>CM077289.1:63701099-63738599 GCA_039654925.1 Anguilla pacifica | reverse complement strand
CAGAATGCCTCAGAAACACGTCTCCCACTTCAGCGGAATCTGATATGACACATCCCCCCCCCCGCCCCCCCCGCCCCCCCCGACGACCATGTGCTGCGCTGGGGAAACGTTAAACCAGGCAGAGCGCAGCCCTGCGAACGCAGAGTGCTCTTCCGCCACAGAAAAAAGGGCCCATGAATACAGCCACACTGCACTATGAATACAGTCACACTGCACTATGAATACAGCCACACTGCACTATGAATACAGCCACACTGCACTATGAATACAGCCACACTGCACTATGAATACAGTCACACTGCACTATGAATACAGTCACACTGCACTATGAATACAGTCACACTGCACTATGAATACAGCCACACTGCACTATGAATACAGCCACACTGCACTATGAATACAGCCACACTGCACTATGAATACAGTGAAGCTGCACTATGAATACAGCCACACTGCACTATGAATACAGCCACACTGCACTATGAATACAGCCACACTGCACTATGAATACAGTCACACTGCACTATGAATACAGTCACACTGCACTATGAATACAGCCACACTGCACTATGAATACAGCCACACTGCACTATGAATACAGTCACACTGCACTATGAATACAGTCACACTGCACTATGAATACAGCCACACTGCACTATGAATACAGCCACACTGCACTATGAATACAGCCCCCCCCCCCCCCCCCGCGCGCTGCGCTGCTGTGGAGACGCGCGCGTGTTCCCCGCCGTGGCTCCTGAACCGCACCCTGCGTGATGAGCAGGACCTTTACGTCACACAGAGGTCTCCCTGCTCCAAATGAAGGAAAAAAAACAGCGTTATTCTGAACGTCCATTAATCCCGCCTCCACCCATCTGCTTCTCATTTGCGGTAATGAGATCGGGTCGAAGTGCTACTTAACGGGCCAATAGGAAGGAAGCGTCATGCTAATTGAGCGCCGCGGATATTGAAACCAGTAGAAATGAGCATCAAACTGCAGCCCGCGCTGTTTCCCCCAGTCTGCTGCAGAACCACGGCGCTGTTGGCCTGATGCGTTTATTTATAAAGTGCAGCCGACAGATGGGGGGGGTTAGGACAGGCCTGTTTCTGTTAGCCTCTGAGGCTCAGAGATGGGGGTGGGGGGGGGTTAGGACAGGCCTGTTTCTGTTAGCCTCTGACGCTCAGACGGCCTGCCTGATGGCTCAGTGCTTGCGCTCCTCGGGCTGCTGGGTATTGTTAGCGTGCTTTACAGTGGAGGCTTTGGCCATTCAGACACTGGCAGGTTTGGCTGGGGGGGGGGGAGTGTGTTTGTGCCCCCCCCCCATTCTCTCTTTCTGTCAGAACGGAGGCCCCATATCTGCAGGCTTCTGCTGTGGGTTTAACATGTGAAAAACCCGAATCATTCATGCTTAGATCTGAAGCATCCTTTAGCTTGCATACAGACACACACACAGACACACACATACACGCACTCCCTCACACACACACACATACACACACACACACAGACACATACACACACACACACGTGCACCCACTCGCATGGACGCATGCATGCACACACGAGTCACACACTTGCACTCAGAAATGAGTGTGTCCATGTGGGAAATAGGCTCCATATTTCTTCAGCTCGCGGCTAGCGGAGCGGAGCTGTGCTGTGCTGACATGTGGAGACAGAAGAGAGCAGCTACAGTACGCTTTATGCTAGCGTGTGCTGTAAGGTGGGTGTGATATAAGCTAGCATGTGCTGCATGGTGTGTGTGCTATAGGCTAGCGTGTGCTGTATGGTGGGTGTGTTATAGGCTAGCGTGTGCTGTATGGTGTGTGTGCTATAGGCTAGCGTGTGCTGTATGGTGTGTGTGCTATAAGCTAGCATGTGCTGTATGGTGTGTGTGCTATAGACTAGCGTGTGCTGTATGGTGTGTGTGCTATAGGCTAGTGTGTTCTGTATGGTGGGTGTGCTATAGGCTAGCGTGTGCTGTATGGTGGGTGTGCTATATGCTAGCGTGTGCTGTATGGTGTGTGTGCTATAGGCTAGTGTGTTCTGTATGGTGGGTGTGCTTCAGGCTAGCGTGTTCTGTATGGTGTGTGTGCTATAGGCTAGCATGTGCTGTATGGTGGGTGTGCTATATGCTAGCGTGTGCTCTATGGTGGGGTATGCTGGATCCATGTCGTCATTGTGTGGGTGGAGGTGGGTGTAAGCTGGGTGGGTGTATGCTGGGTGTATGGTGGGCGTATGCTGGGTGGAGGTGGGCATATACTGGATCCCCTCTGTCATTGTGTGGGTGGAGGTGGGTGCATGCTGGGTGTATGGTGGGTGTATGCTGGGTGGAGGTGGGTGTATTCTGGGTGTATGGTGGGCGTATGCTGGGTGGAGGTGGGTGTATGCTGGGTATATGGTGGGCGTATGCTAGATGTATGGTGGGCGTATGCTGGGTGTATGGTGGGCGTATGCTAGATGTATGGTGGGCGTATGCTGGGTGTGTGGTGGGCGTATGCTGGGTGCAGGTGGGTGTATGCTGGGTATATGGTGGGCGTATGCTGGATGTATGGCGGGCGTATGCTGGGTGGAGGTGGGTTATGCTGGGTGTATGGTGGGCGTATGCTGGGTGGAGGTGGGTGTATGCTGGGTGTATGGTGGGCGTATGCTGGGTGGAGGTGGGTGTATACTGGGTATATGGTGGGCGTATGCTGGATGTATGTTGGGCGTATGCTGGGTGGAGGTGGGTGTATGCTGGATCCCCTGTGTATAAAGCTGGATGTCCTTTATATTGTCTGTCTGACATGGCAGCTGTTCCCCGCCCACGTTCGACTCGCTGACAGAGTGACTGTTCTGTGCGTGCGTGCAGGTGTCATTTTAAGAACACCACAAAGAGCTGTCTCTCTCTCTCTCTCTCCCTCTCCCTCCTCTCTCTCTGTCTCTCCCCCTCTCTCCCTCCCTCTCTCTGTATCTCCCTCTCCCTCTCCCTCTTCTCTCTCTCCCTCTCCCCCTCTCCCTCTCTGCTGGTCTGGAGTGCCTTTGGCATGAATAGTCATGGAGTGGATTGCTGGTAGGAGGCGGGCGCTGGATAATGGAACACAGGAGCGCTGAGTCCTCCTCTCAGGCAGTCTGAGCTCCATTGTGCTGAAGGGCCAGGGGAACCTGGTCATGCCTTTCAGCTGCGATAAGCACCAGGGCGCTCTCCCCCCACCGCTAATGACTGTGTGTGTGTGTGTGTATGTGTGTGTGTGTGTGTGCGTGTGTGCGTGTGTGTGTGAGAGTGTGTGTGTGTGTGTGTGTGTGAGAGAATGTGTGTGTGTGTGTGTGTGTGTGTGAGAGAATGTGTGTGAGTGTGTATGCGCGTGTGTGTGTGTGTGTGTGTGTGTGTGTGTGTGTGTGTGTGTGTGTGTGAGTGAGAGTGTGTGTGTGTGTGTGTGTGTGTGTGTGTGAGTGTGTGTGAGTGTGTGAGTGTGTGTGAGTGTGTCTGCGTGTGAGTGCTTGCGCGCATGTGTGTGTGTGTGTGTGTGCATGTGTGAGTGAGTGTGTCTGTTTGTGTGCGCTTTTGTGTCTGTGTGTCTCTGTGTTTCTTTTTAAAATTGCATATCCGTTTAACTGGATTGAATTGAGTTTTTTTTCGGGCTGATATTGGGCCAGCGGTGGCGGTGTGCGTACGGTGCCGTAGCCGTGGCAAGGGGAAGCGGGTTCGAGCTGCGGCCGATCACCGCGGCTTTGGTCTGCCAGGAAGCCGCGTCTGACTCAGCGCTGACAAAGCTGAGTGTGGCGGGAGGAAAAAAAAAGAGCAAATCTGGGTGCTGCGCGGAGCCAAAGCGTCGCTCGTCCATTAGGCTCTCAGCTGTGCAGGGCCCACGCGCGGAGCCACAGCGTCGCTCGTCCATTAGGCTCTCAGCTGTGCAGGGCCCACGCGCGGAGCCACAGCGTCGCTCGTCCATTAGCCTCTCAGCTGTGCAGGGCCCACGCGCGGAGCCAAAGCGTCGCTCGTCCTTTAGCCTCTCAGCTGTGCAGGGCCCACGCGCGGAGCCACAGCGTCGCTCGTCCGTTAGCCTCTCAGCTGTGCAGGGCCCACGCGCGGAGCCAAAGCGTCGCTCGTCCGTTAGCCTCTCAGCTGTGCAGGGCCCACGCGCGGAGCCAAAGCGTCGCTCGTCCGTTAGCCTCTCAGCTGTGCAGGGCCCACGCGCGGAGCCAAAGCGTCGCTCGTCCGTTAGCCTCTCAGCTGTGCAGGGCCCACGCGCGGAGCCAAAGCGTCGCTCGTCCGTTAGCCTCTCAGCTGTGCAGGGCCCACGCGCGGAGCCAAAGCGTCGCTCGTCCGTTAGCCTCTCAGCTGTGCAGGGCCCACGCGCGGAGCCAAAGCGTCGCTCGTCCGTTAGGCTCTCAGCTGTACAGGGCCCACGCGCGGAGCCAAAGCGTCGCTCGTCCTTTAGCCTCTCAGCTGTGCAGGGCCCACGCACGGAGCCAAAGCGTCGCTCGTCCGTTAGCCTCTCAGCTGTGCAGGGCCCACGCGCTGAGCCAAAGCGTCGCTCGTCGCTCGTCCGTTAGCCTCTCAGCTGTGCAGGGCCCACGCGCGGAGCCAAAGCGTCGCTCGTCCGTTAGCCTCTCAGCTGTGCAGGGCCCACGCGCGGAGCCACAGCGTCGCTCGTCCGTTAGCCTCTCAGCTGTGCAGGGCCCACGCGCGGAGCCAAAGCGTCGCTCGTCCGTTAGCCTCTCAGCTGTGCAGGGCCCACGCGCGGAGCCAAAGCGCCGCTCATCCGTTAGCCTCTCAGCTGTGCAGGGCCCACGCGCGGAGCCAAAGCGTCGCTCGTCCGTTAGCCTCCTAGCTGTGCAGGGCCCAGGCGCGGCATCCTTTATTCCCTGTTCGTTCTGCAGACGGCCACGGACCAGACTGGGGATTGTAGAGCCATAACTCACCATGTTATTGGGTCCTGTGTGAAAAGGGGTGGATTCGGTGAGACAGTAATTGCGGTCGTAATGAATGTTTTTGGCCGCTGTTTGTTGGTTTCCGTACGGTGTGTTTCCGTCGCGGTGGAGCCGTTCGCCGGGTCGGCGCTGGTTGTCGGCGTGTTTGCCGATCGGCTGGTTTTTTACCGTGAATGACCCGGCTCAGCCATGAGCAGCCAGGAGCTGGGGTGTGGGTGTTTGCCCTCAGTCAACAGATGTCCCTCCAAACGGAGATTAACCCTGAGACAGGGTGAGTGGGAGCGCACTAGGGAAGCCTCCTCCGGGATGGACTCAGTACTGAGGGCCCAGTGTGACCCAGCGCCTCCGTACGTACCCCCACAGGCCTGTGCAGCGCTCTCCTGCTCCTCCCCCCTGTGCTTGGGCCTCTGGAGCGCTCAGAGACTCCTTCTGCTCCTCTCAGAAAATTGAGTTTTTATTTAGTCTCTGTTTTTTCCCCATTGCTGGTGTCTGTAGCGCCAGTAGTATCTCAGTGTGTGTACGGTGAGTAGCGCCAGTAGTATCTCAGTGTGTGTACGGTGAGTAGCGCCAGTAGTATCTCAGTGTGTGTACGGTGAGTAGCACTAGTAGCATCGCAGTGTGTGTACGGTGAGTAGCACTAGTAGCATCGCAGTGTGTGTACGGTGAGTAGCACTAGTAGCATCGCAGTGTGTGTCCGGTGAGTAGCGCCAGTAGCATCGCAGTGTGTGTCCGGTGAGTAGCGCCAGTAGCATCGCAGTGTGTGTCCGGTGAGTAGCACCAGTAGTATCTCAGTGTGTGTACGGTGAGTAGCGCCAGTAGCATCGCAGTGTGTGTGCGGTGAGTAGCACCAGTAGTATCTCAGTGTGTGTACGGTGAAGCTCTGCTGCTCTGGGTGGGCTAGGCCACAAAGGAATGCGCCCTGTGAACACACACTGGGTTTAATACTGTGTGGCAGCTCTGAGAGGGACACCCAGCCTGTATTAAACCCAGCTTGTGTTAAACCAGAATGAGAATGCGTCTCATTCTAAACCTGTGCTGAGCGAATGCATCTCATTTTCCTAAATTCTCCTTCTGGGGCAGGAGGTGGAGGAGAGGTTATTAAGAATAAATAAACCAATTAAAAAATGTTCAGGTTCACAAAAAACAATTAATATATTAATTTGCATTACAATCTCATTATATAAAATTTTAAATATTTACCAATTGATGGCAATAATTTATTTGTTTATGCATTGTATTTGTATGTTTTTTTTTTGTTTTTTTTTTTTGCTCTTATTCCATTTTGGCTGCACTGATAATGGAGCATGAAGCTAATCAGCGTGACATTTTTTCCTAAATGTGTTCAGAGCAGTTTAAGGTGCCCTGGAACCTGCCTGTTAAAATGAAACCCCTTCGCCATCGGCTCGGTTGGCACGCTTCCCTTCATTTTGCCGGAGTGTTGGGGGGGGGGGGGGGGGCGCACTGGAGGAACGTGCGGGGTGTCTGAATGCTAATGGCATTGATTTCAGTCTGAATGCGGAGCGCATTAAAAACTAGCCCAGCCCGTCACCCGGGCCTGTATGTTCACAGAGACATTGTGGGAGACATCAGTTATGGTTAAGAGGGACGGTGAGAACCTCGGAGGAGTGTGTGTCCTGCGTGCGACGCTCGTCCTGATCGATCATGGGTCCACTGTGCGGGGGGGGGGGGGGGGGGGGCAGAAATCATAATGTGTGCATACGGGGGTGTGTGTCGTTGTGTCTGTCTCTCTTTGTGTGTGAGTGTGTGTGTGTGTGTCTGAGAGTAAGAGGGTGTGTATGTGTGTGTGTGTGTGTGTATGAGAGTAGGTTGTGTGTGTGTGTGTGTGTGTGTGTGTGAGAGAGAGAGAGAGTAAGAGGGTGTGTGTGTGTGATGCTGTGGGTTGTAATGAAATTCAGCTCTAATGAGCAGTTCCAGCTGTTGTTTCTTCATCAGTATCAAGCTGTGGAAAGCACTGCTTTATGCATGAGGAGCTGAGACAGACTCAGCTCAGTATCTGTGGGCTATGTGCAGTACTGATGAGACAGACTCAGCTCAGTATCTGTGGGTTATGTGCAGTACTGATGAGACAGACTCAGCTCAGTATCTGTGGGTTATGTGCAGTACTGATGAGACAGACTCAGCTCAGTATCTGTGGGTTATGTGCAGTACTGATGAGACAGACTCAGCTCAGTATCTGTGGGCTATGTGCAGTACTGATGGGACAGACTCAGCTCAGTATCTGTGGGTTATGTGCAGTACTGATGAGACAGACTCAGCTCAGTATCTGTGGGTTATGTGCAGTACTGATGAGACAGACTCAGCTCAGTATCTGTGGGTTATGTGCAGTACTGATGAGACAGACTCAGCTCAGTATCTGTGGGTTATGTGCAGTACTGATGAGACAGACTCAGCTCAGTATCTGTGGGTTATGTGCAGTACTGATGAGACAGACTCAGCTCAGTATCTGTGGGTTATGTGCAGTACTGATGAGACAGACTCAGCTCAGTATCTGTGGGTTATGTGCAGTACTGATGAGACAGACTCAGCTCAGTATCTGTGGGTTATGTGCAGTACTGATGAGACAGACTCAGCTCAGTATCTGTGGGTTATGTGCAGTACTGATGAGACAGACTCAGCTCAGTATCTGTGGGTTATGTGCAGTACTGATGAGACAGACTCAGCTCAGTATCTGTGGGTTATGTGCAGTACTGATGAGACAGACTCAGCTCAGTATCTGTGGGTTATGTGCAGTACTGATGAGACAGACTCAGCTCAGTATCTGTGGGTTATGTGCAGTACTGATGAGACAGACTCAGCTCAGTATCTGTGGGTTGTGTGCAGTACTGATGAGACAGACTCAGCTCAGTATCTGTGGGCTATGTGCAGTACTGATGAGACAGACTCAGCTCAGTATCTGTGGGTTATGTGCAGTACTGATGAGACAGACTCAGCTCAGTATCTGTGGGTTATGTGCAGTACTGATGAGACAGACTCAGCTCAGTATCTGTGGGTTATGTGCAGTACTGATGAGACAGACTCAGCTCAGTATCTGTGGGCTATGTGCAGTACTGATGGGACAGACTCAGCTCAGTATCTGTGGGTTATGTGCAGTACTGATGAGACAGACTCAGCTCAGTATCTGTGGGTTATGTGCAGTACTGATGAGACAGACTCAGCTCAGTATCTGTGGGTTATGTGCAGTACTGATGAGACAGACTCAGCTCAGTATCTGTGGGTTATGTGCAGTACTGATGAGACAGACTCAGCTCAGTATCTGTGGGTTATGTGCAGTACTGATGAGACAGACTCAGCTCAGTATCTGTGGGTTATGTGCAGTACTGATGAGACAGACTCAGCTCAGTATCTGTGGGTTATGTGCAGTACTGATGAGACAGACTCAGCTCAGTATCTGTGGGTTATGTGCAGTACTGATGAGACAGACTCAGCTCAGTATCTGTGGGTTATGTGCAGTACTGATGAGACAGACTCAGCTCAGTATCTGTGGGTTATGTGCAGTACTGATGAGACAGACTCAGCTCAGTATCTGTGGGTTATGTGCAGTACTGATGAGACAGACTCAGCTCAGTATCTGTGGGTTATGTGCAGTACTGATGAGACAGACTCAGCTCAGTATCTGTGGGTTATGTGCAGTACTGATGAGACAGACTCAGCTCAGTATCTGTGGGTTGTGTGCAGTACTGATGAGACAGACTCAGCTCAGTATCTGTGGGTTATGTGCAGTACTGATGAGACAGACTCAGCTCAGTATCTGTGGGTTATGTGCAGTACTGATGAGAGACTCAGCTCAGTATCTGTGGGTTATGTGCAGTACTGATGAGACAGACTCAGCTCAGTATCTGTGGGTTATGTGCAGTACTGATGAGACAGACTCAGCTCAGTATCTGTGGGTTGTGTGCAGTACTGATGAGACAGACTCAGCTCAGTATCTGTGGGTTATGTGCAGTATTGATGAGAGACTCAGCTCAGTATCTGTGGGTTATGTGCAGTACTGATGAGAGACTCAGCTCAGTATCTGTGGGTTATGTGCAGTACTGATGAGACAGACTCAGCTCAGTATCTGTGGGTTATGTGCAGTACTGATGTTCAGGGGTTAGGCGGTTATAATGCCATTATGACTGATGATTATGGTTATGTGATTTTTATGACATGTCAGCAAAGCAGGTCTGTTGTGGCCGTGTAGTGCTGATGTCATGTGGTTGAAGAACCGCTGTGTTGCAGCTGAGACTCCAAATCAAATCTCCTCCTCAGACGCGACACCACATTACTGTGCATCACAGAAAAACAAAGCGTGCAATATTTACTTAAAATAAGAAGCAGCAAACGGAGAATTAGCAACCCACTGTGTTGTAATAAACAGGCGTGTAGCCAAACCACGGTACTTCCGACGCACTTAAATACTGATGCAGCACCTTCTACAGAGGTGATGTAAACCCATTGTGATGTAATAAAACAGGTGTGTAGCTAAGCAACTGTTCTTCTGATGTGCTTATTATACTGATGCAGCACATTCTAGTGGTTATGTAAACCCATTGTGATGTAATAAAACAGGGGGTGTAGCCAAACCACTGTATTTCCGATGTGCTTATATATTAATGCAGCAATCTTCTACAGAGGTGATGTAAGCCCATTGTGATGTAATAAAATAGGGGTGTAGCCAAGCAACTGTTCTGTTCTGATGCCCTTAAATCCTGATGCAACACTTTCTACAGAGGTGATAATCTCCACAGGGTCCTACCAATGCATCCACACCATTTATATAGTCAGCGTAAGCAAGTATTTTTCACACAACTGCAGACCGCGCATAAGCACCATTTTGAGGTGAGGATGATTCTGGTCATCATTTATCTTTCGGAATAAAAATGCTGTTTATCTAGTAAACATACCACAGCTCCCAGCATGGCGTAGACTGCTTTAAAATATTAGGACAGACCTACCCTCATTTATTACGGAGAAAAATAGCCTACTGTTTGCACACTTGGGTTTCTTGCATTAAGTTACGTTTTTGCTACAGTTTGTCAAAGATATGAAGCGCATTTTCGGGGAATAATGTATCTGCTTTACTTTTTTATCCAGGTTAGTCCCTCGGAGGGAAATATCTTTTTTCCAAGGAAGCCCTGTAACTTGAAGGGCAGTCTATCAGATTTTACGCATGATTTTACTGAGAGAAATTATTAAATGAAAATCTTTCTATCTGAAAAAAAAAAAAGTTTGCAATAGTGGGGAAAGCATAACATTCCTCAGATAGAAAGTGCTTTATTTGTGTTAAACGCTGTTAACTGGCTGAACCTGGTGAAAAAGGGGGTGGGGGACTCACACACCCCCCTGTCCCGCCCCCCTGCCCCCCCCCCCCCCCCAATCCACCCCCTTCCTTTTGTTGCACCCGTGCATTGAATGCGATCACCCAAGCGCAGTGTGCATGGCAGTCCAATTTGAATGTGAATATGAGATTCCACTACAGGGGAAAAATATATATATATATATTCTTAGCAGAAATACAGTGAAACAACGCCCACAAATACAGTCCACAATCCACTTGGCTTAGTCATATTGTGATGTTTTTATGTGTTGTGTTTTTTTTTTTAACTCGCTGCTTTTTCGTT
Source organism: Anguilla pacifica (assembly GCA_039654925.1). NCBI lineage: Eukaryota > Metazoa > Chordata > Actinopteri > Anguilliformes > Anguillidae > Anguilla > Anguilla pacifica. The sequence goes on along the minus strand of CM077289.1, from coordinate 63,728,069 downwards.
TCTTTATCCTGTTTTATATCAGTGGTGGATTTAGCTGTCAGTCCACAGTCAGGATATGTTCCCATTTTACCGTGAACGACAGGAAGAGATTTTGTTTATTTTTTTGGTTCAGTATTGATGATGATAATGAGCTGCTTTTATATTCCAGCGTCTGTAGGTGTGGATAAGCTCTCTGCTGACTCACCACAGTCATCGCCAGTGTTTAACTCCCACCTGGGTGATTCACGGCAGCTATTTTACACCGAAACACGCAGTGTACATCGGCCCAGGAGAGCTTTGTAATCGCTTAAACTGGTGAATAAGAACATCAGGTTTAATGTTCCTCCTCCGACATAGCATCCCCGTCATTGCACTACAGCCCTGCTAATCAAGCCCAGCCCATCTTAGCTTCAGTACTAACCAAGCTCAGCCCTGCTTAGCTTCAGTACTAACCAAGCCCAGCCCTGCTTAGCTTCAGTACTAACCAAGCCCAGCCCTGCTTAGCTTCAGTACTAACCAAGCCCAACCCTGCTTAGCTTCAGTACTAACCAAGCCCAGCCCTGCTTAGCTTCAGTACTAACCAAGCCCAGCCCTGCTTAGCTTCAGTACTAACCAAGCTCAACCCTGCTTATCTTCAGTACTAACCAAGCCCTACCCTGCTTAGCTTCAGTACTAACCAAGCCCAGCCCTGCTTAGCTTCAGTACTAACCAAGCCCAGCCCTGCTTAGCTTCAGTACTAACCAAGCCCTACCCTGCTTAGCTTCAGTACTAACCAAGCCCAGCCCTGCTTAGCTTCAGTAGTAACCAAGCCCAGCCCTGCTTAGCTTCAGTACTAACCAAGCCCAGCCCTGCTTAGCTTCAGTACTAACCAAGCTCAGCCCTGCTTAGCTTCAGTACTAACCAAGCCCAGCCCTGCTTAGCTTCAGTACTAACCAAGCCCAGCCCTGCTTAGCTTCAGTACCAAGACCAACTCCACTTCAGTCATTTTTTCGGTTGAGGTTTTCAGTCAACCTGCAAAGCATTTAGAGCACATCCCATGACCACGTGCATCCGAATTCATTCAGACAGCAAGTCTCTGATTATTATGTATAATTTATCATTATTGATTTATTTGGCAGATGCTCTTATCCAGGGCGAATTACAAGGCCGTCACTGCGAGGTACATTAAACGCACATCACAGAACCAACAAGAGCATTCAGCACTGCCAGGAACACACTGAGTGAGTTTCAAGCCCAGAATGCTTTCCGAAATGCACAGACACACAGACATACACATGCACACTTACACACATACAGACACACACACAGACACACACGCACACACACCCACACACGCACAGACACACACACTCACACACACTCACACACACACACACACACACACACACACACGCACACACCCACACACACAGACACACACGCACACACACCCACACACGCACAGACACACACACTCACACACACTCACACACACACACACACACACACACACACTCACACACACACACAGACACACACACGCACACACACACGCACCCATGCACACAGACACACAGACACACACACACACACGCACACGCACACAGACACACACACACACACTCACATACAAACACAGACACACACACACAAACACACACACACACACACACACACACATACAGACACACAGACACACACACACACACACACACACACGCACACACACACACACACACACAGACACACACACCTCAGTGTAAACAGGAGTAATGCTTGTACCTAAGAGCCTCACACGTCCTCCTGATGTGCCCGTGTGCTGTGTAAGACAGGAGCAGCGCGGCTGTTCAGCCCGTGTGACCCGCCGCTGTTCCCCTGCAGCAGGGGCGGCCGACCCCGGCGCCGGAGAGCCACGCGGTGCGTTAGCTTATCTCTCCTTCAGGGCCGGCTCCCCGAAACTCTCCTCCAGAGCGCCTCGCAGCCCAGACACAGGTGCACAGGTGCACAGATCGAAGAGCTCGAATTCCCCTGAGGGGGAGAGCACAGCCCACCCCCGAGAGAGAGAGAGAGAGAGAGAGAGAGAGAGAGAGAGAGAGAGAGAGAGAGAGAGAGAGAGAGAGAGAGAGTCAGCGAGGGCAACCAGCACAGACTCTGCACTCTCAGGAAAAAAAAGGTGCAAAAAAAAGTTCCTAAAAACTGCACCGCTTGTCACTAGCTCAGGAGGTAAGAGCGGTTGTCTGGCAGTCGGAGGGTTGCCGGTTCAATCCCCCGCCCTGGGCATGTCGAAGTGTCTCTGAGCAAGACACCTAACCCCTAATTGGTCTGGTGAATGAGAGGCATCAATTGTAAAGCGCTTTGGATAAAAGCGCTATATAAATGCAGTCCATTCACTGGGATGGTACCCTATGGGTACATAAAATTGTACCCCTAGACATGGGTTTAATAATTCATTTGTACGTTTTTTTGCTTGCAGGTGTTAGGACGAGGGAAAAGAAAAAGGGACAGAGAAAGATTAGGAGGAGGAGGGAAGGTGTGGTCTGAAGAGATGGGTCTTCCTGGGAACATATTCCATTCATTAATAAATATGTGTGGAGAAACATACTTCCTGATATCAGGGTGTATGTCATACCAACGAGCACATAAGCCCAGCGCTACTGCACATAACAGTTCGGTCATACGGTAACATCAAACTCATAAGAGCTACACTGTCAGGTTTCAGTCAGAGTGAACAGATGGTGAGTCTCACCTGTGGGAACGTAGGTGAACTCAGGTCAAATGGTTTGTGAAGCCTTTGAACATGTACAGTATGTAGACTGCTTTCATATGGGCAGATGGCGTCAGAATGAAAAGCGTATTTATTAATATTGGATACGTGTATTTGCTAATATTACTAAGCGCCCTTGCACTCCTCAAAGAGCATGTTATTTGCGGCATTTATCTGGCTTCTTAAACGTATGCCTATATTAGCTTTTTAAAATTCGAATGAAACGAAAAAGTATGGTTATTAAACAACCGACTGCTCTTTATTAGAGAAAGAAAATTCCTTCTGCCGGAGTTAAAAGGTCAAGCCCCTCATCGTTTTTACAAGCATTAAGTTTGTCCGTTGAATTTCTCCTTTTGAATTGCAATGAAGCGTTAATTCCCGGCAAAGTAGTTAGATTAAATCGATGTCTCTGTTCTCTGCTCTGAACGGCCGACGGAATGTTGCGCGTGCTCTGCGAAGCCTGGTTCTCCTCGTTAAAAGTCATCCGCTGACTGAAGACGGGTTCCCGTCTCTTTTTCTCGTCTGTCTCTCCAGTAATCCTAGAATAAATATACAGACCCTTTCCCCCGGTTTATTTAACTCCAGTGGAGTGTGCCTCCTTTTTTCACGCGCCGGTTGTTGTTCCTTCCTACCTATAAATTAGCTTTACTTGTTCACGTTTCTATAAATATTCTACTCGCACATACTGATCAAAGACCCCCACGCGTTTTATCAACCGCCAGTCTTCCACGATTCACCCTAGGCCTGTGTGAATCGGTGCTATACTTGCACAGACATTTAAAAGGAACGGTTTTAAAAATATGTTTGTGGCTTGTGGCTATTTTTGGCCGAACAGGCTTCTCCGTTAATTAAATGCCTATTTGAGTACCTTGGATTTGAATCGGAGGAGCTGTCGGTCTGTCTAATCTGTTCCGTTGTACACACACAGCAGAAGCTTTTGCACGGTATTTCAGGAATGCTGCCATAGATACGCAGATACTGGGTCTTATTCGTGGCTCCTGCTATTAATGTATATTGTTTTATCTTCCATAGGAAAGCGGGATCCTATTGTAGAGACGCTCGGTGTATACGTTGGTCCTTCTTCATCAGCAAGAAGTTTCCAAGGAAGGGGGGCGAGAGGCAGAAAATACGCGAACATAGCATAGCAACGGGGGGTGGGGGGCTGGCAGAACTGCCAAGGTCGCGCCGTAAAGGCCGAATTATTCTATTTAAGAGACGTGCTTGGTCTCAGCTATTGTTTCCGTCGGCGTGGACTTCATTGCAGGGCTGTCCATCTGTTTTGTCGAAGTCTTTCCGCGCTGCTATCACTGTAATTCCCCAATGTGTTTGTTAATACTCCTCTATCGGCAGTGACAGCTGCGGCGGCGTGGGCTGTGTATTCCGTGCTCACGTCTGTGAGAAACTTTTCTCTTTTTTTCCTCCAGTTTAATCACACGGCTGCCACTCTCCCGCTGGTTCGTTTCTGATCCGTCTTTCGCTTCGCTCCCCGTCGGAGTGCGCGTTCACGGCGGCTCCTGTGTTAAACTCGTTGGGCGCCCAGCACCCGGACAGAGCGAGTCGAAATCGTCGTGTATAGTTATTTCCTCTTCGGTCGCTCATGTAAATTAAATACATACAAATAACAAAACTTATACAAATAAACAGCAACAACAACAACAGTAATAATAATAATAATAATAATAATAATAATAATAATAATAATAATAATAATAATAATAATAATAATAATAATAATAATAATAGGCTAGTGAAAATAATCTTTTTTTTTTGCCTTTATAAAGTATGCCACGTAACAGTTTTGGGATTTGAAGTGGCCAAATTCTTGCATATCCTTTTGATTCTTATTTCTATGTAGTGCGTTACTGAATGAGGTTGATGCTGTATACTAATACTACTACTACTACTACTACTACTACTACTACTAATAATAATAATAATAATAATAATAATAATGTATAATAATTCTATGACATTTTCATATGAAGATTTAAAGCACAAAGTTCTTTACATGACAAAAACAGCAATAAAATTAAAACAGTACAGACAGAAGTAAAATCATTAGAATAATAACAGTATGTATGTATAATTAAAATGATAAAAAGTCTAAAATAAATAAATACATAGTAATAATAAAAATAAAATAAATAATGTAGGTGAAAGCCAGAGTAAAGAGGTGAGTTTTAAGCTAGTTTTTAAAACTCCTTATGGAGACTGACTCTGATATGCAGAGGTAACCAGTTCCATAGGCTGGGAAACAACCTGTCCAGTTGTTTTGTGTGTGACTCGAGCAAACAGGCACTAGAAGATCTAAGAGCTTGACTGGGCACATATTCGGTCAGAAATGTATGAAGACACTCGACCATTGAGAGCTTTAAAAACACACAAAAGCACCTTAAAATCTATTCTGAAATGGACAGGTAACCAATGCAGGGACTGAAGTATGGGGGTAATGTGTGTGTTTTATATATTCATTAATTTATTTTTTAAACACTTTTTGAATGAGTTTAGTGGTAACCCAGAAAAGAGAACATTGCAGTAGTCAAGTCTACTGGTTATAAAAGCTTCACACGATCTGGTTGCGTGAGTAGAGGCTGTACTTTAGAAATGTTTCCTAGATGATAAAAGACATTTTGGTTACACATTTCATGTGGTTCTGAAAGCTTAAATCGGGATCAAATATAACATCTCAGTTTTTTACTTCAGTGTTTGCTTGTGCTGTCCGTGGCCTTAGATTCTTCACCATTGTTTCTTGCTGTGCTGTTTCCCCCAGTCACAATAATCTCTGCCTTTTCTTGGCTGGAGAAAAATTTAGCGACTTCCGTGATTTTATATCAGACACACAACTAATGAATGCATTGGCTTTGGTCTTCAGATGAAACCGCTGTATACAACTGAGCTTCATCAACATAACTGTGGAGTTCAGTGCCATGTCTGCTGATGACTCCATCAAGAGGGTGAATGTGTAGAGAGAGAGAGAAGAGAAGAGGGCCCTTGAATGGAGCCGTGTGGTACCCAGCATTCAACACTTACTTTCTCTGAGACTCAGCGTTATCACCCCTGCCTGCGTTATCAAGTCAGACATCATCACAACACCGATAACCACACTGTTCCCCCACCGCCCTCCCTCTCTCTCTTTCTCCCTCTCTCTCTCCTTCTCTCCCTCTCTCTCTCTCTCTCTCGCTCTCTCTCTGTCTCAAAGCATTAGCTTTTCAGATCAAGTGCCATTGTTGTTTTTTGTTGTTGTGAGGGCAGCGGGGAACAGCGCAGCAGACGTAGAGGACGAGCTTGTATCAACGCGCTCGCTGCCTCCTCATTAACGACATGGTGCTTGAGCAGAGAGCCCAGCCTGGCTCGCTGAAAAATGACTTCCTTTTCTTTCTTTATTTATTTACTTTTATTTTATTTTATTTTCTTTACTGACTTATTTATTGATATTTTTTGGATATCCATATATTCTGGATGGGTACAGGTGCAGTGGACGCAGTACACAGACGGCAAACCTGCAGGATTAGCAAATATTAGCATATTTCATATTTCATATTCATAACGCCACACGCGCGGCTAACTCTGTCCGGGCCTGTCTGTGGTCAGCCAAGCTCCAGAGACTCCACGCTCCCCGAAGGAATTCTCCCACTGTCCAGCTGCTTCGCACCACTAATATTTATGAATGAATAATTTAGCATGAATCATGAAGCGGTGTTTGTGGTGCAAACGATGACCGGGGCCTCCAAGATTAATGTGTGGAGTGCAGGGCTGGGGCTCTGTGCTTTCTGTGTGTCCCATTGCGACTCGCACTGTTACCAGTCCTCCAGGGCGACGGGCTTCAAGTCCCCGACCAATAATAATAATAATAATAATAATAATAATAATAATAATAATGCATTATTGATATTGACGTTGTATTTATTCAGTGTGTCTTATTGCCTTTGTAGCCCCGCCCTAATGCTGGTCCGCCTCTCCCTCTGATTGACAGGCCGGGCCCTCGTTCCCTCTGAGAAGAAGAGCGCCCCCTGGTGATGTCTCGGCAGCACAACCGCTTTGAGCGGGACTTCCGCGGCGGGTGGGAGAGGCGGGAGCGCTGTGCGTTGCTGGGCAACGCGCTGAACAGCAGCTGCAGCGCCGCGGCAACCGCCAGCGGCGGCGGCGGCCTCAACGGCCACGCCCTCCCCAGCAGCAACAACCGGCCCGGGCTCCTCCCCCTGCCCGTCATCCCCTCCCTGCTGCCCACGCCCATCACCGTTGCCGTCACCACCTCCACCAATGAGCTGGCCTGCAAACGCATGGGGGGCGTGTCCAACGCACCCGCGCCGAAGGTAAGCACCCACGCCGCTGTCGCCAGTAAAGGTGGCCTTAGGTTCGATTTTTGGGTTCCCCCGCCCCTCTTCCACCATGCCTCAGCCCCCCTTGTCAGTTCTTCATGCAGAGACAGCTGTTGAGTGGGTCGGTCTTTTTAAACCTGCTTAGAAACCAAAAAAATGCAAAGTGCTCAGTGATCAGCTTTTGAGAAAGTTAACCTTTTTTTAAAAAAAACTTATGTTTGTTCTGCCACATTGTTCAACATTGTTCATTTCCTATGAACAGATGGTAGTCTGGATTCAGAAATTCTACTTTTGGTAGTGAAACCGTGAGTCTGTGACTGAATAATAAATTAAATGGTGGTGTTCGTTGTCTCTGGTCACGTACAGACGGATCATTTTGAGGTTCTCAGGTGTGTAAACGTTAAATGATGCCGCGTGAGTGCTGGGGAACGACAGCAAAAACTGCCATTTTATTTTAAAAATAGAATGACAGGCATGTAGCTGTAGTGTAGATGGTGTTACGTCTTGGCATTAAATTTAATAGGTGCTCGCAGTTTTGCTTTGTGAGGTCATCCGTCATGCGGAATGTACGTAACCGTTGGCGATCGCTTTCACATCGCAACCCGTTCGGCGATGTCGACCGCGGTCCGTCCGCAAGAACCGCCATCGGGGTCACCGCCGGAGCCCCTCCCAACCGCAAACCCCATCGGTCGCATTTTTAAAAATTCCTTCCTGGTTCCATCTCCCGTGGTAACAGCGCCACAGCCAATCGGAACGCTGATAAATTAATCCTGGCATCGCAGAGGAGCTGAGAAAGAGGCCCCCCCAAATCTGACAGGCTGTACCCCACATTCACTGAGGCGCTGCCATCTCTGTGCAATTACACACTTCTCACTCCCCGCTATTGACCCCCCCTGCCCCCCCTAGCCCCCCCTGCCCCCCCAGAACCCCCCTGCCCCCCCTGCCCCCCCCGCCCCCCCCCTGCCAGTGATACAGATGTGGCTTGTGAGACGCTGAGACAGTTCAGAGATGAGCTGATGGTCTTAGGCAGCTCTGGAGTGACCTGCACAAGGGGGGGGGGGGGGCAGGGAGGGGGGGTTCTGTGGTATAAAAGCACGCTCCCCATAACCGAACACAAAGCGCTGCTTTTTTTAAGACGGTGCAGAGATTTTAAAGAAATAAAAGAGGGCGGGGGGAGGCTAGTGTGATTTAAAAGCAGGATTTACAGCAATGTGCTCAGTTCCAGGTGTGGGTAGGGAACAGCAGCAGACCTCCCGGGGGGGCGGGGGGGGGGGGGGCAAGGGGTGAGGGTGGTGGGGGGGGCTTGGGAATCTGTTGTGTGGGGTGTGTGAGGTGCAGGGCCCATTTAAGGAGGACATAGACCTCCTTCGCTGTACTTTTAGAGAGACCTCCCACAGCTTGAACTGCTGTGCCTCCAGAATTGATTATTATGGGATGCTGGGACACCAGAGACTGATTTTCTCCGCAAACACAAAAAAAATACACTGATTATGAGCAGTCAGCAAGCGGTCACCTTAATTATTTCTGCTTCATATCACAAATCATTAGGGTGCCCTCCACCAAATGAGCTCTTCTTTAAGAAGCGTGTAGGTCCTGTACCGTGCTCACACAGCTACACACAGCTACACACAGCTACACACAGCTGGGATTTACGTGCTTTAACTCCACCTGTTTCACCTGTGGCTGTGGCTGTGTACTGAAGCATGATTGGCCAGTGTTTTATCCCTGGGTAGTATTGATTGGTCAGAGTTGTTTCTCTGTATAACATTGATTGGTCAGTGTTTGTGTCCATGTGTAGCATTGATTGGTCAGTATTGTATTCATGTATAGCATTGACTGGACAGAGTTGTATCCATGTATAGCATTGATTGGTCAATGTTTGTGTTCCTTGTGTAACATTGATTGGTCAGTATTGTGGTCATGTATAGCATTGATTGGACAGAGCTGTCTACCTGTGTAGGGCTGTGTATTGGATCTCACGGTTGTGAGATTTGTATTTGCTCTTGACCTGGCTCAGTCACTCAGGGCTAATGCCCCAGAATGCCCCACACACAGAAGCATGTGCCCACTCCCCCGCTGTTCCGACTGGCCCCGCCCACAGCAGCGTGTGCCCCCCCTCCCCCCCCCCCGCTGTTTCGACTGGCACGCTCTCTCTTTCAGCTCGATGTGTAATTGCCTCCATGCCTTCCTTCTATTCATTAGCATTGCTTTATGGCCGGTTTAGAGCTTTTATTCATGGCCTACATGGGGTAGTAAAAATGTGCCATTATTTTCGGTCAGGGATTTATTGCCCTGCTCCTTCTCGTTATAAACACCTGTTTGTTGCGCAGGTATCGGGGAACTTGATGATAGAATGCATCATTTTAAAGAAAGACAGACAAAAAAAAAAAAAATCCATGGCAGGAAGTAGCAAGCCTTTGTTAAAAACCCGGGGCTCTGCCGCCTGTCCCCTGCAGACCGCCGCTGTTCTGCTCCCCCGTCCGTCTGCTGCGGGCCTCTCTGACATCTGAGTATCGATTGGCTGTGGGAAGGCCTGTCTCCACCCACGCACATATCGTAAGATTAAGAAAAACGTGTCGGGAGGGGGCGGGGGAGAGAGAGGGGGAGGGGAAGAGAGGCGAGATGGAGCTCCAGAATGGTACTTTTAATTCATGTGTTCATAGTACTGCACATTTAATTCATGTGTTTATAGAACTGCATATTTAATTCATGTGTTCACAGTACTGCACATTTAATTCATGTGTTTATAGAACTGCATATTTAATTCATGTGTTCATAGAACTGCACATTTAATTCATGTAATTCACCCCATCCCGTCCTGCTCTAGCCCAGCCTGGAAGGAACACAATAAAAGAACAGCACACTGTTTCATTTAGAGATGTGCTGTGTTTATTAGTTTATCTCTCTCCTCTGCAGGAGAGGGGGGGGGTGCGAGGGGGGGGGCATTACACACTGTAGCCTGCCTCAGATGCTCTCCATTTATTTCTCTATTTCTGTGTGGATTTTTAAAAAAAGGAGAAAAAGGAGATAAATATCTATTGTCCATTTTGAAGGTGCTATTTGTGTAGTGTTGATTAATGGGTGGTGGAAGTGCTCGGGCAGGATCTTTCTTTCCTGAAAGGGAAGTGCTTCTGAAAGCGTGCACAATCAAGATTATTTGGGTCGTAGGCAGTGACACAAACCATTCATTTCCATATATTTATCAGGTAATTACTTGGAGCTGCAGAGTGGCGCACTGATAGTACCTGATGGGGGAACAGTCCGGGGCGCCTGCAGGATGCAGGGAGCGCAGGCAGGGGTAATAAGCAGGTTTGCAGGATGGGTCGAGCGTCTGCTGGTTTAAGCAAGACGTAGAGCTCATCCAGTCCTCCACAGCCTTCTGAGGTGCCTTGTTTTATCCCTTTATCTAGCCAAAGAGCTTTCTTGCACTTTGCGTAATCACAAAGTGCCGCTGTGGGAAAGACTCCTCGGTGGGCGAAATAAGCCATCATTTTATTTCCCTTTTTAATCGGCGTAATGGAGGCTTGCCGTTGGTTTTTTTTTATTATTCCTTTCCCCAGAAGTGCGATAAGCGGGACGTGTGGAGCAGGTCCGCGCCTGCCAATCTCCTCCCCTGTCAACAGCAAAGCAGGGTTATGTTTAGCCAGCTTGTTTCTGCCTGCTCTCCGGGGAGCCAGAAATAAACTTGGAAATTAATGAATTGTAATGGTTACCATGCTACCAGAAAGAAAAGAAACAAAAAAAGAAAGAAGAAAAGCGAGAAGTGAGTGAGCGAAGAGAAAAACAGCGATGTTTACAGTAGCTGGAAGAGGACCAGCTGCTCTGCTGCAAGCTTGTTTGTGATAACTCTGCAGAACATTTCACTGGAGTCAACATCTTTGGTCTGTGCTCAAAAAAAAAAAAAGTCCATCTTTCCAGTTTTCTCCCTTTCTGCTCGAAAAAAATCCATTATGGTTAGCTGGTAGCATGCCTCATGCGCATATCCTGGGAGATTTGTATCGCTCATGTTTTTTTTTTTTTTTACAAAATAACATAACCTTCACCATCCAGTCATGCTGCTGGGTAGCTCTCTAACCCTTTGAGGTGTGTGTGATCACATATATGTGATTGGAATGTTCTTTACTGAACATTCTGATGCTGATGTCACAATCGCTGCTGGCAAAAGAAAGCAGTTGATTTCTAGAACACTGACTTGGAATGTTGAAAAAAAGAACATTCAGAAAAAAACTGCTCTTCAAACGGTTAGACCAGTCAGATTAAAGCTATTGTTTAAAGCACTGTGGTCTCTTTCTGTTGCCCAGAATATTAAGAATCATAGTTTGCGCCGTGTTTTTTATTTATTTTTATTTTTTTATGTTTCCTAATTTGGCGTATGTTAATTTGGCGCTGCGGAGCTGGGTTTTTAAGGTGCGGTCACGGCGCTGCGTGATCTGTGCGCTGGGCTCCGGGCTGTTCCGCGAGAGGCGCGATAGCCGCTAGAGCCCCCGCGCCCCGCTGCACTCTCTCAGGCGTTCAGCCCAGGCGCGTGGGCGGCATCTCCGCGGGAGTCCTGGAACACTCGCGAAGCCCATCGAAAAGGAGTAAGGCCAGTCCAAAACCGCAATCAATATTATTTTATTCTTTTTTAAATATTTCTTTTTTAGTTTTGACTTTTGTAGATCCTCTCTTTGAACATAAAAAATGCAAAATGACAAGAACGGGCTATTCACCCCATCTAGACGGTTCATTACTTTGATGAATATAATTGTTATTTCCATATTGTGGTTAGTATTCTTTGTTTATGAACTTTAGGTCTACAAATGCATTTGATATAATAATAATAATAATAATAATAATAATAATAATAATAATAATAATAATAATAATAATAGCAGCAGTATAGTAGTCCTTTGGAAAATACTCTGCATTATATCCTTCTATAATCCTGTAAATAGGCATTATAACCCCCTGAGCCACTAGTTTCGTGGGATTTTATGGATTCACATGTAGAAAATAATGAGTCAGTTGAGGTCTCATTAACTTGAATAATCATATTAATAATAATTAAATTATTGATGATGATAATTATTATATTTGACATTCAAAAACTCTTCATAGGCGCTTTTTTCGGGTTTCTTTTTCTTCTGTGGGTGACCGTGAGCTCTTTTAGCACTTTACTGTGCAGTCACCTTGTATTCAGTTTTATTTTAAAAGATTTTATACATAAATACATTTTTTTAGAAAAATGAATTCAGTTCCATTTCAGTTTATTCAGTTTTGGAAATAAATTCCAGCTCAATGTAATGGCAAATGGCTGTAATTTTCAGGTTAATAATTGTGCCTTATTTCAGGTTTTCTTTGACTGAGCTGAAATGAAATTGACCCAACCCGGGTTAGCCTGGGTCTTTTCTTTATGCTGTTATTCATTTAAAATGGTGTAAAATGCTGTGCAGTTTTTTCCTCTTATAACCTTGGAGAACATGATTTTTTTTCCAGAAAAGGTGTGCATTCACTTAACCTTCTTTTATTGCCCAAGCATGGTGTTGTTGTCAGTTTGAAATGGGAAAAAATATTTTATCCAGTCCCCTTAAATCAGTGCTATTCTTGAATTCACAATGCTAAGCTTGCAGGTTAGTGAAGCTGTGTTTAATAGTTTGAGCGACTAAATGAGCAAGCATTGAAATAATTTAATTCATAAAAGACAATTAAATCAGCATTTAAAATATCAATATTTTATGTGCAAGTCTAAGACGTCTTAAAAAAAAAAATCAATTAAAAAATATCCAAACTTACTTTATACACCTGTGTGTACAGGTAACATAAGTGTGAGTGGTATACAGTATAGGAGTGGTGTGTACAGTATACCCCAGTGTGAGTGATATACAGTATAGGAGTGGTGTGTACAGTATACCCCAGTGTGAGTGATATACAGTATAGGAGTGGTGTGTACAGTATACCCCAGTGTGAGTGATATACAGTATAGGAGTGGTGTGTACAGTATACCCCAGTGTGAGTGATATACAGTATAGGAGTGGTGTGTACAGTATACCCCAGTGTGAGTGATATACAGTATAGGAGTGGTGTGTACAGTATACCCCAGTGTGAGTGGTATACAGTATAGGAGTGGTGTGTACAGTATACCCCAGTGTGAGTGGTATACAGTATAGGAGTGGTGTGTACAGTATACCCCAGTGTGAGTGATATACAGTATAGGGGTGGTGTGTACAGTATACCCCAGTGTGAGTTGTATACAGTATAGGAGTGGTGTGCACAGTATACCCCAGTGTGAGTTGTATACAGTATAGGAGTGGTGTGTACAGTATACCCCAGTGTGAGTTGTATACAGTATAGGAGTGGTGTGTACAGTATACCCCAGTGTGAGTGGTATACAGTATAGGAGTGGTGTGTACAGTATACCCCAGTGTGAGTGATATACAGTATAGGGGTGGTGTGTACAGTATACCCCAGTGTGAGTTGTATACAGTATAGGAGTGGTGTGCACAGTATACCCCAGTGTGAGTGATATACAGTATAGGGGTGGTGTGTACAGTATACCCCAGTGTGAGTGATATACAGTATAGGAGTGGTGTGCACAGTATACCCCAATCTCTGCTTGGCTTAAGGCTGTGGTTATTTCAGCAATTCCCTTTGGAACAAGCGTTTCTTCAGATACCAGCGCCTTTTTTGCCATTGATAATACTCATTGATCTCAGTGCTTTGTTTTTGCTGCATGTGTAAGCAGAGATATCGACACACAGAAAATTCTGCAATATTTTCCAATGTTTTTCAAGTTGTAAAACAAAATGAATAATTATGACAATAATGTAAATTAATCAAAAGCCCTGAGAGATAATAGTGCAGGTGGGCACAAAGGAGACTGATTAGAGTTACATTTTTATGCTCCATTTAAGATTATGTTTATTGAATTATTGCATTTTTAATATTTCCCTCTCCATTCACATACTTATAGATATAAGCACATCCTCTATGAGACTGATAAGGATTTAAAAAAAAAATAATAATAATGTTGAGCTTATGTGTGAAGGCTTCATCTGACCAATCAGGTGTGCTTTGATGGTATAAACAGTAAAGCTCCTTGTGTCCGTTTAATGCTGAAAATGGTATTTAAAGTTAGGAACCACATTGCAGATCCTTATAACTTGGGTTTATGGGTATTTAAAGTGCATCATTTTTGTTCGCTTTTGAAATATGAATGACCTGTGAGTACATTAATGCTCAGTTTGGTGTTGTGTCTTTGACTGTAAACACTGAGGACTGTTGAGAGAGAGACAGAAAGAGGGAGAGAGAGAGTGACGAAGAAGAGCTGTCGTGACAGCGCTATTGTAAGGCCTTGATTCAGGTGCGACGGGTGTGCATAAATACATGTGAAGTCTATGTATTTTTTAATGGCGGTGCCCTTGCTGCAAGGCTGCGCAGGTCTGTATTTAGAGCGCAATGACTGCACGGGCAGACAGGGGGAGCCGTGTGGTGGGCGCAATGAGACGTGATGGACAAAGCTACTGGACTGGACTGCACTGCACTGCACTAGACTGGGCTGTACTGGACTGGACTGGACTGGACTGGACTGGGCTGGTCTGGACTGGACTGCACTGGGCTGGACTGGACTGGACTGGACTACTTGTGTGTGTGTTTGGTATGCTGCTTTGGTGGGGAAGCTCCTGTTTTGGCCAAATCAGACTGCAGTGTCTTTGCAAAAGTCTACCCAGAAATGCAATTTGGCAGCTATAAAAATCAATAAATAAAAAAATTAAAAACCCAAAAGACTAGCAAAAAAAACATACAAATGAAAACAAGAAAATTATGGGTTTTGATCAATGGAACAAAACAAAAAAAAAAAAACCATACAAAAACAAACAAAAACCCAACAAGCAAAACAAATAAACTACATGTTAATTGCCAGCACATTATAACTCGATCGCTAATGTGTTCCAGGCCCAATTGTGATGGCTTGCGAATCAGACGAGGGCTTATTTTAAATCCATTGCAAATGTGCTGTAAATGTTCCACCACGTCTACTCGGGCTGTAGCTGAAATATGCGCAATTTTCACGTTGAATGAATTTTGAATCCGGGTTCGAGAGGCTTCATTACTCTGGAATTGGCCGATGAGTCAGTCTGCTAGTCTGCTGAGAGACAAGAACAGGCCTAATACCCTGGGTTTATCCGCTGGGTTAACCTGCGGGTTCATCCGCTGGGTTCATCCCATGGGTTAATCTGCTGGGTTCATACCCTACGCTTATCCGCTGGGTTCATCTGCTGGGTTGTTGCAGGTTGCAGGTTGAGATTGTTGCAGGTCGGGGTTGGTTGCGTTGGGATGGGGGCGTTAGCAGGTTGGGATGGGGGCATTAGCAGGTTGGGGGCGTTGGGATGGGGGCGTTAGCAGTTTGGGATGGGGGCATTAGCAGGTTGGGATGGGGGCGTTAGCAGGTTGGGATGGGGGCATTAGCAGGTTGGGGGCGTTGGGATGGGGGCGTTAGCAGGTTGGGATGGGGGCATTAGCAGGTTGGGGGCATTAGCAGGTTGGGGGCGTTAGCAGGTTGGGGTTGGGGGCGTTGGGATGGGGGCATTAGCAGGTTGGGTGGGGGCGTTAGCAGGTTGGGATGGGGGCATTAGCAGGTTGGGGGCGTTAGCAGGTTGGGATGGGGGCATTAGCAGGTTGGGGGCATTAGCAGGTTGGGGTTGGGGGCGTTGGGATGGGGGCGTTAGCAGGTTGGGATGGGGGCATTAGCAGGTTGGGTGGGGGCATTAGCAGGTTGGGATGGGGGCATTAGCAGGTTGGGGGCGTTAGCAGGTTGGGATGGGGGCGTTGGGATGGGGGCATTAGCAGGTTGGGATGGGGGCGTTAGCAGGTTGGGATGGGGGCATTAGCAGGTTGGGGGCGTTAGCAGGTTGGGATGGGGGCATTAGCAGGTTGGGGGCGTTAGCAGGTTGGGATGGGGGCGTTAGCAGGTTGGGGTTGGGGACGTTGGGATGGGGGCATTAGCAGGTTGGGGTTGGGGACGTTGGGATGGGGGCATTAGCAGGTTGGGATGGGGGCATTAGCAGGTTGGGGGCGTTAGCAGGTTGGGGTTGGGGCGTTAGCAGGTTAGGATGGGGGCATTAGCAGGATGGGGGCATTAGCAGGTTGGGGGCGTTAGCAGGTTGGGATGGGGGCATTAGCAGGTTGGGATGGGGGCGTTAGCAGGTTGGGATGGGGGCATTAGCAGGTTGGGATGGGGGAATTAGCAGGTTGGGATGGGGGCGTTAGCAGGTTGGGATGGGGGCATTAGCAGGTTGGGGGCGTTAGCAGGTTGGGGGCGTTGGGATGGGGGGCGTTAGCAGGTTGGGATGGGGGCGTTAGCAGGTTGGGATGGGGGCATTAGCAGGTTGGGGGCGTTAGCAGGTTGGGATGGGGGCATTAGCAGGTTGGGATGGGGGCATTAGCAGGATGGGGGCGTTAGCAGATTGGGGGCGTTAGCAGGTTGGGGTTGGGGGCGTTGGGATGGGGGGCGTTAGCAGGTTGGGATGGGGGCGTTAGCAGGTTGGGATGGGGGCATTAGCAGGTTGGGGGCGTTAGCAGGTTGGGATGGGGGCATTAGCAGGTTGGGATGGGGGCATTAGCAGGTTGGGATGGGGGCATTAGCAGGTTGGGGGCGTTAGCAGGTTGGGATGGGGGCGTTAGCAGATTGGGATGGGGGCATTAGCAGGTTGGGGGCGTTAGCAGGTTGGGGTTGGGGGCGTTAGCAGATTGGGGGCGTTAGCAGGTTGGGGTTGGGGGCGTTGGGATGGGGGCATTAGCAGGTTGGGGTTGGGGGCGTTGGGATGGGGGCGTTAGCAGGTTGGGGTTGGGGGCGTTGGGTTGGGGGCGTTAGCAGGTTGGGGTTGGGGGCGTTAGCAGGTTGGGGGCGTTAGCAGGTTGGGGTTGGGGGCGTTGGGATGGGGGCGTTAGCAGGTTGGGGGCGTTAGCAGGTTGGGGTTGGGGGCGTTGGGATGGGGGCGTTAGCAGGTTGGGGGCGTTAGCAGGTTGGGGGCGTTAGCATGTTGGGGTTGGGGGCGTTGGGATGGGGGCGTTAGCAGGTTGGGGGCGTTAGCAGATTGGGGGCGTTAGCAGGTTGGGGTTGGGGGCGTTGGGATGGGGGCATTAGCAGGTTGGGGTTGGGGGCGTTGGGATGGGGGCGTTAGCAGGTTGGGGTTGGGGGCGTTGGGTTGGGGGCGTTAGCAGGTTGGGGTTGGGGGCGTTAGCAGGTTGGGGGCGTTAGCAGGTTGGGGTTGGGGGCGTTGGGATGGGGGCGTTAGCAGGTTGGGGGCGTTAGCAGGTTGGGGTTGGGGGCGTTGGGATGGGGGCGTTAGCAGGTTGGGGGCGTTAGCAGGTTGGGGGCGTTAGCAGGTTGGGGTTGGGGGCGTTGGGATGGGGGCGTTAGCAGGTTGGGGGCGTTAGCAGGTTGGGGGCGTTAGCATGTTGGGGTTGGGGGCGTTGGGATGGGGGCGTTAGCAGGTTGGGGGCGTTAGCAGATTGGGGGCGTTAGCAGGTTGGGGTTGGGGGCGTTGGGATGGGGGCATTAGCAGGTTGGGGTTGGGGGCGTTGGGATGGGGGCGTTAGCAGGTTGGGGTTGGGGGCGTTGGGTTGGGGGCGTTAGCAGGTTGGGGTTGGGGGCGTTAGCAGGTTGGGGGCGTTAGCAGGTTGGGGTTGGGGGCGTTGGGATGGGGGCGTTAGCAGGTTGGGGGCGTTAGCAGGTTGGGGTTGGGGGCGTTGGGATGGGGGCGTTAGCAGGTTGGGGGCGTTAGCAGGTTGGGGTTGGGGGCGTTGGGATGGGGGCGTTAGCAGGTTGGGGGCGTTAGCAGGTTGGGGGCGTTAGCATGTTGGGGTTGGGGGCGTTGGGATGGGGGGCGTTAGCAGGTTGGGGGCGTTAGCAGGTTGGGGTTGGGGGCGTTGGGATGGGGGCGTTAGCAGGTTGGGGGCGTTAGCAGGTTGGGGGCGTTAGCATGTTGGGGTTGGGGGCGTTGGGATGGGGGGCGTTAGCAGGTTGGGGGCGTTAGCAGGTTGGGGTTGGGGGCGTTGGGATGGGGGCGTTAGCAGGTTGGGGGCGTTAGCAGGTTGGGGGCGTTAGCAGGTTGGGGTTGGGGGCGTTGGGATGGGGGCGTTAGCAGGTTGGGGGCGTTAGCAGGTTGGGGGCGTTAGCAGGTTGGGGTTGGGGGCGTTGGGATGGGGGCGTTAGCAGGTTGGGGGCGTTAGCAGGTTGGGGGCGTTAGCATGTTGGGGTTGGGGGCGTTGGGATGGGGGGCGTTAGCAGGTTGGGGGCGTTAGCAGGTTGGGGGCGTTAGCAGGTTGGGGTTGGGGGCGTTGGGATGGGGGCGTTAGCAGGTTGGGGGCGTTAGCATGTTGGGGTTGGGGGCGTTGGGATGGGGGCGTTAGCAGGTTGGGGGCGTTGGGATGGGGGCGTTAGCAGGTTGGGGGTGTTAGCAGGATGGGGGCGTTAGCAGGTTGGGGGCGTTGGGATGGGGGCGTTAGCAGGTTGGGGGTGTTAGCAGGATGGGGGCGTTAGCAGGTTGGGGGCGTTAGCATGTTGGGGTTGGGGGCGTTGGGATGGGGGCGTTAGCAGGTTGGGGGCGTTGGGATGGGGGCGTTAGCAGGTTGGGGGTGTTAGCAGGATGGGGGCGTTAGCAGGTTGGGGGCGTTGGGATGGGGGCGTTAGCAGGTTGGGGGTGTTAGCAGGATGGGGGCGTTAGCAGGTTGGGGGCGTTGGGATGGGGGCGTTAGCAGGTTGGGGGCGTTGGGATGGGGGCGTTAGCAGGTTGGGATGGGGGCGTTAGCAGGTTGGGGTTGGGGGCGTTGGGATGGGGGCGTTAGCAGGTTGGGATGGGGGCGTTAGCAGGTTGGGGTTGGGGGCGTTGGGATGGGGGGCGTTAGCAGGTTGGGGGCGTTAGCAGGTTGGGGGCGTTAGCAGGTTGGGGTTGGGGGCGTTGGGATGGGGGCGTTAGCAGGTTGGGGGCGTTAGCATGTTGGGGTTGGGGGCGTTGGGATGGGGGCGTTAGCAGGTTGGGGGCGTTGGGATGGGGGCGTTAGCAGGTTGGGGGTGTTAGCAGGATGGGGGCGTTAGCAGGTTGGGGGCGTTGGGATGGGGGCGTTAGCAGGTTGGGGGTGTTAGCAGGATGGGGGCGTTAGCAGGTTGGGGGCGTTAGCATGTTGGGGTTGGGGGCGTTGGGATGGGGGCGTTAGCAGGTTGGGGGCGTTGGGATGGGGGCGTTAGCAGGTTGGGGGTGTTAGCAGGATGGGGGCGTTAGCAGGTTGGGGGCGTTGGGATGGGGGCGTTAGCAGGTTGGGGGCGTTGGGATGGGGGCGTTAGCAGGTTGGGATGGGGGCGTTAGCAGGTTGGGGTTGGGGGCGTTGGGATGGGGGCATTAGCAGGTTGGGATGGGGGCGTTAGCAGGTTGGGGTTGGGGGCGTTGGGATGGGGGGCTGGGCCGTTCTCCTGCCTCCTCAGGGCTCGGGCAGATGAAATACTGAAGGGCTGAAATCTTATTCCCGTTTTCAGCACAGCTCCCTTAATGCTTAATTT
Organism: Anguilla pacifica; assembly: GCA_039654925.1. Lineage (NCBI taxonomy): Eukaryota > Metazoa > Chordata > Actinopteri > Anguilliformes > Anguillidae > Anguilla > Anguilla pacifica. The sequence goes on along the minus strand of CM077289.1, from coordinate 63,708,493 downwards.
ACTATTCATATGCTGATTACACAGGGCCTGGGAGGGCTGGGAAGGTCAGGCTTCGCCTGGCCTGCTTTGTGTTTCTCTCTCTCTGTATCTCTCTCACTCTCTCACTCTCTCCCTCTCCCTGCCTTTCTCTCACTCTCTCTCTGTCTCTCTCTCCCTCTCTCTCTGCCTCCCTCTCACTCTCTCTTTCTCCCTCCCTCTCTCTATATATATCTTTCTCTCCTTCTCTCTCGCTCTCTCTCTTCCTCTCTCACACTTTGAACAGTCCTCTGTTTTTAAAGACAGACAGACACAAGGCCAAACTCTGTGTGTGTGTGTGTGTGTCAGTGCGTGTGGTGTTGCTCCTTGCTTACCATGCTGGTTGTTCCTCCTGTGTGTGTGAAAGAGAGTGAGGTGTGTGTGTGTGTATGTGTGAAAGAGAGTGAGGTGTGTGTGTGTGTATGTGTGAGTGTGTGTGTGTGAGTGAGGTATGCGTGTGTGGGAGAGAGAGAGGTGTGTGTGTGTGTATGTGTGTGTGAGTGAGGTGTGTGTGTGTGTGTGTGTGTGAGTGTGTATGTGCCTGTGTGAGGTGTGTGTGTGTGTGTGTGTGTGAGAGTGGCAGGGTTCATTGACAGGTTTCTCAGTTGAAATGTCACAGTGTGTAAAACAGACTGGTATTGATCTGATGAATGGTGCTGAAATGCCACATCTGTGTGTGGAGCATGTTTGGGCACAAAGATGTCCTGTGAGATCACTTCCTTTTGTTGGAGTCCTTGCAGGCGGGGGGGCAGTGGGGGGGTCGATTCAGTTTCCAAAGGTCAGAGCAGAGTACACAATTCACAGTAAGCGTGCTTATCAGATACCTTTTATTTCACTTCTTTTGAAAATGGACAAAAGCATTAGCTGCAGTTATCAAATCTGTCTGTCTGGCTGTTCGGCAGTCTGTCTGTCCGTCTGTCCGTCTGTCTGTCTGTCTGTCGATGTACTTGGTTAATGAGTCTGTCTTATTCAGCAGAATGCATGTTAGGGAAGGGTTGACCTATCTCTGGTCACTGAGGATGCTGAAGGTCTGGTTTTCCAGATGAAGATCAGTGAGATGTGTGTGCATTGATAGATTTACCATGTAGCAGTATGAGCTCCTGCTGATGCTAGGGGTGAAATAACATACAGGTGTCACGGTACACTGATTTGTGAATTATAGTGTAATAATATCATAAATCAGATGCTATGCTATGATAAATGATAACATTAGTCTGTGACAGAGCGTACCACTCACCCTGAACAGGCTCGACGGAATGCGCTGTCTTTGGCTATAAAAACAGGAAGTGGGAGTTGTGGTGGGGAGTTAGGCCCTGATTTGTAGGCAAAGCAGAGAAAGTGACTGAGGCATTTTGAATGACTGATTTGTAAAATAAAATTGGATGTGATGATATTGTGGTATTTTTGGGTGGTTATCTATCGCTTGCCCTTCCGCCCCTAGGCGCTGTCCCGGTGTTTAAAAGTCCCTTCAGGATCAGAAATCGGCCTCTTGTTCAGGCGCTGGGCACAGATTACCTGCGTCTGCCGTCCCTGAACGAGAGAGAGAGAGAGAGAGCCCTGCCTTCCTTCTCTTTTTTCCTTTGGTCCTGAAAATCGTTCTGGCTTTTAATATAACCGGAGTAACAGCAGTAAACAGATTAGACGGCCTCTTCTCGGGATAACCCAATCAGCAGCGGCCGCGGGTGCTTGTTTTGTTCCGCTGAATTGCGTTGGGTTGAGAAGCGTGGCGTGCGAACGCTCGGGCAGTGGGAACCACACGTCCACGCTTTCCATCGGAAAAGTGGCTGGAGAGAAATAGAGAAATGATTTGTTGGGGGCGGGGGGTTGGGGGGGGGGGCTTTATTGTACTCTCCAGCCCAGGGGGCCACGTTCAGTCTAACTGCACTGCTGCTGTGGAGACGAAGCACTCCGGATAGAGTCAATGAGACTGAGACGAGACGTATGAGAAAGAGATCGAGAGAGAGAGAGAGAGCGTACGTGTGTGTGAGTGTGAGTGTGTGTGTGTGTGTGCGTGCGTGTGTGTGTGTGTGTGCGTGTGTGCGTGTGTGCGTGTGTGTGAGTGTGTGTGTGTGCTTGTGTGCGTGTGTGTGTGCGTGTGTGCGTGTGTGTGAGTGTGTGTGTGTGTGTGTGTGTGTGAGTGTGTGTGTGCGTGTGTGTGAGTGTGTGTGTGTGTGTGTGTGTGTGAGTGTGTGTGTGCGTGTGTGTGTGTGTGTGTGTGTGTGCTGTATTGAGATATGACGCTAGCTGGAATGAGCAGAGCTCGTCAGGCTTTGTGCTAATGAGACGGAAGGGCTTCTCTAATTTCCCACCTTTGTGCTTGGCTGAGTTAACCAATCAAAATGCCTGTAATGTAAAACTGAACAAACACGTCTCCTTATGTCAGCCATCTTTACATTTGCATTTGAATATAAAATTCACTTTTTATAAAATTCAGTTCATCCCCACCCCCCACCGCCAGGCTAATCACCCCCCCCCATACACACACACACACACCCCCCCGCCCCATTCCTGAGTCTGTTTGGGGGGATTCCTCGGGACGAGTCTCAGTCCTTCCCTCCTCCGTCTCTTTGTTGGCTCCATATTGCCCCTGCCCCCCTCTCCTGGCGGCGGCGGCGCGTTAGCGTTAGCGCTGCAGCGTGAGACATGGCGCAGTAGCGGGAGAACGGCGCTCTGTAGTTACACACTGAGCCCAGTGCAGTAAGGAAGGCTGATGGAGCTGAGCACTGTGCTACTGTACACAGGCCCTGGAAGGCCAGGAACTGCACTGAGGTTATTTTATTGATGGCTAGCGGCTAACGGCTAACAGAAGAAGAAAACTCAAAATCGGCCCGGCTCTCCGGGACGTGCTTCTGTACCCGAAAAACAAAAGAAAGTGAAACCTACACTGCTAACGGCTCACAGTCAATATGATTAATGTCAAAGTCCGGTGCTACTCCAGCTTTCAGCTGCAAGCTGTTTGACTTATTGACCTGACTTCATAGACTCTGCCAGCTCCTGGGCAGTGTAGTTCTGAACTATATAACTACATCCTCAAGCCACCGATCAGGGACTAATTGGTCAGGTGACAGATGGTTTTTTTTTGGGGGGGGGGGGCTGTCCTTTGGGATTGTGGGAAATGTAGTCTGGTTGGCAGGCATGTTTGGAAGCAGTCCACTCAGGATGACAATGAGATGGTACTGAAGTCTCAGAATGAGTCTTAAGTGTGTCCCTCTTTCCTTCAGAATGAGTCTTAAGTGTGTCCCTCTTTCCTTCAGAATGAGTCTTAAGTGTGTCCCTCTTTTCTTCCTGTAGTTTCTAGCTGTCCTTTCAGTTTTGTGCACATTAATAATAGATGCATTTCAAAATGCAAACACTTGTGGAAATCATGTCCCATTGTGATTAATGGAGAGGAGTTATCTTAACTGATTCTTAGAGCTTAATGCACGGCATGGAGTTAAGAGCCGCCCTGCAGGACACGGTAAACACGAGCACGCACACGTGTGCATGTTTACATATGTATATGTGTGTGTGCACACGTGTGTGCATGTTTACATATGTATATGTGTGTGTGTGCACACGCGTGTGTTCATAAGCAACGGTATTCTGTGAGCACAGAAGCAGTCGTATAAGGGAACGTATGTGCAGTGTGTGAGAGCTCTTCTCATACAGCTGGTGTTGTGTTTTGTGTTGGACAGTGCTGTTAGCACTGTTAGCGCTGTTAGCGTGTAGCTCATTTTGTTGCAGCTGGTTTTGTGTTTTGTGTTTTGTGTTTGAGAGCACTGTTAGCGCTGTTAGCGTGTAGCTCATTTTGTTGCAGCTGGTTTTGTGTTTTGTGTTTTGTGTTTGAGAGCACTGTTAGCGCTGTTAGCGTGTAGCTCATTTTGTTGCAGCTGGTGTTGTGTTTTGTGTTGGACAGTGCTGTTAGCACTGTTAGCGCTGTTAGCGTGTAGCCCATTTTGTTGCAGCTGGTGTTGTGTTTTGTGTTGGACAGTGCTGTTAGCACTGTTAGCGCTGTTAGCGTGTAGCTCATTTTGTTGCAGCTGGTTTTGTGTTTTGTGTTTGAGAGCACTGTTAGCGCTGTTAGCGTGTAGCTCAGTCCTGGTCTCGGCTAATGGAAAAACACGGGGTTTCGGAGCAGGAAAAACACCATAATTGCCGGAGGGTGTTGACTTGCATGCTATTTTTTCCGCAGGTCTGCTCCCTGCGCTTGGGACGGAGCGACAGTCTGTTAATGACCGTGTTCACGGTGTGACACGAGCACGTAGGCCGTGTCAGAGAAACCGACAGGTTCTATTCCATGAGAAAGAACACGGTGAAATAACATAATAACCAAGCGGCTTTTAATGTGTCAGGAGACCATAAGGTGGCTTTTCCTGCTGAAAGATGAGCCTGAAAGGGTGTTACCCTAGCTGCATTGTTCACCATTATTTTTCTTATACATTTTATTATATTAAAAGGACTTGTGGTGGCAGTACCATCATTTGACTTTTTAAATTAAAGAATGTTAAACCTTTTAAAGCGCTTTTCCTTTGTTACCGTCCTTGGGGAGAAGGCGATGAAATTGAGACATTTTATTTTGGAGGAATAAAATCTGATTTGCTGGGAGACATCAAAGCATTGGGCATCTAAAACCTGTCCCAGAACACACAGGATCTAGTGAGCACGTTCATCATTCAGATATTTTGTTATTGTTTTTTTTTTTTATTACTGTGATTGTGATTAATAATTGATGGCATCATTATTATTTTTGTGATTTTTTTCATTATGGAGTTGTGTTTTATTCATACATGCAACAGGAAAAAAAGAGATAAAAATGAAGCAATGTTAAGTGTCCTGTTCTGTGGGCTGTGCCGCTGGTGCAGACTGAAGCTTGTTGAAGGGGACTGATACACAGATGCACAACCCCAGCGCTGCAAACATCCCCCTCCCTCACTCACCCCCCCCCCCTTTGCCCATGCGGTAAAAAAGAGCCTGAAATCAATAACTGTGTGCAGCGGTTTGGGCTCAGCTGCTGACTGGTGGAGAAGTAAAAAGCTTTCTAGGTCTGAAAAGCGGGGATTTGCTTCCCAGAAACGACACAACCCTGATCCCCCCCCCCAGCTCAGCTTCCCCCCCCTCCCCCCAGACTGTGCAGGGTCGGGGGTGGGGTTCACCTGCACAGGCTGCTTTGAGCTCGCGTACCCCAAAAGTCTGGGTAATGTGGTGGTGTGTCGTCGGTGTTGGGTGGCGGTGTGGCGTTGGTGTTGGGTGGCGGTGTGAGGGTGTGGTGTTGATGTTGGGTGGCAGTGTGAGGGTGTGGCGTTGGTGTTGGGTGGCAGTGTGAGGGTGTGGCGTTGGTGTTGGGTGGCAGTGTGAGGGTGTGGCGTTGATGTTGGGTGGCAGTGTGAGGGTGTGGCGCTGGTGTTGGGTGGCGGTGTGAGGGTGTGGCGTTGGTGTTGGGTGGCAGTGTGAGGGTGTGGTGTTGGTGTTGGGTGGAGGTGTGGCGTTGGTGTTGGGTGACGGTGTGAGGGTGTGGCGCTGGTGTTGGGTGGCAGTGTGAGGGTGTGGCGTTGGTGTTGGGTGGCAGTGTGAGGGTGTGGCGTTGGTGTTGGGTGGCGGTGCCGTTCCCTGTGGAGCCGGTGGGAGTGAGGTGGCCTGCTTGAGGACTGGAGAAAGGGCCGTTAGCTTCTGTAGCTGAGAGTGCTCCGTTCCGCTTCACAGCAGAATCACGGCCAGTGAGACCCGCGAAACGGTGGAATCGTGGGAGGGGAGACCCGTCAAATCTCGGCGGTTATGACAGACCGCCTCGTCCCTCTGTGAGCTCCTCACACTGAAACACCTGCTGACTTCACACCTGCATTTACCCCCAGCGTCACAGCCAAGCCCAAACCCCCCCAGCCACGCCCACATCACTACAGCCACTCCCACACTAACAGAGCCACGCCCACATCACTACAGCCACTCCCACACTAACAGAGCCACGCCCACACTAACAGAGCCACGCCCACATCACTACAGCCACGCCCACATCACCACAGCCACTCCCACACTAACACAGCCACTCCCACACGAACACAGCCACGCCCACACAAACACAGCCACTCCCACACTAACAGAGCCACGCCCACATGAACACAGCCACGCTCACACAAACACAGCCACGCCCACATCACTACAGCCATGCCCACATGAACACAGCCACGCCCACACAAACACAGCCACTCCCACACTAACAGAGCCACGCCCACACTAACAGAGCCACGCCCACATGAACACAGCCACGCCCACACAAACACAGCCACGCCCACATCACTACAGCCACGCCCACATGAACACAGCCACACCCACAAAACCACGGCCACGCCCACACGAACACAGCCACACCCACAAAACCACGGCCACGCCCACACGAACACAGCCACGCCCACATAACCACAGCCACGCCCACATTAACACAGCCACACCCACACACTAACACAGCCAGTCTGCGCTTCTGTGTTTTATATTCATTTATTTAAACGCGTTCATGGTTCTGATCCATTATCTCCGCACAGATGTCTTCATTTATTTTCCCTGTCAGGGTGAATTTTCAGCTCTGTTTTTCTTCACAAACGCCTCCCCCCCCCCCACCCTGATTAAACTTGCACTACTTTGCTGGAGTAAATTTTCTGGGGGCCCAGCGATCGATCGGAGACACTTTTTTAATCAGCGCTTGGCTCTCCTCCGCGGATTGTGTCCGGATCAACTTCCAAGGCCATCCATTTGAGTAATAAATAGTTCAGTAACTTTAATATCAGCTGTCCTTTAGCTGACCCCTTCAGATTAAACACCTCTTTGCTCGCTGGCCTGTGCTGCCCATTGAATAAAATGCAATATTATTATTATTATCAGCTGCAGCAGTAGCAGTAGCAGTCTGAATTAAAGCCAGTCTCAGCTTTGTGTTTTTGAGCTGCGGTCTGACCTTTCCTGGACGTTCATGGAGTCTCCAGCCGTACTGTCAGACAGTTCGCTCTCAGACAGGTGCTGCTCTGCCTAACAGACGTCCTCATCCAGTGATTCCACAGAAGCCCAGCAGCTCCACTGCTGCATGCTGCAGAACCTAGCCTCTGGGGTGGTGCTCGCGTTGCTGTGGCGACGGTGTGTTCTTGGTGCTCTCGGGTAACCCCGCTAAAATGTGACAGCGGGGGCGGGGTTTGGAAAGTGCCGCCAAAAGAGGCCCCCGCTCTGTGTCCAGCCTTCGCCCCCCGCTGGAGAAGCTCCGCCCACTTGGGCTGGTTTCCACAGACTTTACAAGGTCGGGAAAGAGAGCCACCACGGAATGTTCCGAACCCCGCCTCGGAATGTTCAGGACCCCGCCGCGGAAGGTTCCAGACCCCGCCGCGGAAGGTTCTAGCTCTCCGCCACAGAGCTGCCAGGCTCGG
>CM077289.1:63691099-63696099 GCA_039654925.1 Anguilla pacifica | reverse complement strand
CCCCCCCAACACTTTAACTTTGAGTCCTGATCTTCATACTTCATATGAAAATGTGCAGTCCAGGACAATTCTTCAATGCTGCTGCATGGAGGCACTGTTGGAATGACGCGTGTGTGTGTGTGTGTGTGTGTGTGTGGGCAAAATGTGATTTATTCTTGGTTAATTAATTGAGTTAATCTCCTTTCTAAAAATAGTTTAATATGTTACAATGTAGAAATAATATAACAATGGCAATAAACGGCAACATATTTAGTATATTTTGTACTTTTGCTGTATACTCTGATTTTTGTAGTGGTTAAAAACATACCTGATTAGAGTTATAAATGTGGGATATCTAAGGGAGATACATTTAAATGAATATGAACTGTTATTATAAATAATCCAAAAATATAAAACAGAACACAAAAAATTCCCACTTTTTTATGGATCACAGACTAGGTTTAAGGTGAAATAATTTAGTATAATTACTACAGTACACAGTTATTATTTGAGGTAGTTTATTTTGTACAGCCAAAGATAATTGTCTTTTTTGCATTTTCTTTTTTCAAATGAATATTTTTTTATTATTGTCGACATATAGGAAAATAAAATAGACCTTGTTCACCTTGACATAAAGCATATTTATTTACATTTTAAAACTGAAATGGTTGTGGTTTTTTTACGCCATAACTGACCAGGACAGTGTGTGGGTTGTTTTTATTTGCATTTCACTGTAACATAGCTTGTAAAATTGTCTCACATTAAAAGGTAAAATCAGTAACTGACTCATTTTTGGCTGAGGTACCATTCTCTCCCAATGTATATATCTGACAGTGTAGTGTTGAACATATGAGAACTGTCCCCAAAGCTTTAGGGCATTCGGTATCACAATGACAAGATTTTTGTACCAATGGCTGTACTCAGCATTCCCTGCATTCTACCTGCACTGTAAATTAAAAGCATCAAATTTTATAATAATTACCATGTGAAAATATGGATTGTTTTATCTGGCTGTTGTGCAGATATTTCGTACTATACGAATGGAAGATCTCATACATTCCTATAATGCAAATCCAACTTATATCCATTGGTATACTGTGGTGAAAATGTGTAGTTCCATCTTTCAGATTTTATAATCAATTACATTTGTGATGTTTTATTATTATTATTATTATTATTATTATTATTATTATTATTATTATTATTATTATTATTATTATTATTGTTGTTGTTATTATTATTATTATTATTAGTATTATTATTATTATTATTATTATTGTGCATTTTATGGTATTACTAATATTCAACTATGTCAGTGGAGAATATAGATATAGATATAAATATAGAATGTTAATGCTAAATAAAGCACTGGATTTGGTAAGAAGGTGTGAAAAGGTGCTGCAAACCTCTGTTAATACGGAGGTGTGTTCATTAATTACTGTGTGCCATCAAGTAATGAATTATAAAGGAGGCAGACTTGCTCTAACTCGCGCAGCTCACCTCCAAAGTCTTGTTATGAAGCGTCTAATTTCTCCTGAGAGCGCGCGCCCATCTCTCATCTGGAGAGCTATCCAGTGTCAGGTAACGCGATCTCCGCGCCGAGTTAGCTGAGGGAAATTTATGCAAACATCTTCGGCGACAGCAGCAATCGCGGGGAAAAAAAATGAGGGCTTGGCACGTGGTAAAAAGGGGGAGCCAAAGCCGTTTGATCACTGAAACAGTGAGTCAATTTATTGCGCGAATCTCCTCGGAGCAGACATCTTTTTTAAGACGCTGAAAAAATAGGGTGGCTAGAAATACGGGAGAATATGGCGTCACCAGTTGGCGCTTCAGTCTCTGGGAGCCCTGTGCGTACTGCCATTCGAACGGCACATGTCAAATGCCGCGTTTTATTTTTGTCTTCGCACAACAGTGACAGACGGGCCAATCGTCATTGTCATCAGCAAGCACGCGGCAGCTCTTTGCAGGCTCTCTGATGACGCCGTTGTCGGTGACGCGTGTGCGTACACGAGCTCAGCGGAAGCCTGGTGCTGGGAACATCAGTCACCCGCGACCAAGCGCGGGCCCAACGCAAACCACGCAAAGAGTCAGCGGGTTTCCAACAGCACTGGCATCGACCCTGAATCCACAATTACTTACTGAAGAATGAAAATCCTGATGTTTTGGAAAATTCACGATTTGGAAAGTAAAGTTAATTTTTAAACTTTTTTTTTTTTCTTCCTTTTAGGCATACTGTTAGCTGGCACTGCCACATTATTTCCAGTGAAATCTTAGATTGAGAACAAATTGAGTGGATTATGTTGAGTGAATACATTATGTAAAGTATAACTTCTCATCAGTGATTGCTGATTTTGTAATTAAAGTATTCTGTTTGGGAAGGTGTTACTGCATTTTTACAATGCTCATTGTGTAATAGCAATACCGCACTGTGTGAGTGTGTGTGTGAGTGTGTGTGTGTGAGTGTGTGAGTGTGAGTGTGTGTGTGTGTGTGTGTGTGTGTGAGTGTGTGTGTGTGTGTGAGTGTGAGTGTGTGTGTGTTTGTGGGGGGTCCTCTGGCTGTGAGTCTCTGGCCTCTCTCTGTCAGGAGGGGTGCGTATCACAGCTCACTCGAGTGCAGAAGAGGAGACGTCACTCTCTCCTCTCCCGCTTCTCGTCCTTCACTGTGACTGACACGGCTTTCTAAACCTGTGTTGCATTTGTGTGTCTGTGTGTGTGTGTGTGTGGATTCCAGCAGTGTGTGTGTGCGTGTGTGCGTGCGTGCGTGTGTGCGTGTGTATGTGCGTGCGTGCGTGCGTGCGTGCGTGCGTGTGTGCATGTGTGTGTGTGTGCATGTGTGTGTGTGGATTCCAGCAGTTTGTTTTTTCTTCTTCTTTGACCGTGGGAATGTGTGATTATGTGCGAGGACGGAAAAATGTGGTGCTGGCTTAAAACTGCTTATCAAAAGCACAGTCAGATCCAGCGCCCAGCGCAGACTCCAGCGTTTAAAGATGTGCGCTGGGAAGCCATTTCCTCAAACTGTGCCCCCCCCCCCCCCCCCCCCGCCAGAGTGCATGAGAGAGTGAATTAGTGCAGTCACGAATCCCTTCATGTTTTAAAAATAAGCGAACACCCCCAGCCCCCCCCCCCTTCGGCCATCGTCTCCGTAGTTCTGCCCTGTGTGCTCCTAGAAGCAGAGAGTCACACATGCTACTGTTTATCAGCCAAACCCCAACACATTTCACTGGCTCTGTAAGCACCAGGATAAGAGGGGCTTGTTCATTTCTGGACGTTTGTGCTTGTAAATGGGGCAATAATGCTCAGTGAGATAAGGCTCGTGGAAGTGATAAGGTCATGGGAAGTGCAGTGTTCATTAAAGGAAACACAAAAAATACCTGCCCAGTGTTAAGTGTGCTGTGTAATGTGTGTGTTTGTAGGTATTTATTTATTGATCGCTGGGACAGATCCATGGTGTAGATTGGGGGGGTGTAATTGAGATGGCCGTTGGGGTGCAGAGGTGACTGTCCTGCTGAATCGGGCTCTCTCTGTGCCCAAATGCGCAGTCCGTATGCGCAGTCCTTATGCGCAGTCTGTACGCGCAGTCCGTACGCGCTGTGCTCTGGGCTGTAGCTGTGGGGCCTTGCTCCAGATAAATCACTTTCTCCACGGCTAATGGCCAGGCTAATGAAACAGAGTTTTTGTTTCATTAACCAAGGTGCCTCATAACAAAAGCTCATTTAACAAACAGCTGAGCAAGGGCTTGAGCATAATGATATTTTTTACCAATACATTTCTGTACTTAAATGATGCTGAAGTTATATCATTATTTTATGAGGACTTGCTTTTATTTAGTGGCCTTTTCTGATATAGTTGTGCTAGCTGGCTAGACTAGCGTGACTGTTTTAGAGGGCCGTCTCTGAAAGATGAATTTTGCGAATAATCATTACAGAAGGACAGACTGCTCCGTCCTCCAGCTGTCCTGTTTCGACATATTTTACATAAAAAAGAAAGTTCCTATTTTCCCATTTAAAATTTTGGAGCAGTTATGTATTCGTCTTCGTCTTACACGTTCCTGAGTAATTTAAAGGCAAAAAAGTGTCTGCATGAGGTCTTTAATCAACAGAATGAGATATTCCTGCTGTGTGTTTAAGTGTTCCCCCTCACTGCACTGGAGCAGGGTGGAACTGACAGCTCTGATTGGCTAAGCGGCGCGGTGATTGACAGGTGGAAGCACGGTGTTAGCGTGGCGCTAACGCGTCCCTGAGTCACACGCTTACGCCCCGTTAGGCTTCTCGGCGAGGCGGAGGCCTGTTCGCCAGGCGGGTTCTGCTCTGAAGCTCAGTCCCCCGTGTCCCGGGGCAGCGGGCGCCGAGCCTTTTAACAGCGCGGCTCCTCCCTCTCCCGCCGTCCAGCGGTGCTTAAAGAGGAGAGGAATGTGGAACGTTTCGGGTTTTATTTGGGCCCTGTTCCCCCCGTGCTGGTGGGCCCCGTTCGAAGCTCGTCGGTTGGCCAGCGATGGGGAAGGGAAGGGCCTTCAATGGAATTCCCGGAGACGGATTTCTGTCTCGGGGTGATGCCTAAGACACAGACGGGGTTTGTACCATGTTATTCCCTGTTATTTCCTGTCATTCCCGGTTATTCCCTGTTATTCCCGGTTATTCCCAGTTATTCCCGGTTATTCCCTGTTATTCCTGGTTATTCCCGGTTATTCCCTGTTACTCCCTGTTATTCCCGGTTATTCCCGGTTATTCCCTGTACCTCCCTGTTATTCCCGGTTATTCCCTGTTATTCCCTGTTACTCCCTGTTAATCCCTGTTATTCCGGCCTGAGTGCATGCTTGTCCGCTCGTCAGGGAGTTTTTCCACAGGAACGTCATTTACAGGTCAAGATAATCGAAGCGTTTTAGACCCTCAAAGTTTAATCAAGTGAAACTGGCCATTTTAAATTGATTCGTTGGTTTTTCTAAAAGGCCACGTTGTTTCTTCAGGTACTGTACAGATTGAGGAAACCGGAAATTCGCTATTTGCTGAAAGTACTGGGTAGTT
>CM077289.1:63653599-63686099 GCA_039654925.1 Anguilla pacifica | reverse complement strand
TGTTTGGTGTGTTCTCTGGGCGGCGACGCTGACGCACGCTCGCGGGCTCGGTCACTCTCAGCCCCTCAGCATCTGAGCGCGCTCTGGAAAACCGCGGGGAGGCGGAGTGTGAGGCGTCCGGCGATGTGAAAGTGATCTTTTTTTTTTCATCGCGCGACACGCGTATGAGAGCGTGGCGATTGGCTGAAGGCGGGCGATTGATGTATGGAGCCCTGGGGCGCCACGGCGACCACTGTAAACACCGGCCACTCCGCACGGCTGCCCCTCCCCCCTGTCCCGCCTTGTTCCCTCCCCTCCCCTCCCATCCACCCCCCTTCCCTCCCCCACAACCCCCCCCGTCCCCCCCGTCCCGTCCTGGACCGTGCGGCGTTTGTGATGTAATCGCGCCCCTCCGCTGTGTTCTGTGCCCCTCTGCTGTGTTCTGTGCCCCTCCGCTGTGTTCTGTGCCCCTCTGCTGTGTTCTGTGCCCCTCTGCTGTGCTCTGTGCCCCTCTGCTGTGTTCTGTGCCCCTCTGCTGTGCTCTGTGCCCCTCTGCTGTGTTCTGTGCCCCTCTGCTGTGCTCTGTGCCCCTCTGCTGTGTTCTGTGCCCCTCTGCTGTGCTCTGTGCCCGTCTGCTGTGCTCTGCGCCCCTCCGCTGTGTTCTGTGCCCCTCTGCTGTGCTCTGTGCCCCTCTGCTGTGTTCTGTGCCCCTCTGCTGTGCTCTGTGCCCCTCCTCTGGGAGCTGCAGTGGTGTGTAAAACACAGCCGCACATTTCCGCTCACACTCTTCATTTTTATCTGATTGAATAATTCATGGGCTGCTGTAACTGAGTTGGCTTTTCTGATGTAAGGTTACTACCTGGAGGGTAATTACTCACTGTGATTGGCCGCTGTTGCTTCCCCAGACGGGGGATTATATGCCGCTGCGATTGGTCAGCTTTTCACTTTCAGGACGGTAATGACCGTTCAGTTAAATTCAGTTAAATGGAGCTCCAGTCACGATCCAATCAGTTCCAGACTTTACGAGCGGCCTTCCATTCAGGGCTGGAAATGGCGGAAGCTCCTCTCTCTCATTCAGCTTCCTCTCCCTGTGAGGAGGTCCGGCCGCCCGGGTGTGCCGTCCCCTGCTTCTCTCACAGTCAGCCTCCGCCCTGTTATCTGCGCGCTGAATCATGCGGGAGGCCACTCTATTAGCGAGGTGCTTTATGGTCCGCCTTCCGTGGGAAGTAATTAAACACTGAACTTGTGTTACAGGGAAATTTAAGAGCCAACAGAGGTAGGGAGAGAAAGGAGAGCTTAGAACACTTCAGTCTTTCCCCTCTCTTCCTGAGCCAATCAGGCGTGGCCGCCGTTGGTACAAAAGAACAGTCATGGCTAAAATCCATTTAATTAATGTTAATGCAATTAATACTCCTGAACACCTTTTCATTTAGTATTTTTTTGCTGAAAGCTTCAGATGTGAACGTTTCAAAGGCCTGACTAATGAGCAGCTTCCCCGTGCCTCTGCCTATCCTCCCGTTTTAATGCCAGTGCTTTTGGATTTGTATTATTTCACTGAAGATGAATTATCATATTTATTCAAATGCACTGCACTGAGTGATAAATTGGGATGTCGAGAAGAAGCACCCGCTGCAGAGGATTCTTCCCTTTTAAAGGACGTCTTTCTGCTGTGTGTGAGTGTGGGGAGGTGGAGTCTGTGGAGTGCGGTCCGTCTTGGGTAGCCCAAGGTTGGAATTATGAATTATGAATCATAAATACAGGCACTTTACATGTTCTTTCTATACTCACCAGCACTGTTTTTATTTTATTTTTTTTTTTTTTTCATTTTAATAAGCCAGAAGCATGTGCCAAGGCTAACATCATGAAAAATAATGATCTTTTTTTTGGCATATCGTGCATTTATTATTATTTTAAAAAACTGACTTTATATCGTCGAGAAAGTCCCCAGATGCGCAGGCTATTTGTGTAACCTGCGGCAGGGGCCAGAGGGGACGCGTGACTGTGTGCGTGTGCGATTAGCGAGTGAATAAATAATAGTGTTAAAACCGCTCGGCGGAATCGTCCGTTTTTAACGTTTTTATGTGTGTAAGATGCGTTTGTCTTTGATGCGGCTGCTGCAGTACCGCGGCTCGCAGCGCTGGGCTCGGCGAGCGCCTGAACGCAGCGCCCGGCTCGGCCCAGCTGCTGTGACGCTGCGTAATGGCGTTACGCTCACCACAGGCTGCGCGTCTCTCCTCTGCTTTCATTAGTTTCCATCGCGGCGGTGTTTTCCGCTGTGCATATGGCTGCAGACAGAGCGGGGATATTATCACTCAGATCCCCCCCACCCCCCCCCACCCCCCACCCCTTCCAGAAAGACAAACACCCGCAGCCATTGGGCAGCAAGGTTCACAACCAGAAGATAAAATAACGGAGAGCACGTCGCTTTGTGTTAAGAGCTCTGCTGGAGGGCACAGCAGCAGGTCTCAGATTGGGATTCAAGCCTGCAATCTCTCAGGCCACCAGGCCAGGTGCTGCTGTGTGCAGGGCACGCGCTGGCACAGCGTCTCAGAGCGGAGTTCTTATCTGGGGTCGGCTCTTCTGATGCAGTGTATGTACCACGGGACTGTTCTGAGTCTTTTCATCAATACAGACTCTATCCTTCATTCTCTGTCCCTCTCTTTCTGTTCCCCTCTCTCTTCCTCTCTGTGTCCCTCTCTCTCCAACCCCTCTCTCTCCCCCCCCTCCCTCTCTCTCCCTCTCTCTCTCTCTCTCTCTGAACCCCCCCTCTCTCTCTCCCTCTCTCCCTCCCTCCCCCCCCCCCCCCCCCGCAGGTCCACCCTGGGTTCCCCCGGTTGTGTCGGTGAGCCAGGCCGGTCTCCTGGCGCACTCGTATGGCTTGGCCCCGCCCCCAGCGTACACCCCGGGAGTGACCGCCCAATCGCCCGCCATGGCCGTGACCCCCGCCATCCCGACGGCCGTCCCATCCCACCACCCGCTCATGACCGCCCACTTCCAGCTGCCCCCGCCCCCCCAGGCCCTTCTGCCAAACCACCCCCCCCTCACCCCCGTCTGCAGGGTCACCCACCCCGCCATGGGCAACGGTCATGTGACCCACCCCGCCGTGCAGCCGCCCGCCGCCCCGCACGCCAGCGTCCCTCTGACCAATGGCCAGGCGGCTCCCCAGGCCCCGCCCATCCCCCCAGCCAATCAGGAGAGCCCCAACGGGCTGCAGATGCTGCGGACCATCGGCATGGGGAAGTACGAGTTCACAGACCCCTGGCACCCCAAAGGTAGGTGGGGGGGGCAGGGGTGGGGATTGGGCTGAAGTCATGTGACCTGTGAGAGAATAATATCGCTCAGCCATGGCGTTTCAGACAGCGCCCTCTACAGGCCTCTCCTGTCCACTCCGTACCCATCCCGTTTTTCCATCTTATGTTTATTTCCATTTTATTTTTTGAAGAGGAAGTGAATGCGTCTTAATGGCTCGTGAGCATTTAAACATCATTTCGGTTAATTGAATGAGACAGCAGCTGCTTTTTAATGATGATGGGAGAAGCTCCCTGTTTAGGGTCGGGCAGATTACTGGGACTTCGGTAGAAATGTCTCTTGTAGTGCAGGGAGAGAGAGACAGAGAGGTGCAGATCAGTGGGTGTAGTGCTGTAGTGTGTGTGTTTGTGTGTGTAGTGCTATTGTGTGTGTGTGTGTGTGTGTGTGTGTGTGTGTGTGTAGTGCTGTTGTGTGTGTGTGTGTGTGTGTGTGTGTGTGTGTGTGTGTGTGTGTGTGTTTGTGTGTGTAGTGCTGTTGTGTGTGTGTGTGTGTGTGTGTGTGTGTGTGTGTTTGTGTGTGTAGTGCTGTTGTGTGTGTGTGTGTGTGTGTGTGTGTGTGGTGCTGTAGTATGTGTGAGCGTGTGTGTGTGTGTGTGTGTGTGTGTGTGTGTGTGTGTGTGTGTGTGTTTGTGTGTGTAGTGCTATTGTGTGTGTGTGTGTGTGTGTGTGTGTGTGGTGCTGTAGTATGTGTGTGTGTGTGTGTGTGTGTGTGTAGTGCTGTTGTGTGTGTGTGTGTGTGTGTGTGTGTGTGTGTGCGTGTGGTGCTATAGTATGTGTGAGTGTGTTCGTAAGAAGCAGAAGCTGAGCACACAGAGGTGTAGTGGTGAGGTGTCTGGCAGGTTTCACCTGTCTGCTGCAGTTCACTCACCTGAGCTAAGGGCATAAGGGCCCACCTGCTGTCACACCTGGGCCCTCCTGACAGAGAGAGCCAGCTCCACAGGCACCTGCAGGTACCCTGGGCCCTCCTGACAGAGAGAGCCAGCTCCACAGGCACCTGCAGGTACCCTGGGCCCTCCTGACAGAGAGAGCCAGCTCCACCGGCACCTGCAGGTACCCTGGGCCCTCCTGACAGAGAGGGCCAGCTCCACAGGCACCTGCAGGTACCCTGGGCCCTCCTGCCCTGCTCTCTGACAGGTCAACACACAGGGCAGCTACACGAGCACTTTATCAGGGACAAATGCAACGTGCGTGTGATGTATGTCAACGTGACCTGGCTGGACGCCATATCCACTAACCTACAGGGGCAGTAATGCCCTAATTATATGAGTGGTGTATTCATAGAGAAATACTCAGTAAAGCCCTATTTATACCAGTGGTATAATCATAGCGATTTTAACAGTAGGAGTTTGACTGCTACCATTGTGACGTGAGAGATCTGCGTATGTGTGTGTGTGTGTGTGTGTGTGTATGCGTGAGTGCGAGTGTGTGTACCACTGTGTGTGCGTGTGTGTGTGTATGCGTGAGTGTGAGTGTGTGATGGTGTGAGTGTGCGTGTGTGTGTGTGTGTGAGTGTGTGATGGTGTGTGTGTGTGAGTGTGTGATGGTGTGTGTGTGTGAGTGTGTGATGGTGTGTGTGTGATGGTGTGTGTGTGTGAGTGTGTGATGGTGTGAGTGTGTGAGTGTGTGTGATGGAGTGATGTACTGTCGTTTGGATCCGCCGCGCTCCGCGATGTGCCTCCTCCAGGGACAGGGGTCGGCTAGCCAATCAGGAGCCGGCAGCCTGGCCGCGCGTGTCTCGCAGTTTTCCCGCCGCAAATCCCGAGGCTCCCAGCGCCTGCGTCTGCCGCGGTTACCGCTAACGCCCCGCCCAGCCATCCGTGACTCCGAAAGAGCCGCGCCGCGTCCGCTCCGCCCCCCCCACCCCCGCCCCGCCCCCCCGCCCCCTCTGCAGGAGCTCCGCCCCCCCCCCCGCCCCCCCTGCAGGAGCTCCGGCTCGCTCTCCGGCGCAGGACGCTTGCGGAATGTTCCGCGGGCCGGAGCAGCTGGCCTCGTTCTTCACGCCGCGTTAGCCGCGAGGAAACAGCGAGAGCTGAGACGGCGGTGCGAACCGGAGCAGCACGGCAGCCCCGCGCCGGGGACGGATGACTCAGCCGATCCGCACCCTCCCTCCCTGGGCTGGCAGGCCGCCACCGGCTCCCCCTGCTGGCCACTGGAGGCGGTGCAGCTTTGAGAGTGTCTGTGTGCGGGGACACACATGCTCGCTCTTTGGCACTGAACATGTGTGTGTTTGCAGGATGAGCAGCTGCACATTACACACACGCTACTCTCAGTACACTGAACCCAACTTCGCTTGAAACTTTTCACCTTTCCAGCCGTTTAAAGAGCTGATCAGCTCCACTTCCTGGAGCAGGGGACGGTTTGTCAGGAGGAAAATCACAGGCGAGGCTGTGGATTCGCGGGTTGGCACAAAGAGAGGGCGATTCATCACCGGCCGGCGTGCGTGTGTGTGCGTGTGTGTGTGTGTGTGTGTGTGCGCGTGTGTGTGTGTGTGTGTGTGTGTGCGTGTGTGTGCGTGCGTCCGTGCGCCTGCTCTTTTTGAGATAGCGAGCGCGATGACTCACATCGCGAGCCGGCCGCCGCCGCCGGGGGGAATATCATTTTCGCGTCCGAGGGACGTCCGTTAAAAGCCGACGCTTTTCATCTTCCGAAACCTCAAAGAGCAATAACCGCTCGTCCCCACGGCAACGAGCGCGCGGCCGCGGCCCCTTGCTCCCGCCAGGACCGGCGGGAACGGGAGCGGGCGGACGAAACGAGCGCCGCGGACGCAGCGAGCGGGTCCTGAGACGCAGCGGGTCCTGAGACGCAGCGGGCGGGTCCTGAGACGCAGCGGGCGGGTCCTGAGGCGCAGCGGGCGGGTCCTGAGACGCAGCGGGCGGGGCCTGAGACGCAGCGGGCGGGTCCTGAGACGCAGCGGGCGGGTCCTGAGGCGCAGCGGGCGGGTCCTGAGACGCAGCGGGCGGGTCCTGAGGCGCAGCGGGTCCTGAGACGCAGCGGGCGGGTCCTGATGCGCAGCGGGTCCTGAGACGCAGCGGGCGGGTCCTGAGACGCAGCGGGCGGGTCCTGAGGCGCAGCGGGCGGGTCCTGAGGCGCAGCGGGCGGGTCCTGAGGCGCAGCGGGCGGGTCCTGAGGCGCAGCGGGTCCTGAGACGCAGCGGGCGGGTCCTGAGGCGCAGCGGGCAGGTCCTGAGGCGCAGCGGGCGGGTCCTGAGGCGCAGCGGGCGGGTCCTGAGGCGCAGCGGGCAGGTCCTGAGACGCAGCGGGCGGGTCCTGAGACGCAGCGGGCGGGGCCTGAGACGCAGCGGGCGGGGCCTGAGGCGCAGCGGGCGGGTCCTGAGACGCAGCGGACCTCGCGAAACGCGCGCCAGGGGGAACAGAACGCGAGGGCTCGCCGTCATGGATACCGACGCAACACAGGACCGGACATTTGAGGACAGAAATGACCCTCCGTTCCTTTCCCCCGCGTGGTTTACAGGAGTATTGGCACGTCCCGTTTGTCTGATCTCCGCAGTTCAGACGACCTAACGCTCTGGGAGGGAGAAAAACGCCAAAGGTTGGAGCCACGGGAGGCCACACGCTCGTCCTTATTGGGCTTTGCGCTCCGAGCGCGTGGGCTAATGAGATAGTTCCCCTTTACGATAAACGTTCATTCTTTGTAATGAATGTTACATTGATTTGACTGAAATGAATTCCATCTTATAATTGGCTGCAACCCAAGATAGGACTGACACAAAGTAGGTCAGCTGTTCAGATAAATGGCATCCAGAGTCACGCTTTTTAGCCTTTTTCTTACTTGTGTGGAAGTTCTGTTATAATGAACACGCACACGCGCGCACGCACGCGCACACGCATTGCCTTTCCACTGAGCTTTGAACGAAAGACGCTTTCCCCGTGGGAATCGGAACATCTGAACATGTGAAAACTCAGGCAGACGTTGCGGCTGTTCAGCGGACCGTCCCCGCTGACGTGGCGTCGACTGAGCTGAAGGTACGGCTGCAGAGATGAGACCCTGGCTGCCTGTGCGAGCGCATAATCAATGTGGCAAACGTAGCGTCCGAGTCTTCACACGCTGTAAAAATAGCCATTACCGCCGTCTGAGAGCTCGCTGTTAACCTTGGCCCAGTCCGTTGCCGCGCAACGTGCGTTTCCACCGCGCCCGCGCTCCGAATCCGTCTGAAATTAAAAGCAGGTGTTCCGCTGGTGGCCCGAGGGCGCGGGCGAGGGAACGGGCGAGGGCACGGGCGAGGGCGCGGGCGAGGGCACGGGCGAGGGCGAGGGCACGGGCGAGGGCGCGGGCGAGGGAACGGGCGAGGGCACGGGCACGGGCGAGGGCGCGGGCGAGGGCGCGGGCGAGGGCACAGGCGAGGGCACGGGCGAGGGCGCGGGCGAGGGCGCGGGCGAGGGCGAGGGCACGGGCGAGGGCGAGGGCGCGGGCGAGGGCACGGGCGAGGGCACGGGCGAGGGCGCGGGCGAGGGAACGTACGTTTCTGACTTTCATTACGAATCCCTCCGATGTTTCATCAGGTGGCAGGTCGGAAAATCGCTCCCGCGACTCGGCAAGATGGCGTGTAACGCCACAGCGCTGGAAATAATAATCCTGAGGCGAGAAGAGAGAGAGAGAGGGAGAGAGGGAGAGAGAGAGGGAGAGAGGGAGAGAGAGAGAGAGAGAGGGAGAGAGATAGAGGGAGAGAAGGAAAGAGAGAGAGAGAGGGGAGAGAGGGAGAGGAGCGGGAGACAGGGAGAGAGATAGAGGGAGAGAAGGAAAGAGAGGGGAGAGAGGGGAGAGAGGGGAGAGAGGGAGAGGGCGAGCGCGCGTAGAATGCGGAGGCAGCGCCTCTTGCCGCCGCTCTCTGAGAGCCGATAATTGAGATCAGCGGCGTGGAGTCTGCCGGAGTCTGCCGGAGTCTTCTTAACCTACTTTTCTCCCAATAAAGTCCTGCCGCTGTCAGATCTCATCACCGGGCGCCGGAGGAACGCGCAGATCCACAACTTCTTGGGCAATTAAGACGGTGGCCTGCGTCAAAATCTGCTGCCTGTTTATTTCTTCTCGGGGTCTGTCCTTTAGCGGCGTGGCGTTAATTAACTCACGCGCAGGACACGGCAGAACGGACAGGGAGCTCCCGGCCTTTCTAAAAAACTTTTTCTGGTTTTGTTGTTTAAACGTTTCACGACACACTGAATAGTAAGAATAATCATTTATTATGATTATTAATTGTTGTTATCAATAGTATTGCAGTTAGCTTGTGTTACTAAACAACAACAACAACAAATAATAATAATAATAATAATAATAATAATAATAATAATAATAATAATAATAATAATAATAATAATAAGTGATTGTATTCTAGACCATACATCCAGATATTCCTCCATACATTAGTGTGCTGGATGGGCTGTTTGGGGATGGTGGCACATCTTGCCCCCTCTCAGCTGGTGTCCAGGTGCTCTTGGGGCTGACTGTGGGTAAATGTGCGTGATGGCGTGTATTTTTGTGATATGGTGCATGCACATCTCTGTGTGTTTGTCTAATGTCTCTGTAGTGTCTCTGTGTCTCTCTGTTGTGTCTGTCTAATGTCTCTGTAGTGTCTCTGTGTCTCTCTGGCGTATTTGTAGCTCGCCTGCGGAGGAGAACTCCTCTGGGTCTGGCGCAGCAACAATGAAATGTTATTAATTCCAGTATTGAATTGTAATCAAACGGGTTTCATCTTTCGCTGTCATATTTAATTGTCTCCTGTATTATTGGAGCATGGGTTTGCTCAGCCGACAGGCACAGCCAGGCTGATTTGTGCAGTCGCGTGGCTGGGCGCCCACTGGAGAGGGCTGCTGTGCCTCTACCTCAGCTCGGGATGTGAACCTGCAACCTCCTGACTGCCAGCAGAACAATCCGGTCAGTCAGGAAACTGTGTTTGGCCCACAGATCAGGTGTGCTTTGTTTGAACTGTAGAAGTCGTGAGGCGCAGCTCTTACCCCCTGGGGCTGCGCGGTTGTGTCGTGAGTGTGATGAAATTGCGCCGGACGTGTTTATTTATGAAACAATAATTTACGGTTGATTAATTTATCTTCGGCCAGCTGTGCATCACTTCTGGGGAACTGAGCGTTCTGCGTATGATATGTGGCTTCCGGAAAGGACGGGAGAAAATTGTGTTTTCTCCTGTCTGAAGAGATTTTGAACCCGAGATGTATCAGACTTGTCCTTGAACAGAAGCCGAGAGACTGAGAGAGAGAGTGGAGATTGAAATAGAAAATGCCTTCATTAGCACCAATCAAATCAGAGGGAAAAAAACCGCCAGTCTGATATTCCCTGTCCTCATATAGAACAGACACAATGGCAGCGCGAGAGCGGGGGCGGGAAAGAGCGCGTTTTCATGTGACATCTCAGCACATCGAATGATAAACATTTAGTTTGCAGGTTGATCATGGCGGCATTAATCACGTTACAAGTAGCGGGTCATCACAGCGTGTTATTAAAAACCCGGAGTGCGTTTGTGACCGCTGTGCTTTTCAGATTAATCATGCACAGCAGATTATTCATGCAGTTTCTGACTCTTCCAACCCGTCAGCAGGAGGCGGAGGGGCCCTGGTTTTTAATAAAATGAAAAAACCACGCGCGTGGCTTTTAAAGGGAACTGCACGCGATGAAGCGACGGGACTTGCTAGTCTTGCCGATGAACACGATTGCTAATATGAGAAATGTGCTCTTGAACCGATTGCATTTATTGTAAGGATATTGCTTTTACTGTTTACATTGGAGATAACTACAGGAGATTTTTCTCAGTCAGGATTAACTCGATTTGCAGTAAAGCAAAAGCCTGTTTGTCTGAAATACGAGAAAATGCCCTTTTTGTTTGTAATTAATCACCCAGGGTTGCAGATACAGGCATAGGGAGGATTATGCATACATACATATAATGAGTAAATTTAGCGGTCGGCTTGATCGTGACCTTCATATTCCTGGTATGCCCTTTCAGCGCTGTGCTCCCACAGGACGAAGTCTTAAATTCCTCTCCTGGGGATTTCAGTTATACAACCCATTAACAATAATGCGATGTTTTTCTGCTGGACGGAACAGAAAGTTTTTTTTTTATCTGCAGTGGCAATTGCAGCCTATCTGGTAACGCGGCAAGAATCTCATCTGGCGCTGTTCATATCTGGCGGTTCTGAAACGCGCGAGCGAGTTGTGATTTCGTGTTTTCCAGCGCGTTCAAACACGCGCTTGCTGTGAGCGTACCAGCGCTGTTTCTTACACTGCCTAACCGCGTCAGAGAACACAGGTCCGTTACGGGATGTATTCATTTAATTCACCAAAACATAATTAATTTAAATTATTGCTGTAGGTTTTTACTTCTGAGGCAATGTGAAAAGATTGAAATACACACGGCAAGTTTTCTGTACAACAGAAAAATGGCATACTTTGCATGGCCTACAGCGGAAGAGATGCCACAAGTCCTTTTTTATTTATTCACTGCCAACTACCCATTGGGTCAATGGCTGCTTGCGATTTCCACCTGAATGTATGGTTTTGCGTCAGTGGTCTCAGCTGTAAAAATTAATGCCAGTCCCCGTTTTTACAGCTTCCTGCAGTCCTGCGCCGAGAGATATTTTTGTCTAAAGTTGAATTCCCCCGGTAGCGTTTGGAGAGAGCCTCGCCTTTCCCGACAGGGGAGAAATGACAGCTTTACTTGTTATCGTGTTTAAAAATAATAACAATTGCTGCAGAAACCCCCTCTGTCTCACATTACTTTGTAGTTAATGCGGGGAAAACTGAATAGCTCATTAAGATTGATCATGCGCTCTCCTCCCCTACCATACAGAAGCGCAGTTCTTTTCATTAATCACCTCCTTTCGTGATAACGCGCGCGTCCTCTGCGCTGGAGGAAGCGTCTTTCTGACGCGCGCGCCCACTACTGCGTAATCATACCACTCTCTCCCCCTCGCCCATCGCGTCCAAATCCTCAGTAGAACCGCCCTTTCTGTCTCCTCTTCAGGCTGTTCCTAATTTCGTGATCAGTTTTCTGACCATCTTACGCAATTTTAGAAGAATAGCAGATTGTATGCTGAAAATACAATTGTCGAGATCAGAGATGTTTTGACAGCCTACGGAAGAAATCTGTCCGCACTGGGCGTGTACACGCAAGACCCCCCCCCCCCCCCCCCCCCCCCCCTTTAACCACAAAGCAAGCTCTTTCTTCTCATTAACTAATATTTGACTTTAACGCCCGGGCCTTTTTAGAATGTGTCGTTCACTGCTGACAAGGCTACCCAAGACAAACTGTGCTCAATAAAACTTCTCTTTCCTTGGTGAGATGTTCCAGTGTACAGTGGATAGCTTGGTGGTTAACTGCCACATAGCCCGTAATTGGCTCTCTGCAGGCTATAATGTTTAACGGGTTACACAGTTTCCCACTCTCTAAAATATCAATATATGAGCTCACTACTGTGCAGTGTGAACTTTGGCAAAAGCATTTTACATGACAACAAAAATGATTCGAATAAAATAATGTTACTACAGTATGGACATAGTGTTAAAAAAAGGTAGATCTTTCTTCATTAAAAAAAAGATACTCTGAGCAATCAGAGGAATACACGACCTGAAAATTGTAGTCTTGTAAAGCAGGTCTGGTGCTCTGTGTAGTTTTGTTGTTTATAATTACGCAATTATTTATAAAAACACATTTGTGCCTCTGTGCAGTTACAGTATTATTAAGGACACTATATTTTAATTTAGCCTTTGAGAGCAGTGCACGCGCAATTACGTGCTGGCGTTTCTTCGGTCGAATCAACCGTTTGGCGCAATTCATCATAGAACGAAGGGTGAGGGAGAACGGAGGGGCACTGTTTTATATGAAAACATTCATTTAGAAACGTGTGAAAACGCAGCCCCCGGGGATCGTGTTTTGGTTGAATGTGACCCTCAGTGCACACCGTATCAAAGTGTCCTCGCGCTCGCACGTATTCCATAAAGGCCCTTTCTATCCAAATAGTATTTCCCGCGAAGTTGCGCATTTATTTATTTATTTATTTATTTATTTATTTATTTATTTATTTATTTATTTATTTATACTTTTATGTTTTATTTAGTCACTTTCTCTCAGGAGGACATGTGCGCCAGTGACCGAATGACTGACAGCTCAAATCGTCCATCGCACGCGTCGCGGCGCGCGGCGAGCGGGTAACCTTTAAACAGTGAAGGTTCGCATAAATTGCCGGGCCGGTGTAAATATGAAGCGCCGCCGCTCGTGAAAAGATATCCACTCATTGGTATCCTTGAAAAATACTGAAGCTGTCTGCTGCCATGACAGCATAGTTCACCGATTTGAATGTGTTCCTGACAGGATATTTTAGGATTGCAGTCGGATAAGAGCGATGGAGAGAGAGGCACACATTTAGAGGAGAGAGGAGTCGGCTGTGGAATATCTTAACCCTCCTGTAATGGTCCTTGTACGTTATTGAGGGAAGACATTTTGGCTCTTTACAGCACAATCTGCGTGTATGAAATGAGTGGCCGTTTGCGGGTCTGTTTGTCTGCAGATCATTTGCCCATTGGGGGTTTCTGTAACTCTCTCGCATTCGATGTGGAAATATGTGGAGTATGTAAAGGACTGTGTCAGGGGTGATTTTATTTTATTTTTAATGAACGTAATTGCGAGGACGGAGATGTGGATGTGCTGCGTAGCTCATCGCGCGTGAAATAGGCAGTAATGCATTATCTCTGAAGCCAACTGTAAAAATACCAGATGCCGCCAGGCAGGAAGTCAATAGCTGCAGTAGCTGCTGTTTCTCACTAATGAGACTGGGAATAATTAAAACCCACAGAACTTCAGCTCGTGGAGTTACACAAATCTTACAACACTCGCACACACACACAAACACTCTCACTCACACACTCTCACTCAAACACGCGCACACACATACACACACTCTCACTCACACACTCTCACTCAAACACGCGCACACACATACACACACACTCTCACTCGCTCACACACACTCTCTCACTCACTCACTCACACACACACACACACACACACACGCACACACACACCTCTACCTGGCAAACCTCTGCGTTATTTCCTGGTTATTTCCCATTTGCCTGGGCTGTGAGCTCAGCACTGACAGGCTGTGCTGTTTTTGACCCACTACCCCAGTACCTTAATCTAGCCTAATCACCGTGGCGACGAGCTGCACCCCAGCCTCCGTCACATGGTTTTGACACGTTAAAGGCGGCCGCTAGCCAATAACAATAACGCCGCTACGTCACAAATACGGCTTTGTTGATTTTCTCGGCCAGCGGACCACCCTTGACCTTGTTTCAACTTCCTCTAGTGTGTGCACAGGGGTCATGCCCTTTGACCCCAACCCCCCTGGGGTCATGGGGCACATCTGGGCGGAACAGCTGTATCCAGCACGGTTATTTCTGTCCGCTGCGACTGGAGCTTTGGAATAAAGCGCCAGCTCAGCAAAATTCCTGTTTTTTTATTTATTTATTTTTTTTTGTTGTTTTGTTGTTTTTTTTTTTGCTCCCTGGAGAGCTAGCGAGCTTTGGGTCAGGTGCAATAAAGCAGAGGAGAAGTGAAGAGATCATTCAGGAGTGATTTCTGCCCGTGGAGAAGGGGCCCTTATCTACCGGCCCGGAGCAGAGAGCCCACTCTCTCACTGGAGATCCTCATTCCAGCCCCGTCCGCTGTAGCGTCTCATTAAGATACTCCCAGACGTCAGACCCTGATTCAGCGCTTGCCTCCAGGTCATTATCTCTGTCTGAGAAACCAGTCATCAGTGCTTCTAACACACATGCACAAAAACACGGACACACGCAGGTATGCTTGTGTGCATGCACACGCACAAAAACACATACACACATACAGGCACGCACATGCACACACGCACGCACACACACACGCACGCACACACACACATTGACACACATACACTTGATGGTGGCTCCCACATGTGCTGAAACTTCAGTTAGGGTGAACCAGCGACAGTTTCAGTGCCGAGACTCCAGATGAATAATTCACCCCTTAAATATCCACAGCAGTTGGCGAAGAGCAAATTTAATCACTCACAATAGCGTTTGTCATCGTGCACTAAAAAAAAAAAATGTAATGGTTTTTTTGTCTGAGTTTGTGACTCATTAAAGTAAATAAGTGCTGTTGCTGTAAGTTAATCTTATATTAATTTACTTACTCTATATCTGGGACGTTTCTTTTAACCCCTAAAGGACCCCCCAGAGAAAACTACAAGTCCCTTTATTCTGCTGTTTGCGACAATCCAAGGCACACAGCAGAATTAGAGCACAGCTGTTTAAGCACACAGAACTACAGCCGTGTCTTGGAAATAGTGTGTGTACAGTATGCTTGTTCAATGTATGCAGCCATACACATAAATGCAACTGTGTATGTGTGTTAGTATGTGAGTGTGTGTGTGTTAGTGCCTGTGTGTCTGTGCGTATTTGTATATGTGTGTATATGCTTGTGAGTGTGTGTGTGTGTGTATCTGTGTGCTTGTGAGAGCATGTCTGTGTGTGTGTGTGTGTGTGTGTATGTGCGTTTCTGTGTGTATGTGTATGTGCCTGTGTGTGTATCTGCGTGTGTGTGTGTGTGTGTGTGTGTATGTGCTGTATGCGTGAGTGTGTGCATGTCTGTTTGTGCCTGTGTGTGTGTGTGTGCGGAGTGTAATCCTTTCACACTCAGCTGAATTACCCAGCATGCCCGGCCTTGTGCTGAAACTGTCTGTCATTTACACTGCAGGGAAGGTGATATACAGGCTCTGACCTGCCCCTCTGTGCTGTGGGACTTCATCTGAGTTTATCTGAGTGTGTGTGTGTGTGTGTGTGCATGTGTGTGAGAGAGTGTGTGTGTGTGTGTGTGTGAGTGTGTGTGTGTGTAAGAGTGTGTGTGTGAGTGTGTGTAAGAGTGTGTGTGTGTGTGAGAGCGTGTGAGTCCATTTCAATTCAGCCAGTTCATTCGTTGAAACATTTTCACAGAATGTTATGGGAAATTTTCAATTCATGAACTGGCTGAATTGAAGTGGACTCAGCCCTAACCGTGGTGTATACATGTTGGGATGTATGTCTGCTAATGAAGAGCAGTGGCTTGTCCTGGACAGAGGGGATTAATGGGGTGGCCTTTTGGGGTGACCGTGGAGGACGGGGGGACGGGGGGGTGTATTTCACACAGGAACCCTGTCCCACCTCTGCACAGGTGCTGGTTGATGAGGGGAACTCAAACTGTACACAGACAGACAGCTGCTCCTCTCTGCAGTGAACAGCACGCTGCTCCGGGGGAAAGCTCAGAAGAGCCCGGAACATTCCGCCATCGTCACATCCTCCCTGTGCGTTCGCTCTCTCGCCGAACACGCCGAGGGCCGTCGCTTAACCTGTGAATAAAGCTGGACCTTAACATCGCGCGCCGCCCCGAGATGGACTCGACTCGGTCCTCAAAACCGGCTAACCCAGTTTCGCTGATCGTATCGATTGGTTAATTGATCGGCTGATGGGCTGCAGCGGCGTCTTCGCCGCTCCGCCCAGACACAGCGGCATCCCCTCTGTCAGCCTGACAAACCCCAGAAGAAAAAAAGATGATACGAATCGTAATGTGAAACAGGAGCGGGTTCGACACAGTAAACCCTCCGAGTCCTCCCAGTAAAATCGATGCGGTATTTACTTGGGGTTTGCGTAATTCCATTTGCCCTGATCCGCATCTAAAAAAGGGACACTGTGAAATATCAGAAACAAAATGGCTTCTGATCGCTGGGGGAGCTGCCGCAACAAATCAAAGGAATGGTATGCTAATATTGTCATATTGCTGATATAAGTACGTTAGACCTGTACAGTATATTGAAAGACTTATAAATGTCAATTAACTTTGATATTTATGCTAAGTCTTCTACATTATCAGTGACTTGTATAAATGTAAATTAATGCTGATATTTATGCTCAGACCTGAAGATTATGAGGTCTGAATATAAATGAATGTTAATTTTTATGTTAAGACTTGTACATTATAAAACACTAATTAATGCTATTTTTGCTCAGAGTTGTACATTGTGTCAGATTTATAAATACACTGTGGGCACAATTCTGTTCCAAATCAATACTGGTATTAGATAACCTTTAATTTATAATTAACAGTGCTTACGTGTATATGTGCCCTTTTCAACATACTTTCCATGGACTGAATAGCTATCAGGAACGTTTTTGATATTTACTTTTTGTTATAAAGTAATGGAGGACTAAAGCAGTGTGCGTGGTGTTTTTAACGTTACACGAAGTAAAGGGGGAGGATTAACGGTCCTGGACTACAGAAAGAAAAGAGGGATATTTACTGCGGGCTCACGCTGTTTCTTTCTCTCCCCGTCGGAGCGGCGAGCTCGCAGGCGTTCAGCGGGAGTCCGCCGCTGAGAAAGCAGCCCACTCGCTTAAGAGCCGCGTGCGTTCGTTTAACAGAGGCGATTTAAAACCCGGAGACGCGGGCAGCTGCGCTGGCTTTGTGTCAGGTGCTGCGGTTTATGAAAGTGCGGCTGGGGTGTTAGCGCGCGGTCTTGGCGGAGATAGCGAGCTCGCGGCTCCCGCTAACGCGCGAACCTGACAGACCCATTAAAAGGCCGCGGTAAGGATCCTTGAGCTGTCCGCGGGGTTCCCACACACCGCCGGCGGTGCGTTTGTGAAAGAGGCCGAACAGATGCTCCTGTCTATACACACCCCACAGCTTCACACCGTCCTGCCACCTCGCCCGCTACTCTAATCTTCAATATTTTAAAATATCGCACTGGGAATGCACCTTTCAGGCGACACATTGAAAAGAACGCGTCTGTCTCAGATCCTGCTAAAAAAAAAAAAAAGAGAGAAAAAAGTTAATCCAGCTAAATGCAGGAGGAAGATAAATTGCCCTTTGTCTGAACAAGGAATGTTTGTTTTTGTTGTTGTTGTTTTTTTTAAATTAAAAAAAGGTTCATTCTTCTTTGTTTGAGAGCACTCCGCCCGGTTTCTTTAAAGCCCCATTCTGGGTCTTTGTTTATCAATTTCAGTTTGACTCGGTTACATTTAAGAATACTATTTTTGGTGCGCGCACAAAAAGCTCTTGAGGAGCGTCTCTATGAACGGGGCATTGTGCCCTTCAATGCTCTTTGTGTTCAGTTATTCCACTGTGCTCTCTTTCTTTCTCCCTCTCTCCTTCCCTCCCTCTCTCTCTCTCCCTGTCTCTCTCTTTGCCTTTCACATGTTCTTATTTCTGTTCTACACCTCCATTGTTAGCCGTTCAGTGCGCTTTTGTGCTGAAGGAGAAACGTTTTGCCAGCCCATTCTCCCTTTGCGCAAACACTGTCCTCTTTTGTCATCGTTATTAAATGGAAACCAGTTCCATCACTTGGTCCTGCCTCTCCGCCGCTGGATTTTGCCATAATATTATTAGGCGGTATTTATTTGGCGGTCGCTCCTGTACGGACAGTACAATCAAAACAGCGAACGAGACGCGCGGTAATGTAGTTAGCGGAGCAGCCGTGATCACAGTGAAAAGGCGCATATGTAACAGTACCGTAGAACGCATGTCTGCTATAATGAAAATGTAATTACTTGGTTGTCGTAGAAAACACTGGTCTCTCTTTTCCGGTAATGTGGCGCGTCTCCGGGCTCGAGCCACTATGCGTCATTGTGTGCGCGCGCTGGCCACATGCGATGAGAGGCCTATTTTAACTTTGTTTCTTCACTGTTCCTACGCCTGTTTCAGTTGCACACAGGTCCTGCTTTTTCAACGAACGAGACTAGATTTATGTATTGAAATTTTGAAGGAAAAATAGAGCCTTGTTAATTATTAATAACTTTTTTCCATGTTAACCATTTGCTTGGAAATGGAGTATAGAACATATAGTAAATTATTATTATTGTTGTTGTTGTTGTTGATTTTGTTGCTGTGTCACTGCTGATATATAAATAATAATAATGATAGTGTTTAGTATTTTCTCGCCCTGTGTTTGATGGCTTGGTACCAAGCGCTGCATTGAAGAAGACTGACAGTATCTGTACTCTCAGATTGACAGCTCTTAATTTCTTTCCAATAATGCTAATGACTTACCTTTGTGTTCCCTTCAGTGAAGTATCATTCCTATGAGTCCTAAATTTGGTTCTTTGCCTCACAGTATGCGTGCTAGATTGGCTTTGTGGTCCCACCATAGGTGTACTGAGTTAAGTGTACTGACCTTGCCGTAGGTTAAATAATTTATCTTCTGTGCCTCATGGTAGTTGCATGTTGCCATAAAAAATGTACGGTAGCTGGCGAGCTTTCGCAAAACAAATGTATCAAAGGCAACGTGTAGCGGCCTGCATCACCCCAGCTAGGAGACACAGGGCCTGTGTTTGCTGCTCGCTTCAATAATTGAGTCGTTCTCCGAAGAGCTCTCATGTCAGGGCAAGCAGAGGCGGACTAATCGAACCGTAGATCAGAATCCTTCTGTTCCGGCGAGGGGAAGCCGTGGAGCTTTCAGCGCCGAGTCTCAGCTCAGCTCAGCCTGAGCTGCTGCTGAACCAATCAGAACTCCACCAAAGATATCAGACAACATCCTAAAATTCTGTTTTGAATACGGAACAGTAGCTATGGCCTACAGCTAAATATTTTCAAAACTGGCTCATTGGTTAAAAAAAAAAAAAAAAAAAAGTATTTATTTTAATAAACTGTCTGTGGGCTATTGCTGAGTGGCTGTAATTTCTACCTGGCTGGCCACACAAGTGGCAGCTCTATTATCGGTGGGATTTATTCACGTGTACCGCCGTCCTTCCGTCTGTGTTTATGTGTTTGTAGATCTGACAGTTTGCACACACACACTCGTTCTAAAACAGCACAGCATTTTCCCATGGTATTTGGGGGTTAAGTGCCACAGAGGACAGCAACCCCCCCTACCCCCCCCCTCCCATGGGAATGAAAGCTGCCTGCTTTCAGTTCCAGACCATCTCATCTCTCCTACCTGCCCTACCTGTTCTGTCCACACCTGCACCCTTTCATCTGTGTAATATGAGCTGTCAGCTGGAGGTCCTGGGTCAGGCACGTGCATGGTCCAAGGTGAAACTGGTCAGTGTTAGAGGACAGTTCTGCAGTTAGGTTATATATATATATATATATATACGATATAATGTACAAAATAAAATAAACAAATTTACATGAATAGTAGGCAGTGGATTATAGTGTCATATGCGTGTTAAAATGGTCTGCCTACTTGTAATGTATATCCGTGAATACTAACCTCTCTGTGTTAAAGTGAAACAATCAGCTTAGTTTCTGAATTGCCTTTTTAAAAATTGCGACCACGAGTAAATTTATGGCAGCAGCCTATATATTTTTTTAATCAAAAATACATATCGATATGTTTGTATTTGCCGGTTTGAGTTTGAGGGGAGGCGCTCTCGTTCACGAGCGATTTGCCCCTTAAAGGTCGCGTGGCCCCTCCTCGAGCGGGGTTTACCGAACGCTCATGCTGTTAAAGGTGAGAGCGAAGCACTTACTGAAATAGACTGAGACAGCGTGGATTCAGTCCGGTTTTTCATGCCAGACTTTGTGTGGGCTGTGGAGCTATATTCCGCGACTCCATCGAGGTGGTTATACAGTGTTTTGCCGCATGATTGCATTTTTAACGCATTTGTATATATTTACGATTTGATTTAGGCTACTTTGCATCAGCTCTGGGACAAAAGAGAAACGTACAGGCATTACGTCATAGCGCAGTCCAGCTATAAAAAGCAATATTTATTTTACAATGAAATGTCAATTTGGAGGTTCAAAACGCCGGCATAACGTTTCTGCCTCTTATTGAATCGGTAAATCAGATAGGATATTTACGGCGCGCGGAAGGCGCAGTAGCGTGGGCTATCTTCCGTCTGTCGCTGCTGTCACTTCAAAGATGCATTTGAAACAAACATTAGGAAGGAATAGCATGGTCAGCTGCGAGTCTGCGGGGCTGCTTTGGGTCGGGGCAACTTTGTTTTTATTTTGTTTGTGTTACAAGTCATTTCGCCAGGCTGTTCAAGTGTCGGCTTTAGTAACGTGTACCCCATGATGTGGCATAGCTTCAGTTCGCAGTTAACTGTTTTTATTATGATAAATCAATGAACATGTATCACAAATTTTACCACATTAAAATATTTGAAGTCTTGACACTGTCCTCGAGATGCAGTTGGTTGCTTGATCATATTCAACCAAACGAAACACTGCTCTAAATCAAGCAGCTAGTATTAAACCGTTAGTTCCATTTTAATTGTCTGTCGGTCCAAGCAATTAACTAAAATTCAGTTCGCGAACGGAATAAAATGGCCGTAATTATCTCTATGAGAATTTTTTTGAAGTGACTAGTTGGATTCACTTATTTTTTGTCAATTCTAACAGTTGAAATTGCACTGAGGAGGCCGACTCTGGCTCCGATACAAAAATGGAACTGATCGCGGTGGAATTAAAAAAGCGCCATTTTTATGAAATAAGGGCTCAATAAACACCTTGTCAGGCACAAGTGGCTCGCGGAAAGGGGGAAATAATAAACCGTACAATAAAAGACCCCGGCATTAATCACAAAGAGGAACAGCGGTTCTGGAGTGGCGGCGGGTCAGCGAGCCATCGATAGCTGTGGGGGGAAGGGGGGGGGCGGCTGGGAATTGAAAAGGTTGATCACAAAGATAGAGCCCTATATGAAGATATGTAACGCGAGTGCAGGGCCGCGGTGCTGCATTACCGACAGGGGATTGTGCTTATTACTCAAATGGTTGTGGGTTTTTTTTATTTCCAACGGGCCCTTGCTCTGGTGCCCTTGCACAGGGTACTTAATATGAATTGCTCTGGTAAAATATCCAGCTGTATAAGTGGATTTTTTATTTTAGTTTATTTATTTATTTATTTGTCATCTGTGTAAATCGCTGTGAATAAGACCGGCTGCTGAAACGTAAACGTATACGTCCCCCCGCGTCTCGCTGAAAGCTCGGCGCTGAGGTATGCTGACATAGTTCTCCTTTAAGCACGGCTGGGTCTCCGTGACTCATGCAGGTACCAGTGGTCAGGGTCAGTTTCAATTTCAACGCGGTCAATTCATAAAATTTAATTAAATTCAGTCTCGATGTAAGAAGGCCTCTCGGAACATTGCAGTTGCGTGTTCCAGTTCATGAGCAGAATTCCTGTTCATTCTGTGAATTGACCGAATTAAAATTGGAATTGACACCGACTCCGCAGGCTACACGGACAGGGGCGCGAGCTGTGAGCTGTGTCTCTGCCAAACCAGGGGAGACTTAATCTCACCTCACAAATGTGAAACAGAAATTAATTTGGCACTGGTTCATGAAGGCATTGGGACAAATCCACACTGATACACACACACGCGCGCGCACACACACGTACACACACCGTAGACACACACACACACATGCACACACAAACGCACACACACAATTATTTTGTAATGTAAAAATGGCTATTAGAAATGTGTACATAATGATGCATTTATGATAAACTAATCATAATATTTTCCACACCACTTGCAATTGCGGTATATTTGGAATTCTGGAATAGGTTCGCATTGGGTTACGCAGTGGGAAGGGCGGTAATATTATGGATAATACACCGTGATATAATCAGTAATAATAACATCGTGCTATACTCGTTGGGGGAACTGCCACAGTACACAAACTGTAAAGCTCTTAATTGTTTCTTACCTCCGAAAGGCACCGCAGCTCTTCTTTTTAACCACTCTGGCTCTCCAAGGGAACCTTCTGGTTGGTTGTAAGATTTGACTTTGGTTACTATGGTGATAATTATGTGTTCGTATTTATGTTCCGTTGCTGATTGTGCTATTTGTTAGAATACAGCTTAACGTGTGGCTCCCCACTGTATTGAAGCAAGGAACATATTGTTTTTTAAGTGTTTATGCTTTTTCCATTTCCCCTCCACTTTGGAATGTCAAATTATTGTTGTTATTATAATAATAATTATTATTATTGGAATGCCAAATAGCATTTACCAGCGCCTGTTGCTGCAACTCTCCGTACGTGCTTCTCCTCCAAAGCTCGCGACGTCAGCCGCTGTTTTTTATCGAGCCGCGACTCGCGAGGAGGACGTTTCTGATGAAGACACTTCTCGTGCAGCCGAACGGCCACGTGAACCCGATCGCGTCGCCGTCGTCCCTGCTAACCGAAGCCCCCCCCGGTACCGGGGCGAGGCCTAAGCCTAAGCCAGCGTATGTTGCCCCGCGAGGCCGCCGGCCACAGTCGGCACCAGAGTTTACCAGATCAGACCGGGTTTGTGCTGTTCATATATTTCCTGCACTTGCTTGTCCTGTGTTTATCGGTGGCTTTTCTACATGTAATATCTCACTGTATCCCAAGAGTTGGAGGCTAATATGGTTTAATAAATCAGATCATAGCATATATATTGCGTTTTGTTTTGAAGGACGGTATAAATTTGATCAAATCAAATTTCATGTATATAGCACATTTTATACAGGAAGCAGCTCAGTGTGCTTCACACGAGCAGTTCAGATACAACAGATTAAAAAAAGTAATAATAATAATTTTTTTTTAATATAAAAAAAATGCTTTCAAAGTGTACCTTGCTCTTGTAAATAATACAGGGGTTGATTTAACAAAAATTACACTCTAGCCTTAAAATGAAATATGACTTTAACCCAAATATAATACAGCAATTTATACAATTTATTCATTTTTTTTCCTGGTTTCCTAAAATAGCTTTGTGTGATGGTTCATTGAATCAGATTGAATCGACCAGTAGGATAGTATTTTTATTAGCCACTCAGCCTTATTAATGCAATTATTGCAGCATTATTTACATGCCATAAACAATCCAGGATTTTAATCCATGCACAAATATATTTATTTATTTATTTTTACAAATTCTGTGCTTCTTATTACTGCCCAGTGGATGCTACTTTGATCTTATCTGAATGAATAATATGTACAATTTTGTAAAAACAAATGAAAATGTTTCTTTAAAATATAGAAATTAATAGAATATCTGCTGCGGTGGGTAGAGTTTCAGAACTTCATGAGTTTTGTGATGTCACAATTATGGGGGGGGGGGGTGTAGCCTTGTAGTTTGCTGTGTTCCTGTCCTTATTGATGGGTTCAATTTGGGCCCTCCCTTTACCCCCCTGGTGTGGGAGAGAGTTGGGTGGCCGTGGGGCCGCTGGACCCCCTGGGGACGCACCCATTCGTCCTCTGTGTGGCAAACAGCTAGAGCTGCCATTGGATGTTTCACGGTTGCCACGGCAATGGGGTTTGCTGGTGGATAGAGGCTGGCCCACTTTAGCACTTGATAATGAGCTTTTACCGGCCTCCTTCAGCTGCAGCTGTCAATCAGACAGGGGGTTGGGGGGGGGGGGTAGGTGGGGGGTGGAAGGTATTATTCGCAAATGGGTGGGTGGTTATCAGGTTCTCGAGAGCTGTGCTCATGTCCTGTGGGAGCTGTAGTTTTGGGTGTGGATTACCTGTGGGAGCTGTAGTTTTGGGTGTGGATGACCTGTGGAAGCTGTAGTTTTGGGTGTGGGTGCCCTGTGGGAGCTGCCTGTACAGCATTCAGTTACACTCTCCACAGCCAATCACAGTTCTGCTCTCCACAGCCAATCACAGCACCCACCTGCATGATGGATGGAGAGCTGGGGAGAAGACAGGAGGGGGTTGTGTTTGATTTGATCCTAATAGGTCCTTCCTGACAGGAACCATTACAGTGTGTCCTTACCCTTCACTTCCTAAACCAAAGCTTTGACTTGGCCCTTCCAGAGATGGCAGCGTTTGTTTATCCGATACCAAGCCTTTCTGAGGTCTGGCTTCTGAGTGCTCTGCAGATTCCCCCGAATTTACACTCTTGTCAGTATTAGATTATCTTTTCTAAATGAGTGGATACATATTATTGGCACTTCACGCTGTCAGGTAAGGGTTTTGTATTGCAGGGGAGTGGAGGTGGGTTTTGAGGGAGAGGGAGGGTACTATTGCCGGCTGTAGTTGTAATCAGAGATCATTCATCTCGCCAGAGAGATGAATCCATCTGCACTCTTCCTGCTCTGGCAAAGGAGTTCCTGTCTCAGTTGTGTGTTTAGCCGCGGGGTTCAGGAGGTTTCTGTTCACAGCTGAGAGACAGAACGCTCAGCGTAAAGCCCTCCATCTTGGCTCTGGCTGAGGCAGTCGCTGCTGCTCTAATTGACAGAGATAAAGCTGACCTTTGACCTGAAGAGAGCAGTGCAGAGGGAATGTCTCTCTCCTGTGTCAAGTGCCCCTTGACCCCTGCCAGCTTCCCTTATTAAAATGATTTGACATCGCTGCTGTCTCACGCGTTCAACATCCGCTCACGAAACACTGTTTTCGCATTTTTATTTTTATTTTTTTGGTCTGATTTCTGTAAGTTTCATCACAGGACCGGCTCACCCCAGCAAACCTCCCTCTGCCCAAACATCCCTGTTTCTGTTTGTTTCTCCTCTTCCTTCCATTTCTTTATCCGTAGGCATTTTTTTTTTGTATACATACGCATCAAGGTATTTAGATTTTTTTTCGCCATGTTTCTTTTTTTTTTTTTGTTCAGAGATCTCTCCCTGCAGAATTACTGACCTATAAAACTGGGGCATGCTCATGCATCGTTTTATTGTGAGATGTTTATGTGAGAAATGCGTGCCTGGTGCTGAGCGGGTCAAACAGCTGCACACGGGGCACGGACAGAGCGGAGAGGGTTAATTAATCAGGGCCGTCACCGCAGCAACGGCAGACATTTTATTCTGGTCTGGCTCAGTGTGCCTCTGCCAGGAATTTGTTTTTTTTTTGCGACAACCTCTTACATTGAAGCAAGAAAAACGCAGTCGTTTGTTTCAACGTTCGTTACTCTGTCCTCTTTGAATGTGTATTTTCTATTTATTTAAAATGTTTGTTATTGGTTATTCTCACTCTCTCTCTCTTATTGTCTTATTCATCTTTATAATTTACCTTTTTCATACATTCTTCTGTGTACGGATTGGTCTCATAATCAAACTACGGCTCTTTCATTTGCTAAATAAATAGCTGTCCTGCGCACATTTTGTATATGTTTGTGAGTGTGAATGCATTTTTTCTTTCTCTTTCTTATTTGTATAACATCATTGTGCTAGATGGGGGGGGGATCACATAAATGTATATCTTGTAATCATTGCTTTTTTTCTTCTTATGGATTTCTTTTAAATGAAAAAAAGGAGAAAAAAAACACTAATTTGGAAGATGGCGATGTTTGTTTTTCTTTGTTCCACAGAGATGTTGAGGGAGCTGAACCAGCAGCGCAGGGAGAGAGAGTTTACAGACCTGAGAATAACTGTAGAAGGCAGAGAGTTTGAAGTCCACCAAAATGTTCTAGCTTCCTGCAGCTTGTATTTCAAGGACCTGGTGAAAAGGTTTGCCTTCCTCCAGATGTTGATCCAGTCTCTTCCCTTTCGTAGGAAGCATTTGTGTCGCCTCTCCTTCCCTCCCCCTCTCTTCCAGGGCTGTGAAGACAGAGGTTCCTGTCACAGGGCCAGCAGCCAGTCCTTTCTATTTTTTTTTTTGCGCGCTCAAATGAATGTATTTCGATTCGGAAAAAGGTCAACCTTTTGTCTAACCTTTTCATCTCCACGGAGTAAATTAACAAATTTCCATTTTAATGGGCACAGAAAATGTTCCATGACTTGGGGATCTTTTTTTTTCTTTCCTTTTTTTTAAGTCAATGAACTCCCTCACCCCCCCCCCCCCCCCCCAAAATAAAAAGGTTTGGACTGCAGTTATTTGTTTGATAGACAAGCCTTTGTGAGGGGCCCAGTGTGTGAGGTGGGGGGGTGTTTTCTGTGTACAGGCAGGTGGCCGTGCGTTTATCGGTGGGGCAGCTCCTCGTCAGTAAGCGGGCGGGTAGAGCGCTTCCTTCTCATCGCTGCTTTCGCAGGTCTGCTTCCCCGGCTTCACCCCTAGGCCTCTCCTGCCTGCCGCGTTTCACACAAACGTTTCTCAAACAGCAAATCAGATCTGTGTTTGATCACCGCTTCCTCCACACAGATTTCCCTCTGCTGAATTTCAGTGGGGACTCAGCAAACAGCCGAACTATATGGACTGGGGGGAAAAACTGAGTTTTTAAAAAGAAGTGTAAACAAAACCTTAAAGATTTAGAAAAGGCTAAAAATTGCGACATATAGCTAACAATTGAGTCCAAGTCATGAATTTTTGATAGTGAGAAATCTAGCTTTTTATGTAAGAAAAGCTTTCTTTATACATACAAACTTTTCTGATTCAAAGCCACCTCTTCTTCTTTTCTTCTTCTCAGGTTTCCTTTTCTTTTCTCTCTTTTCTCTCTCTTTTTTTTTTTTTTTTGACTCTCGTTATTTCGCTCGGCGACCTTGCCGCGCGGGAGGATTCGTCCGTTTTTTCAGTTGAGAATGCGCGACGGCGTCTCCGTCTCTCTCGATTCGGGGCGAATTATAACCCGCGGAAAAAAAGGCTCTGCTCTCTGCGTTTCAAATGAGGAACAAATTGGGACTCGGCCTCCAATTAGCTCCCCTTCTCCCTGCAGCGTCCGCGCCACGCGGGGTTTTTATCTTCCGTCCGAGCAGACGTCCGCCTCGCCTCGCCTCGCCTCGCCTCGCCTCTCCGCCCGTCCGCACGCGCTGGGTTGCAGAAAGAGAACAGGCACGTGCCCCTCCCAGCCGGCCGACCCAATCCTACGTGCTATGAAAGGATAAACTTATAAAACTCAAAAAATTATTAATTTTTAATGTGGGTTGGTTTCCTTTTTTTGGTGGAAATTTTTCACATTTATTCTCTGCATTCAGTCTGGTTTGTAATCTTAGTATAAAATTAGTATCTGCTCCCGACACAGCATGTTTAAAACCGTAAACCTATCGGCTACGTACAAAATGGATTACATATTTTTTATAAACACTACAGATTTTCAAAAGCCTGCTGGTAATGAAGTAACAATTGAGTAATCACTGCTGTTGCCCGAGCATTAGCGATCTCAGATTTATAGCGGTGATTATTATGAGCTTTTCAGCGCAGCTTTTTAGTGAGACCGCTCACACACCTCTCTCAGGCAGTAACACACTCGCACAGGTGTTGTCCTCAAAAGGCTGCAAATCGCAGAATTTGAAAATGATTCATTTGAAAAAATCACAGTATTTATTTTTTGCTTACTAAAATTCACATCAAGAAGGTGTATTTTAGCATTGTGTAATGTCAGTTTTAAAACCTCTTATTTTGTAAGGTAAATTTTTGTGTGCATTTTAAACAGCGGTGATAACTGTCCATTATTCCGGTATTGTTATCACATAAATAAATCAGATATGATTTTAGCAAAGGGCCTATGTGTGAGCATCACCATGGATGGCCTTGTACTGCAGTGTACTCACTGAACATTAGTGCTTCAACACTGAAACCGTCGGGTTAGCTTGGCACAGCGGTGCTGAAAGTCAGTAGAAAAATACCAACAAAAAAAAAGAAAAACTGTACGAAATAGAATCTAAATAAGTTGATGCTGAGGCGGTATGAGCACATAACTGTCATTATAATTTTGTTACATGGTAATAAAAGCAATTATTCAATAAAGCTCTGGAATGAGCACACTAAAATTTCATAATGCACCCAAGGTGCAATCTTCGAAGATATCAGAATGCCCGACCAATTAAGTACCCGAACCTTTTCGGCAGAAGTAACATCTGGTAATGCGTTAGTGTTGCTACTTAGCGCCAGGTTTGAGGCATTATGAATGCGAGCGTTGATTGCCAGTGAGTGAGCACTGCCTGCTCACCAGGCTCGTTTTATCGCGCTGTAATTGGTTAATGGGTCTTTTCCCGGACGTGGCTGGCATTTTCATTGGCTCCTGTGGAAATTAAGCTCTTTTTCGGCGACGTGTGTAATACCTCGTTTAGCGTTTGTGCGTTTGTCTTGATGTTCTACCTGACCAGAGGACACAGGAGAGAGAGAGAGAGAGAGAGAGAGAGATGGGTTTTTTGGGAAATTGCGAATCAGTGCAGTCACAAAAAAGAGAACGCTGTTACTCTCCATCTGATGCACTGACTGCAGAGTCCCACCCTCCTCTGTGGCTGTATGATTTCACCCCCCCTCCCCACTTATGCCCCCCCCCCCCCCATCCAGTTGATCACTGCCCGGTGGCATACTGTATGATTGGCTCTCGTGTGGCTAACAGTGAGAGGGTGATGTCAAATTCACAAGACTTTGGCAGATTTTTTTGTAACCAGAGTGAGCGAGCTCACATTTTCGGAGAAGAAAGAAAAGAAAAACTGAGCAATCTGGATTCTCCCTGCCCTGCGTTACTGCTCTAGAGCAACTAACAGCTGCATTACTGCCCTACGGTAATTTACAGCTGCATTACTGCCCTATGGTAATTTACAGCTGCATTACTGCCCTAGAATAATTTACAGCTGCATTACTGGCCCAGAGTAATGTACAGCCACATTACTGGGGATGGGGGGGGGGGGGGATTTAAGCAGGTGGGGGGGGAGGTGGATTGGGGGTGGGTTGGGGGGGGGGGGATATGGTCAGGGTCAGGAATGAGGAGATGTGCGAGAGAGGTGGAGGTGTGTTTGGTAGGTTGTGATCAGACAGGGTCGTGCCACACGGTCCTCTCTCTCATCCTGTAGGATGCTTTGATGCTGCTTCGCTGTGATCTTTGTCTTCTTAATGCACCACAAAGGGAAGGGGATTCATGCTT
Source organism: Anguilla pacifica (assembly GCA_039654925.1). Taxonomy (NCBI): domain Eukaryota; kingdom Metazoa; phylum Chordata; class Actinopteri; order Anguilliformes; family Anguillidae; genus Anguilla; species Anguilla pacifica. The sequence goes on along the minus strand of CM077289.1, from coordinate 63,657,131 downwards.
CTTAAAGCTACAGCTCCAGCCCTAAATGGTGACCATCGCTTCAGTATTACTGTGTATTTGCATAGCACTAACTGCTCATCCAGCCTGAAGCAGTTCAGCTCTAATATTTGCTCAGAGGTGCAATGGCAATGCCCCAGCTGGGATTTGAACCCGTAGCCCCTTGACTCCCCCAGCCCGGATACGAGCCTGGCTGCTTCCAGACCGCTTCTCCGCTCTCTCTGCCCTTCCTTTTTTTCCCCATTAAAGCCTTTTTTCAGGGAAGAGAGATAAATATGTCTTTTTCTTTTCTCAGAACACACATTTACATTTAATCTCTCCTCTGATCTCTCCGAACCGTCAGAGCCCCGCGGGGTTGAAAGGAAATGGGTTGCACGGCAACGCAGTCCCAGCCAAGTGATAAAATCAACAATATGGGATGTGTGTCAGCCAAGTGCGCACACGTACGCTTTATTTATAAACAGAAACACACACATATACATATATGAATGTATTTCATATATATTTATATGTATGTATAATGGAATATATATATATATCACATCCCAGTTTTTTTTTAGTTTCTCCTCCTATTTTGTTGGTGTGATTTGCATAAACCCGGCTTGATAAACTCCTAGTCTTTTTCTTTTTCTCCTTCGCTTCCTTTTTTCTGCATTCCAAGCGCAAGTTCTGCAATCAAATGCAAAGTAAACGCACGCCATCACGTACGTGCGAAAGTCGGGGAGGCCATTTCCATCACAAAGGCACTCCGACAAAAGCCCAGTGCTGCAGAAGCTCGTTTAGATTGCACTAATTGACCTGGGTGATGAGCTCGCTCTTATTTATTTATTTATTTATTTATTTATTTACTTTATTATTGTAATTTTTTAATCTTTCCTTTTTCTACTAAGCACCTCCTACACCACTTAACCCCCATGTTACCTCTCTCTTAATGCTGGCACTCCGGGGAGTTTTTTTTTCACTGATGGTAATAACGATCTGTGGCTTTTGCTTTTTCAGGTGTGACGCTCTCGGTTGCTCAGAGCCAGTCGTGGAGGCAGCACCAGCCCTCCCTCCCTCCCTCCCTCCCTCGCTCCCTCCCTCCCTCCCTCCGAGTGCACAGCTGATGCGTTTCCGTTTTCCGTTTCCGAATCACCACTAATATCTCAGTTCGTACGCAGGCTGTGCTGATTTTGCCGACGCGTGGTTGGGGGCAGGGCCCGTGGGCGTGGCCAGGGGAGGGAGGGAGTGGGCGGGGCAGCTTACCTGTTTAGGGACTCTCTTGTTTATGAGGCCCAGGCTCAGCTCCCAGTCATAGAACACACCCCAACCTGCAAGAAGGATGGCTGCTGGCTACCTGTGGCAGAACAGACCTCTCCCCCCCTCTCTCCTCCTCCTCTTCCTCCTCTCCTTTCTTTACTCACACCATTCCTTGTGTGTGTGTGTGTGTGTGTATGTGTGTATGTGCCTGGGTGTGAGTGCATCTGTGTGTCTGTGTGTGTGTGTAGGCTTGTGTGTGTGCGCATGTGTATGTGTGTGTCTATGTCTGTATGTCACATCTGTGTGTTAAGTTGTATAGCTGCAATTTATGTAGTCCTGGTAAGATGGGACAGATATGACATGTGTGTGTGTAAGTGTGAGTGTGTGTGTGTGTGAGTGAGTGAGTGAGTGTGTGTGAGTGAGTGTGTGTGTGCAAGTGCGAGCGTGTGTGTGTGCGAGTGCGAGCGTGTGTGTGTGTGAGTGTGTACGTGTGTGTGCGTGTGCGTGTGTGTGTGTGTGTGTGTGTGTGTGTGTGTGAGTGAGTGAGTGAGTGAGTGAGTGTGTGTGTGTGAGCGTGTGTGTGCAAGTGCGAGCGTGTGTGTGTGCGAGTGCGAGCGTGTGTGTGTGTGAGTGTGTACGTGTGTGTGCGTGTGTGCGTGTGTGTGTGTGTGTGTGTGTGTGTGTGTGCAGTTAAACACAAGGTATCCGCTGAGTTTGCAGATATTTCTTTTTGACCTTGAGAAGCTGAACAGCACCGTAAGGCTCTTTTTTGCGGAATTGATTGTGTCCTGCCCAAACTCTGGGCGGAGTCTAAGTTATGACCCTTCAGCGCAGGGTGATTTGGGCGCCCTCGGGTGCTCGGACGTCCCACTAAGGGTCCATAAAACAAGTGCTAATGCAGTTTATTCACTGACCAGTCTTTTTACTCTGCTCAGTGCTGTCATGCTTAAACTGGACCTTGTGGGGACCTGCAGCTCCAGCAGAACTCTGTTCAGTGATGTCATGCTTGAACTGGACCTTGTGGGGACCTGCAGCTCCAGCAGAGCTCTGTTCAGTGATGTCATACTTGAACTGGACCTTGTGGGGACCTGCAGCTCCAGCAGAACTCTGTTCAGTGATGTCATACTTGAACTGGACCTTGTGGGGACCTGCAGCTCTAGCAGGGCTCTGTTCAGTGATGTCATGCTTGAACTGGACCTTGTGGAGACCTGCAGCTCCAGCAGAGCTCTGTTCAATGATGTCATACTTGAACTGGACCTTGTGGGGACCTGCAGCTCTAGCAGAGCTCTGTTCAGTGATGTCATGCTTGAGCTGGACCTTGTGGGGACCTGCAGCTCTAGCAGAGCTCTGTTCAGTGATGTCATGCTTGAGCTGGACCTTGTGGGGACCTGCAGCTCCAGCAGAGCTCTGTGGGGCTGCTTACAGTCTGTAGTCTGCTGAGCCACATTAATTATTTCTCTCTGTGTAGGCCCAATGTGTCCTTGCTTTAGGTCCCCATTAGCCCCCTTAGCCCCCATTCCAAAATCTATCATTAGCCTTATCACAGTGTGTGTGTGTGTGTGTGTGTGTAGGTATGTGAGAGTGTGTGTGTGTGTGTGTGTGTAAGCGCGTGTTTGTGTGTTTGTGTGTGTAGGTGTATTTGTGTATGGGTTTGTGTACACGCGTGTATTTGAACGTGTGTAAATATTGTGGGTGTTTCTGTTTATGCAGGTGTGTTACTGTGTGCTTGTGTGCGTGGGCCCTGTGTCTTTGCATATGTGTGTGTGTGTGTGTGTGTGTGTGTGCGTGCATGCACTAGCGTGTGTCTATATGCACACGCGTGCATCTAATGTTGTGTTATTTTATTTTTCCTTCAATTTATTGCAATATTAGTGATAGCCAAAAGGGTGCTGCCCTTGTAATTGTGAGAGAGGATATTCTCTTTCAGATGCTGTCTGAAAGCTTTAAAGAAGCATAGTCCTCTCTGAGGAAAGGGCAAAGATAATAAAGATAATAATAATAAAACAAGACTAGAAAAATCCAACAAAATGGACTTGACTTCTCCAAACTTTGGCATTTTCAGTATAAGGATATACTAGTTATTTTTTCCTGCGTGTGTGTGTGTGTGTGTGTGGTATTTTTTTGGAAGTCTGCACTGGTACAAGACGTCCTGCAGGGCGGCGCTGTTCTCTAAGCACTCCTCTGCCGTCGCTAGGTCGTCGGGGGAGAAGCGCGGCGGGGACAAGCTGGAGCTCTCCATGAGCAACATCGACGCCGACGTCCTGGAGCTGCTGCTGGAGTTCGTGTACACGGGCTC
>CM077289.1:63646099-63648599 GCA_039654925.1 Anguilla pacifica | reverse complement strand
GAACTCAGTAAGAGCTCTGAGCGAAGTTGGGATTGAGACACAGGAACGCAATAAAGAGGGAGCTGGGAGGGGCCGGCTTACGGGGCCTGACGGCTTCCTCCCGCGGCGCTGGTGACATCAGCAGCTACGCGCTCGCGGCGCGACGGAGGCGGGGCTGTAGGAACGCCGCAGCCAATCGGCTCGCAGCGCTGCGTAAATTGAATCTGATGAGAGGGGGAGGGGAATCTCAACCAGTAAGAAAATAAAAAAATTAAAAACAGGATGCAATTTGCAGGACTGCGCTCTGGGACCTGTTCATGCGAGCGGGTGGGCGTTTGCTGGATGCACCTGATACATTACATTTAAAAAAATAAAAGAGTATGAGACTGGCCTGGAATATACGGGTAATTAGTTTAGGCTTCCCCCCCCCCTCCCCGTACTGAGATCCTAAAATATTAAAAGTAAGTAGATGACAGGACTGCAGTATAGATCAGAGAGGTTTGGTGACTTGGAAAAAAAAAAAAAAAAAGAACAGAACCTTTCAACCAGGCCAGGCACTGGAGGAATGACTTAAAACCCAGCCCTTCTCAGTGCTCAGGTAATGTGTGTGTGTGTGTCTGTGTGTGTGTGTGTGTATGGGTGTGTGTGTGTGTGTGTGTCTGTGTATGGGTGTGTGTGTGTGTCTGTGTGTGTGTGTGTCTGTGTATGGGTGTGTATGGGTGTGTGTGTGTGTGAGGATGGGGGTGGCTTTTGAACCGTCTCTGGGAGAGCTGGAGAATGTGTCACTTCCTGTTCGGGGGAAACTTTCTCAAGAAATGAACTCAGCCTGTAGTTAAAGGATAATATGCAAATCTGCAGTTTGTTGACATTGTAAATGTTCAGGTTTTTTTTTTTTTTTTTTTTGAAGTTTCCAAACTGAAGGTGTAGCGTGTTTATTTCTTAGAGGACACAGGGGAAGGGAAACAAATCAGACGAATATAAATATTTTGTGTTTATATTACATCTACATATATTTATTGAATCTAGGTGTGTAAATATAATCTGTATTTTATTGTGAAAACATGAAGCCTTTAGCTCATGTAGCCAGTTTGTGTCACTGATGTGTGCGAATGAATTACGCTGCAGAATAAACTGCAAACAGGAGTTTGACGGTGGGTCTGACGCTCGCTGTAATTGAGTCTCTCTTTTCCAAACCAGCGGTTATTTACCGCGACGGCGGGGGCTGCGAGCACTGCCCCCCCCCCCCCAGCCCCCCAGCCCCCCCCCCCCCGCGCCTCTGGCAGAAGGTTCCGGCCGCCGTGTCTCACACCCGCACCCACGCCGCCCCCCCCCCCCCCCCCCCCCCCCCCGGGTGGATGTTTTATTTAAGATGGCCGCCCCGGCGTTTTTGGCGGCTCTGCTCCCTGCTCCGCCGGAGGAGGAAAGGCTGACATTTGGGGCGCAGAAACAAAACAAAAAGCCGAGCAGTTTTTTCGGGCAGAACCGCCGGCCCTGTTTTTAATTAAACGCGTTTGGGGAGCGTGTGGGGGGGGGGGTGTTTGGGGAGCGTGTGGGGGGGGGGGGTGTTTGGGGAGTGTGTGGGGGGGTGTTTGGGGAGCGTGTGTGGGGGGGGTGTTTGGGGGAGCGTGTGGGGGGGGGTGTTTGGGAGTGTGTGGGGGGGGTGTTTGGGGAGCGTGTGGGGGGGGTGTTTGGGGGAGTGTGTGGGGGGGTGTTTGGGGAGCGTGTGGGGGGGGGTGGAGGGTGTTTGGGGAGCGTGTGGGGGGGGGTGTTTGGGGGAGCGTGTGGGGGGGGGTGGAGGGTGTTTGGGGAGCGTGTGGGGGGGGTGTTTGGGGAGTGGTGGGGGGGGTGTTTGGGGAGCGTGTGGGGGGGGTTTGGGGAGTGTGTGGGGGGGTGTTTGGGGAGCGTGTGGGGGGGTGGAGGGTGTTTGGGGAGCGTGTGGGGGGGTGTTTGGGGAGCGGTGGGGGGGGGTGTTTGGGGAGCGTGTGGGGGGGGGTGGAGGGTGTTTGGGGAGCGTGTGGGGGGGGTGGAGGGGTTTGGGGAGCGTGTGGGGGGGTGTTTGGGGAGCGTGTGGGGGGGGTGTTTGGGGAGCGTGTGGGGGGGGTGGAGGGTGTTTGGGGAGCGTGTGGGGGGGGGTGTTTGGGGAGCGTGTGGGGGGGGTGTTTGGGGAGCGTGTGGGGGGGGGGTGCAGCTCGCCTCGTTGTTAAACTGTTCCTGACTAGAGCGCCGCTCCTGTTTTAGGGGTCGCTCCGTCGCCGTCGGCGATGATCCCCCTAAACGCAGTGGACAGTCAGGGGAATACATTACCGCCAAAACGCACCAGCCCCATTCAGACTAACTCAACACAACATTACCGCCAAAACGCACCAGCCCCATTCAGACTGACTCAACACAACATTACCGCCAAAAACGCACCAGCCCCATTCAGACTGACTCAACACAACATTACCGCCAAAACGCACCAGCCCCATTCAGACTGACTCAACACAACATTACCGCCAAAATGCACCAGCCCCATTCAGAC
>CM077289.1:63585468-63640468 GCA_039654925.1 Anguilla pacifica | reverse complement strand
TGCTGACTGCTGAACACTGTCACACACCGGCCCAGCACACCTGTGCCCTGTCCTCTGGACTCCCAAATGCACATTTCTGCTTCCAAAAAATTATATTCAAAAAGTATTTATACATGTATATATATGCAGTGAACTCCATGATGTTTGGGAGGAAGACATTTTTTTGTTGATTTGGCTCTGTGCTCTTTTAGTTTTGTAATCAAACAACTCACATGCGATTAAAGTACAGATTCCCAGCTTGTATTAAATGGGGGGGGGGGGCAATGTATAAAAAGTGCTGTTATTTCTACATGGTGAAACCAAAGCATATAAAGAATAGACTTTTTAAAAAAAGCTGAGGATCTGTCCTTTAACCACGTGAATCTAAAATTGTGGATTACAGAGCCAAATCAAGAAAAAAAAGTCTTTTTCCCGAACATTATGGAGCTCACTATGTGTCCTGTCATCTGGACATCCCGAATGTCCTAATTTCTGCATTCAAAAAAATTCTATTCAAAATGACACGTATATATATAAAAATTTGCAGTGTGCAGAACTTAATCAGATTAAGTTGATGGAATTACGCGCTGTCCTTATTTTCCTCAGTGCGCAGTGCGGTTTACAGAGGATTTCACCATCTAAACTCCCAACATGGGGAGAGCTGAAGGAGTTTTACAGGCGTAGGTTTGCGTGGAAACGGCTTCTCCTTAATCATGTCTTTCGTTGTTTTAGGGAAAGACAAGACTGCCGTCTCATTTTGTAAGGGGTCTTCCAAGGGAAACGATATGTTTCACTTCTAACTTTAATAGAGGAACAGTTTTTATTTTACAATCTGTGAGAAATGTGTGCAGTAATATATGTAATATCACTGGGAGATGATTTTTGGCACAAAGTTATGTAAATCATAAAGTAGGCAGCGCTGGAAGTGGGTTCTTTTTCGAAAATATTTGACTTATTTACTTCTCCATCCATTTGTTTCCCTAGTTATTTATGTTTTGTTTGTAGAATAAAATCCAAATGCGTAATTGGTACGACCAAGTTGGAGAATGAGTTATGCATTAATATGATCCTCCATCTCTTTTGTAAGAGGAGTTGTGAAGTGGTTGCATTTCTGTAAAAAAATATAAATCTTTATTAAATTGCGTAATCTACTTATATTGTGTGGATATTTTACTAATTATAATCAACTCTCTTATGGTTTGGCATAATCTACATTTCACAGTATCAGTGATTTCAACATAATGTAATAAATCCCGTTATTATAATTTCCCTGCATTATGAAACTCAGATTCTTTAAATGGGCTTTCCAGGCTGTGGATTAGCATTGTGCTCATCTGTTCACTATTATCTTTGACCTCAGGAATGTGTAGGAGTCACACTGCATCTGTGTGTGTGTGTGTGTGCGTGCGTCCGTGTGTGTGTGTGTATCTGTGTGTGTGTGTGTGTGTGTGTGCATGTGTGTGTGTGTGTGTGCGTGCGTGTCTGTGTGTATGTATGTGTGCATGTGTGTGTGTGTGTGTTAATATATCATGATAGCATGTGAGCTCATTCAGTCGCCCTAGTTAAGGAAAGTGAATAATGTGACTATAAGGTTTCTTACAGACTTACTAGTGCAGTGAGCTGGTAGTCACAGTAACAGCAGTGTGTGGGCGGGGCTGGGAGTCAGGGTAACAGCAGTGTGGGCGGGGCTAGGAGTCATAGTAACAGCAGTGTGTAGGTGGGGCTGGGAGTCTCGGTAACAGCAGAGTGTGGGCGGGGCTAGGAGTCGTAGTAACAGCAGTGTGGGCGGGGCTGGGAGGCACGGTAACAGTAGGGTGTGGGCGGGGCTGGGAGGCACGATAACAGCAGTGTGTGGGCGGGGCTGGGAGTCATGGTAACAGCAGTTTGTGGGTGGGGCTGGGAGTCATGGTAACAGCGGTGTGTGGGTGGGGCTGGGTGTCATGGTAACAGTGGTATGTGGGCGGGACTGGCTGTGTTTGACTCGGCAGAGTTCCTGATGACTCCGCCCCCCTGTGTGACTGTGTTTATTTCTCTGCTGGCAGAGTCGCAGACCGGCCCCCTGGCCCTGAGGCCCCCTGGTGGGGGGTCTGCCCCCCCCAGCCCTGATCCGCGTCACGCCACATTACCGCACAGGAAGTGCAGAGTCTGCGCGCAGCGGGGGGGCGGAGCAGCTCCTCTGCCCCCTCACCCCATCCAATCAGCACGCTTTATCAGCGTGAAATTCATTCTGCTCGAGCATGGCGCACATGCCAGCCGTGCCGCAGAAAAACAGGCGTGCATTTTACCCGCGGAACCAGACCGCAAAACTGCAGATAAACTACAGCAAAACTGCAGATAAACTACAGCAAAACTGCAGATAAACTACAGCAAAACTGCAGATAAACTACAGCAAAACTGCAGCAAAACTACAGATAAATTACAGCAAAACTGCAGATAAACTACAGCAAAACTGCAGATAAACTACAGCAAAACTGCAGCAAAACTGCAGCAGAACTGCAGCAAAACTACAGATAAACCACAGCAAGACTGCAGCAAAACTACAGATAAACTACAGCAAAACTGCAGATAAACTACAGCAAAACTGCAGATAAACTACAGATAAACTACAGCAAAACTGCAGCAGAACTACAGATAAACTACAGCAAAACTGCAGCAGAATTGCAGCAAAACTACAGATAAACCACAGCAAGACTGCAGCAAAACTACAGATAAACTACAGCAAGACTACAGAAAGGCTGCAAAAATACAACTTTTCTCTAAGAAGAACTTTGAGTTTCTCTCATTTTTCTATACTATATACTATACTTTTTTCTATACTACTTTCTATATTTTTCTCTCTGAGGTTTTTATGCTTTGTCGTGAAGGATTTTGTTTTCAGAAAATTTTTTTCTTTTTTCTTAACCCAAATACTTGTATGAATTTCCAATAGTGCATGTGATGCATCTGTTTTCATAGGGAAAGTTGTGTTTTTATTTTTAACTGTAGTCAGTCTCTGTCTCTGCACTTTATGGCCCCCACCTGAGAGGGCTGTGGGGCCATGACACCTACCTTTCATCTGCAGGTGCACAGATCAAAGAGAGATAGAGGGAGGAGGAAGGAGGGGGAGGGAGGGAGCAGAGAGGGGGGGAGGGGGTGAGGTGAGAGAGGGGAGAGGGGGAGGGAGGAGAGAGGGGGGAGGGAGGGAGAGAGAGAGGGACAGGGACAGTGGTCTGGGAGGGGTTATAAGAGACACACCAGCCAGTCAGCCAGAGGGGTCTACACTCTGCTTTAGCACACTGAAAACACACCAGCCAGTCAGCCAGAGGGCTCTACACTCTGCTTTAGCACACTGAAAACACACCAGCCAGCCAGCCAGAGGGGTCTACAGTCTGCTGTAGCACACTGAAAACACACCAGCCAGCCAGAGGGGTCTACAGTCTGCTGTAGCACACTGAAAACACACCAGCCAGTCAGCCAGAGGGGTCTACAGTCTGCTTTAGCACACTGAAAACACACCAGCCCGCCCGCACCGTGCAGATTTATGATGATGAGAGCAGATTATTAATGTGTGTACTCTAACTGCGCAGGCCTCCCTGACCTTGCACTTCTGAGTGCGTTTCTACTCTATTAAGCACCGAACCTCCGCCCTCCACTCTCGTAAACTACTCCTGCCATCTCTGCTTTCATGAACCATTCCAGCCATTTCAATGTGTGTCCCTGTCGCTTTTTTCTTTTTTTCTCTTCGCTGATTGAAATATATTGTTCTAGTTTTTCTCCATTACGGATCCCGGGGCTTGGAGCTGGGCGAGCTGTCGCTGTCCGTCCGCATCGTATGCACTGTTATTGCCAGCGCTCTTTTTTAAAAACCCGGGCCTACGTCCAAGACCAGAACTGCGATAAACATATGTATCAGCAATTCAGCAGTACGCCGCGTAGTGAATGGAATGAGGAGAACAATGGTGCTTTTTTTTTTTTAAAGGTTGGATTTTTATATTAGGCCATTTCTAACAAAACAACAACAACAGGCAAATATGAGGAGGAGTTGTGTGTTTGGGTTGTCTGGAGGACGTCAGAGCGCGCTGGAGGAGTTTAGTGTGCCGTACGGTTCAGCCTGGCGAGGTCAAACACGCCAGCGCCCGTCAGAATGCCGAGCGCCCTCCCCGAGCGGGACACTGCCGTGCTGCAGGTCCGGGGTTATCCTTACCAAGCCGGAGCGCTCGGTGTTACTGGCACGTTTATTTTAAAAAGGGGCTTATTTAATTTGCGAGGTTTCTGCCGCTATTTATCCTCTGACCCCACAGCAGCAGGGATTTTTATTATTTTTTTGTTTGTTTTTTTGCGGAAACGGCAGAGCTTGGCGACATGCTCACTCGCCTCGTTACGGTTCACCTGAGTTCTCCCTCGCACTCTGGAGAGAGAGAGAGAGAGAGAGAGAGAGAGAGAGAGAGAGAGAGAGAGAGGGAGTCAGTGAGAGAGAGAGAGAGAGAGAGAGTCAGTGAGAGAGAGAGAGAGAGAGAGAGAGAGTCAGTGAGAGAGAGAGAGAGAGAGAAAAAGAGATTTTGAAATGAAAAGATGACACTGTTTTTCTACAGAACTGTGCTGAGGAGAGAGAGGGGGTGTGCGGAGGGGGATCTGTGCGGTTGTCGGGGGAGCGGTGGAGAGGGGGGGATCTGTGCGGTTGTCGGGGGAGCGGTGGAGAGGTATTGATCCTGAAAGACGAGCGCGTGGTTTTAATGGAGGAGGCGGAATTTGGGCAGATCTCTCTCTCTCTCTCTCCATCTCTCTCTCTCTCTCCGTCTCTCTGTCTCTGCGCAGAGAACAGGGGGCTTGTTTCTGTGAGGATTTCGGGGTGTCTGTGCGCTGCTCGCGCCTCAGGGGGACGAGCGGCGGGGCGATGGCGTACACACGGAGAGCCCCCCCACGCCGTTTGATGGGAAAATGTCTTTTTTATCGCGCGTCGAGAAAGACATGCCACCTGAAGTCTTGATTTGAACACAAGGCCGGGCGCTGAAATGTTATGTAAATGCTGGAATAATATATTCATGAATTTACACTTTGCATTTACATGTATTTGCTTAGCAGATGCTGTAACCCAGAGCGAAACCCTTACAGATTATATATGGAAATTAATACAGAGCTAAATTCATAATTTATGTCACTAAATATGAAGGTATGATACTTCATATGGGCCAATGAAGGCCGTGTTGGGGTGGGGGGGGGGGTGGGGGCGAGGACGTGTGAGGGGGCGGGGCTTGAGTTTGGGAATGTGAGAGTGGGCGGGGCATATGAGTGGAAGGTGCTAGAGGGTGGGGCATATGAGTGGAATGTGCCAGAGGGTGGGGCATATGTGTGGAATGTGCTAGAGGGTGGGGCATATGAGTGGAATGTGCCAGAGGGCGGGGCATATGAGTGGAATGTGCTAGAGGGCGGGGCATATGAGTGGAATGTGCCAGAGGGCGGGGCATATGAGTGGAATGTGCTAGAGGGCGGGGCATATGAGTGGAATGTGCCAGAGGGCGGGGCATATGAGTGGAATGTGCCAGAGGGCGGGGCATATGTGTGGAATGTGCTAGAGGGCGGGGCTTGTCTGTGGAAGGTGCTAGAGGGCGGGGCATATGAGTGGAATGTGCTAGAGGGCGGGGCATATGAGTGGAATGTGCTGGAGGGCGGGGCATATGAGTGGAATGTGCTAGAGGGCGGGGCATATGAGTGGAAGGTGCTAGAGGGCGGGGCTTGTGGACACTGAGTTTGATTAATGAGTGTTGACCCTGAAGCAGAGACAGTTGTGAGCTCGGAGCAGAACAGATGGTGCTAATTTAACTGCCATCTAACCTCAGATAATGGAGCTGTCCTCCCCACTTCACAGAATAAATAACATTTTTCATCAGAAAAGCTCCTGCCTGGGTAGCAGCCCACTTAAATGCAAACGAGAACTTTTTGTCACGTTGCATTTTTTGGAATTTTTTTTTCTTCTGGATTTGTCTTCTGCATGTTTCCCTGGTATGTGCTGCGAAACACAGGTACAAACCACCTGTTTCCCACAATGCCCCCCTCTCTCTCTGCTCCTCCCCCCAGGTGTGGCGGAGGTGATCGTGCTGGTGGGGGGGCGGCAGGTGATGGGGCTGAGCCAGCGCCCCCTGACGGCCGTCACCTGCTTCAACCCGCAGAACAGCAAGTGGTACCCGCTGGCCAGCCTGCCCTTCTACGACCGCGAGTTCTTCAGCGCGGTCTCCGCCGGAGACAACATCTACCTGTCAGGTACGCGCGCCTCGCCGTGGAAACGCGTCCTTCCCGCTGTGCCGCCCGCGGCGACGCTCTCTGAGGGCCGAGCGCCTCAGAGCGGCCAGCCCTGTCGTTACAGGGGGCGGAGACTGCCTGGCGTGTGAAACCGCAGCACAACCCTGGATGGACGTGACCAACGGGCCTGTGTGCTCCCTGGCCAATCAGATCACTCCCTGCCCGATCAGACCTCTCCTTGCCCAATCAGATCACTCCCTGCCCAGTCAGGTCGCTGGCTGCTGACAGGGGTTCAAACAGCCCCCTGAGCAACCCGAAAAGACAGCCTTGCCGAGAGGGCTGAACCTTCACCCTGCCCCTCTGCCGTTGCCAGGGGATACGGGGCCCTCAGATTGAATGGCGATTAATTGTGGCGCTTGGGTGTTAATTGCGATGCAGCTGGTTTGAGAAGTGAAATACTGCTGAAGTGTCTGGACCCAGGCTTTCTCCCAGAATGCATCAGTGGAGCCGGGGGGCCGGTGTTCTGAGGAGGTCAGCTGGGGGGGTCACATGATCTGCAGCTACGATTTAATGAGTGCCTGAGTGTGAGAGGAGTGTTCACCACGGAGTTACTGCCCCACTGTAACTGCCCCTCTGTTACTGCCCCACTCTAACTGCCCCACTTAACTGCCCCTCTGTTACTGCCCCACTCTAACTGCCCCTCTGTTACTGCCCCACTGTTACTGCCCCTCTGTTACTGCCCCTCTCTCTCAGGGGGGATGGAGGCGGGGGTCACAGTGGCGGATGTCTGGTGCTACATGTCTCTGCTGGATAACTGGAACCTGGTGTCGCGCATGACCATCCCCCGCTGCCGCCACAACAGCCTGGTGCATGATGGGAAGCTCTACACCATCGGGGGTCTGGGCGTGTCTGGCAACCTCGACCACGTGGAGCGGTGAGCAACCTCGTCCGAGCTTTCTCTCTCTCTCTCTCTCTTTCTCTCTCTCTCCTTCTCAGCTTCTCTTAACTTCTCTTTCTTTCCTCTTCTCTCTTTCCTTCTCAGTTTTGCTTTTCTTCTCTCTCTCTGTGTCTCTCACACTCACTCTTTCTTTCCTCTGTTTTGCTTTTTCTCTTTCCTCTTCTCTTTCCTTCTCAATTTCACTTTTCTTCTCCCTCCCTCTCTCCCCCTCCCCCCCCACCCCTCCACTCTCCCGTGCCTGTTGCCATGAGAAATATGGCGGTTCAGTGTGGCTCGCAAATTGTTCTATTCCCTGAATTGCAGTTGGCGCGGGCGAGATTAGACGGGGGGCAATCAGGAGAGCATTATGGAACGCATTAAATCCCGTTGCCGTGGCGCCTGATTACAGCCGCTAATGCGCTGTACCGCCGGTCTCCGCGGCCGCGCGGGTCCACTAAAGCAGACCTCATCGCTTCATCTTTTACACCGCGCGCCCGTGTTGTGTAATCACAGCGGCACCGCCGCAGGCTAATGCTATCAGCACTGTAACACCCCCCTGCCACCAGGGGGCAGCGTATGCCTGGAAACACTGGCTCTCGCCACACTCTGGAACCACAGCAGAGGAAGACGGCCCCAGCGGCTGGGGGTCTCTGGTATTAATTACAGGCTGTAGAATTTGACTGTGCTTTTGGTGGATTTGGCCGAAGTTTTTTGTCAGTTGATCTCCGATCTCCAGTCACCTTTGAGAGGCCAGATAGGGGATTGTGGCAAAACTTCCCAGATCCCAGGTGAGAGGTGCTGCTCTACAGTTGGATCTGTTACACATTATTTTTTCAAACTAATTAAATGGAGTTATGGTAGGATGTGCAGCCAGCGAGGGGTCTCTCTGTAGGTTAAATATATTTGTGATGTCACAAAATTGTGCTCTTCTGTGTCCGTTTCCAACTTGGATTTCCGGGAAGTACGGAGAAGCTCTCCATCTACAGCGAGAGAAAGTGAAAAAGGCACTCCGGTGACACGTTCTGCACCAAAATAAATCTGCATAGTGAAAGTCATACTTCCAAGAGGTGTTAACCATTAACAAAACACGTTTTTGAGTGGAGGGGGTCTTTAACTGTAGATTAGGGTAAAATTTGAAAACATTTGCAACTTTTCTGAGAATCTTTCAACAAAACGTGTCGCAAACAAAAATGCGCAGCCACGTGGAAGAACAATTTTGTTCTGAATGTTATGGATGTTTTTATAGATTTCTCTCGTAAAGCTGCGAGTGCTTCTCTAGGATTTTGCGGGAGTCTTACAGGGCTACTGCTTTTGAAAATAATCATTTGATCTTGGTCTGTTGTGCCCTTGAGTTTGGATGCCCGCATTCATAATGTGCCTCGTACTTTTAGGAATTAATTTGCAGCCCAAAACAGCTATGAATAAAACAGCAGCGCGCGGCTATCAGAGAGCCTGCAATGTGGAGCCGTGGAGCAGGAACCCTTCACAGCGCCAGCCAGTCAGAATGAATGCGTTGCTAAGGGAGCCGTTTATGCCATCATTGCTGTCAGTTAAAATGGCCTTGAGAAATGTGTGTGTGTGTGCGTGTGTGTGTATGGAGTGTGTGTGTATATGTATGTGTGTGTGTGTGTGTGCGTGTGTATGGAGTGTGTGTCTATATGTATGTGTGTGTGTGTGTGTGTGTGTGTGTGTGTGTGTGTGTGTGTATGGAGTGTGTGTGTATATGTGTGTGTGTGTGTGTGTGTGCGTGTGTATGGAGTGTGTGTGTATATGTATGTGTGTGTGTGTGTGTGTGTGAGCGTGCATGTGCATGGATTGTGTGTGTATGTGCGTATGGAGTTTGTGTGTGTGTGTGTGTGTGCGTGTGTATGGAGTGTGTGTGTATATGCGTGTGCGCATATGTTTGTGTGTGTGTGTCTGTGCTTGTGTTCTTGTGGTGTGTGTGTGTGTATAAATAGCTATGTGTCTTTATACTCAGTAGTCTTTATAGCCCAGGTCAGGAGTGAGAGTGATGGATGGTCTCTCCCTGCCGTCTCTTAGAGGAGGTGGAGGAAAGTGATCTCACATTATTTCAGCTGAATTTGGGATGCGTACCTGTGCTGTCTATCAGGGAATTTGCTTTTATTGTCCTCAGTATCCGTCTGCTGTACGTTATTCAGTTTAATACCGACAAAGTCCTGTACAGTTTATACAACCATGAAAAGGTCTGAGAAAATAAAGTAGTCTTCCTCCTGCGGTGTCCTGAGGCATTATGGGAAAATGAAGCGAGTGGGAAATGAGAGGGGAGTTACGGCGGCTTGGTATTCACGGCGGTGCGAAGCCGTTCGCGACACAGACGCACAGTCACGGAGAACACGCACCAATCAGAGGACGTGAGCTGACAGGGGCGTCCCAACACGTCCTGCCCGCCCCCCCGTTGGGGATTGGTGAATAAAGAGCTCGTCCTGCTCTTTCTCCGTCTGCAGTCTGTCATGGGGGGGGGGGGGGGGGGGCTCCTGTCCGCCAGGCGAATTTGCACGCAGACCTCATAAAAGAGACGTCCTGACAGGCCGCCACCGTCGCCGTGACCGCCCGCACAATCGCGATTCCCCCCCCGCCCCCGTCCCCCCCCCCCCCCCCCACGACGCCAGACCTGTTCCCGCTCGCTGGAGGCTTATGCTAACGGCTCTGACATGGCGCTTGGCTGCTGAATGGCGCCTTCCTGGGGTCCATCTAGCTGAACGGGGCCCCCGCAGGAAGCGCCCCCCCCCCGCCCCTGCGCCTGTCCCCCCCCCCCCCACGCCTGTCCCCCCAGCTCCAGGTGACGGCCCATGACAGTAATCTGGGCCATTGTCCCGGCTGCTGAAGAAGCTGTCAGTGCCCTCCTGTGAACCTCCAAGACCCCCCCCCCCCCCCCGCGTCACCCCGCCGCCCCTCTGTGGGGTTTTGGCGGCTGTCTTAAACCGGGCCGGCGCCTCTGCTGGCCCCCAGTCAGGGGGAAGCTTTTCGTGGGGGGGGGGGAGTTATGTCTAAAGCTTCAGCGTCTCTGCTAATGAAGCGTGCAGCTCTGTCCCGGGGGGGGGGCGTCCTGGGGGGGGGCGTCCCCACACGCTGGTCTCACGCACCCCACTGTGCTAATCCAGCAGGCAGCGGGATCAGAGAGATACCTGCTGGGGGCCTGACTGCTCCACACACTGCTTTCATCTGTCCCACCGCTGTGTGTGTGTGTGTGTGTGTGTGAGAGAGAGAGAGTACATGTGTGTGTGTGTGTGTGAGAGAGAGAGTGAGTACATGTGTGTGTGTGTGTGTGAGAGTGTGTGGGAGATAGAGAGAGTGTGTGTGTGTATGTATGTGAGATAGAGTGTGTGTGTGTGAGAGAGAGAGATAGTGTGTGTGTGTGAGAGAGAGAGAGATAGTGTGTGTGTATGTGTGTGTGAGAGAGAGAGATAGTGTATGTGTATGTGTGTGAGAGAGAGAGAGATAGTGTGTGTGTATGTGTGTGAGAGAGTGAGTGAGTGTGTGAGTGTGTGTGTGTGCTGGAGTGTTTTCAACAGGGACATCCAAAGTATGGCCCAGACTTTCTAATACACCAGTAGTATAGTGTCACAGTTTCACCTGAAGCAGATACATACAGTATGCAAGGCCTTGGTGTGTGGCTACAGAGAAAAACCCCTCCCCTTGCCTCAGGGAATTTTAACATTCTGGCACACGGGGTCATTGCTGGGATTATATTTTGACCCAAATAGCTCCAAACTATGGGCATTTTTCAAAACAGGCCAAAGGTAAACCACCTTTTAAGAGTTACAACAAGCCCTTCGTCAATGGATGGATGGATTCATTTGTTATGTTTTTTTTGTTGTTGTTGTTTTTTTGCTTTGTTATTGTGCTTCAGTATTTCCCAGCAAAAGTAACTCGGCCCAAACTCAAAATACGGAAGAGAACAATGTGGGTTTTGTCCTTTGGGTCTGAATACACCCACATCCCCCACCTAACACTGTCTGCTTTTCTACACAACAAAACTTCCACAGCTACATCACGTCTGTCTTACACTGCTGTGCATGCAGAGAACTGTGTGTGTGTGCACATGCACATGAGTGTGTGCGCACGTGTGTTTGTGTGAGAGCGTGAGTGTGTGTGTGTGTGTGTGTGTGCATGTGCGAGTTTGTGTGTGTGCGTGTGTGTGTGCTTGTGTGAGAGTGAGTGAGTGTGTATGTGTGTATGCTCAGTCCCATTAATCACTGGAATATGTGTTATAAAATCCATAAAAATGAGATTGACTCCTAAGTGGCATTTGTAGGTTGCTGCTCATTAGGTAGGAACTGTGACAGATTGAAAAAGAACAGCCTGTTCCAAAGCAGACTCCTTCCCTTCTATCATGAGATCTGGAACATGTGACCCAACAGACAGGCAGAATAATCAGAACTCACTGAAGAGGGGGCGAGATGTCATTCCGGTTTGGTGGTGAGCTGTGGAGAGTGGTGTTTACCCAAGGGACTCGTGGGGGTTCGAACCCGGGTGCTGGTCAGAGTTTCTCAGGAAGCTGTATAAAAGGGCCAATCAGGGATAAGAGCTCGAGTCAGCCGGCCAATCAGTGTGCTATATTTCATTATTAAAGAGTGGAGGGCGCAAGTCCACCAGGCCAGGACCCCTATATCCGTTTGGAGGGGGGGGGGAACATTGGGCTTTCTCTGAGAGACAGAGAGAGGTGTGTGGAGGTAAAGGGGGATTTAGCGCTCTTAATAATTTACAGTCTTGGGTAATGCTTGATTGGCAGTGTTTCTTCAGGCCGAAGGCTTGGGTGAACCCACTAGAACCCTTGGTAAACGTGCAGCGAATTTGTGAAGCCCAGGTCTGAGCGTTCATACCCACCGTTTCCCGGGAAGTCTTCTCAGTGAATAAATAAAGAACCTCCACCACCCAGAATTAATTACTCTACTCCACCTCTGCAGCGCATCCAAATTAAAGAGAGCAGCTCTTTCCAATCCAGTATTAAAAATTAAATAAATTATGCCGTCTTTAATTCTCTTTAGGAAGGAGGCGATGAACCTGTTTGTTTGTTTGTTTTATTGATTTATTTGTTGAGGGGGAAAATCGCTATGATGCACGGGGAACCCCCAGCATCTCTTCTGAACGCCCGTGTCTCTGGAGGGGTGAACCTGCATCGGTAGTCCCGGTCCATCTGCTTACGTATTAAAGCTTCTCACTGTACGCCAAGCTCAGACTCAGGCTCTCTCTTTCTCTCCCTCTCGTCCTCTCTCTCTCCCTCCTTCTCTCTCTACTTTCCTCTTCTCTGCATCCTTCCCTGTCTCTCTCCTTGCCTCCCTCTTTCCCTCACTCTTTCTCCCTTCCTTCTCCCTCTCTCCCTCCCTCTCTCTCTCTGTCCTTTTCTCAGCTCGTCCTGAGCGGTCTTGTTAGCGCACGCTCTTCATGTCATTAGCACGGCGGAGCTTCTGTTAGCCTCGTGTCTGGGGTCAGGCCGTGAGGCCGGAGGGTCGGCCGCCTGATTGGCTCACGCAGTCTGTGGTTCTTATCGCGGTGCCGTTGTTTTGACCTGGCAGAATAAGTTCATGGAAAATGAGTGAACAACACAACCTCAGGGGTGTGTTCTCTCCTGAAGCAAACCTTGCACACTGTTACCTGAGTGTGTACCTGTAGTTCACATACCTAAGCAGTGTGGTCCTGTAGCTCACACACCTGCGCAGTGTGTACCTGTAGCTCACACACCTGAGCAGTGTGGTCCTGTAGCTCACACACCTGAGCAGTGTGTACCTGTAGCTCACACACCTGCGCAGTGTGTACCTGTAGCTCACACACCTGAGCAGTGTGGTCCTGTAGCTCACACACCTGAGCAGTGTGTACCTGTAGCTCACACACCTGCGCAGTGTGTACCTGTAGCTCACACACCTGAGCAGTGTGGTCCTGTAGCTCACACACCTGCGCAGTGTGGTCCTGTAGCTCACACACCTGAGCAGTGTGTACCTGTAGCTCACACACCTGTGCAGTGTGGTCCTGTAGCTCACACACCTGAGCAGTGTGTACCTGTAGCTCACACACCTGAGCAATGTGGTCCTGTAGCTCACACACCTGAGTAGTGTGTACCTGTAGCTCACACACCTGAGCAATGTGGTCCTGTAGCTCACACACCTGAGCGGTGTGTACCTGTAGCTCACACACCTGAGCAGTGTGTACCTGTAGCTCACACACCTGCGCAGTGTGTACCTGTAGCTCACACACCTGAGCAGTGTGGTCCTGTAGCTCACACAGCTGTGCAGTGTGTACCTGTAGCTCACACACCTGCGCAGTGTGTACCTGTAGCTCACACACCTGAGCAGTGTGGTCCTGTAGCTCACACACCTGAGCAGTGTGCACCTGTAGCTCACACACCTGCACAGTGTGGTCCTGTAGCTCACACACCTGAGCAGTGTGTACCTGTAGCTCACACACCTGCGCAGTGTGTACCTGTAGCTCACACACCTGAGCAGTGTGGTCCTGTAGCTCACACACCTGCGCAGTGTGGTCCTGTAGCTCACACACCTGAGCAGTGTGTACCTGTAGCTCACACACCTGAGCAGTGTGGTCCTGTAGCTCACACACCTGAGCAGTGTGTACCTGTAGCTCACACACCTGCGCAGTGTGTACCTGTAGCTCACACACCTGAGCAGTGTGGTCCTGTAGCTCACACACCTGCGCAGTGTGGTCCTGTAGCTCACACACCTGAGCAGTGTGGTCCTGTAGCTCACACACCTGAGCAGTGTGGTCCTGTAGCTCACACACCTGAGCAATGTGGTCCTGTAGCTCACACACCTGAGCGGTGTGTACCTGTAGCTCACGCACCTGCGCAGTGTGGTCCTGTAGCTCACACACCTGCGCAGTGTGTACCTGTAGCTCACACACCTGCGCAGTGTGTACCTGTAGCTCACACACCTGAGCAGTGTGGTCCTGTAGCTCACACACCTGCGCAGTGTGGTCCTGTAGCTCACACACCTGAGCAGTGTGGTCCTGTAGCTCACACACCTGAGCAGTGTGTACCTGTAGCTCACACACCTGAGCAATGTGGTCCTGTAGCTCACACACCTGAGCGGTGTGTACCTGTAGCTCACGCACCTGAGCAGTGTGGTCCTGTAGCTCACACACCTGCGCAGTGTGTACCTGTAGCTCACACACCTGCGCAGTGTGTACCTGTAGTTCTCTGTATGAGCTGGCCGGTGTGTTCCTGTAGTTCTCTGTATGAGCTGGCCGGTGTGTTCCTGTAGTTCTCTGTATGAGCTGGCCGGTGTGTTCCTGTAGTTCTCTGTATGAGCTGGCCGGTGTGTTCCTGTAGTTCTCTGTATGAGCTGGTGTGTTCCTCAGCCGATTGAGTGATCAGCAGCTGGTGGTAACTGCATCAGCAGAATCAATACTCCCTCTTCAGCGGGGAGGGTTTGGGGCCCGAGGGGAGGGGGCTTATTTTGGGCAGACAGGGCTGTTCTGTGTGCATTATTCACACCCTGCACCCCCCTCTGGAGGGAGCGTCTCTGCAAACCACTGGACATGAAAGCGGAGGAGCCTGTAGCACAGGAAACACACAGGAGCCCTGTCTACAGGAGCCTCTCTGATCCAAACCCACAGGCTGCAGCCTATAATACAGATACAACTCTAACCCTGTACACACACACACACACACACAGGAGCCCTGTCTACAGGAGCCTCTCTGATCCAAACCCACAGGCTGCAGCCTATAATACAGATACAACTCTAACCCTGTACACACACACACACACACACACACATATATATAGAGGAAGTCTCGACCATTTTATTCATGACCAGAGTGTGTCATTAGCTTTTCTTGGCCAGGAAAAGCAGCAGTCTGTTAATTATGCTAACAAAGGCTCCACATGTGTGTGTTTATATTTCTGTGGCATTTACCGTACAGAAGTTACATCAGCATTTATGATAAATTCTGTATGTCTTTGTCAGATAATAAAACAAACATGGGTTGCATGAATGAATAACAAAAGTGTCTGGAGATGCATTTTTAAATGTGCATAAAAAGCAAAACTGCTGTCGGCTATATTTGGACAACGTTTATACATTAAGACGTCTCTACGCACCGTACCTTAACATAAGAAAAAAAAACCGTATGATCTTAATTTTAATTAGGGCACGCTCTTGTTAATAGTCATGGTTTTAATTAAATCAGTAAGTTACACAGTTTGTCACTGATTTTGAGGTGTATGCACACTGCATATTGCACTCTTCAGCCAGAACGACTAAGGGCTTGATGTACTGACACCTTCAGCATGTGCAAAATCTTTTTAGCACGCGCAAAACCAATAACACGACTTGTGATTGGTGCAAAACGAATATCGTGACTTGTCATTGGTCATTGGCGTGATATGTTTTTTTAGCCCGGGCTAAATGTCCGGGTGAGTCAGGCCCTTAAATGTGATGTTTCCGTGGCGACCGCTGTGTTCCAGGTACGACACCATCACTAACCAATGGGAGACGGTGTCTCCGCTGCCCAAGCCGGTGCACTCCGCGGCCGCCACCGTGTGCGGCGGGAAGGTGTACGTGTTCGGGGGGGTGAACGAGGCGGGCCGGTCCGCCGGGGTCCTGCAGTCCTACGTCCCGCAGACCAACACCTGGAGCTTCATCGAGTCGCCCATGATAGGTACGTCCTGAGAACCGCGCTCACACACGCACACACACACTTCTGAGAGTCTCTCTCTCTCTCTCTCACACACACACACACGCACACACACACTACTGAGAGTCTCTCTCTCTCTCTCTCACACACACACACACGCACACACACACTTCTGAGAGTCTCTCTCTCTCTCTCACACACACACACACACACTCACTCACTCACTTCTGAGAGTCTGAGTGTCTCACACACACACTCACACACTCACACATATACACACACTCACACACACGTACGCACACACACACGCAGACACATACACACTCACACACACACACAAACACCCACACACTCATGCACGCACACACCAGTGTTGTGTGATGTAAATGATCGTTTAGCAGAAAAGGTAATAATGAAACGTTTTAAATTATTAAAAAAGCAATAACCACAGGTGTTGTTGTGAAGCTGATCTGGGGAGCCACTTGCAATAAAAACGCCGCTCAGCCCTATATTTAAATGCGATGCTAATTAGCGTGCGCCACATCCGTGGTGCATAATCCCAGCCATCCTAAAGGCTCGGGGGGGGGGGGGGGGGCGAATACTGCCTGGGAGAGCGTGCGGAGTGCTGGAGGAGGGGAGCAGGTGTTGGGAAGTCTCCCCCCCCCCGCCTGGCCCGCGCGAGTTAGCGCTGTTTAGCCGCATGCTAATTATAATTTTCTGTGATTTATTTGCTTAGCTGCGCCAAGTGACCAGCGCAACGGGGTTGTGCCCGTTAGCACAGCTGGGTGTTCGTGCTAAAGCAATTACGACCAAGCACCTCTCTCAAGGGTACAGTGCCAGTGCACCGCACCGCACCGGCTGGGATGTGAACCAGCAACTCCTCATTTACAAGCCTGGGTCCCTGTACCGCTGAACTGCACAGCTGCCAGCTCAGAGGGGTTTAGAGTTGTGTAGCTGGGTTTAGTGCTGTGTGGTGGGGTTTAGTGTTGTGTGGTGGGGTTTAGTGTTGTGTAGTGGGGTTTAGAGTTGTGTAGCTGGGTTTAGAGTTGTGTAGCTGGGTTTAGTGTTGTGTAGTGGGGTTTAGAGTTGTGTAGCTGGGTTTAGAGTTGTGTAGTGGGGTTTAGTCTTGTGTAGTGGGGTTTAGAGTTGTGTAGTGGGGTTTAGAGTTGTGTGGTGGGGTTTAGTGTTATGTAGTGGGGTTTAGAGTTGTGTAGCTGGGTTTAGTGTTGTGTAGTGGGGTTTAGAGTTGTGTAGTGGGGTTATTGTTATGTAGTGGGGCTTAGTGTTGTATAGTGGGGTTTATTGTTATGTAGTGGGGTTTAGTGGCTTTGTGCTGGCTGCTCTTTCCAGTGTAGATACCTTGCACCCCCCCCCATCCCCCCCTCCACTCCCCCAGCTGGGGCTTATCAGTGATGTAGCCTGTCTCTGGGCTGGGTTTCCTCTTTTTGACAGCACTGCTGCTGCTGAACTACAGGATGTTTTTTTGGAATATCTCTCTTCTGTGTGCACTGTGCAGACCTGCCAGAGGGCAGCGTGTGTGTGTGTGCGTGTGTGTGTGTGTGTGTGTGTGCTGTTTACAGTGTGTGTTTGCTCGGGGGGGGGGGGGTGTCTGCTTCAGTGTGGGAGACTCTAGGGGCATGCACACGCACACAAACACACACACACACTCACCTGTACACACACACCTATACGCTCACAAACACTCACTCACAAAACACATGCATACTCACACGCACACACACACTCACCTGCATACACACACACACACACTCACACTCAGGCCTTGGGGAAAGACTGTGCTGCTCGTTCAAAACCCTGGTCGTCTTCAACAGCCCTTTTATATTTTACTATCGACTGAAGGGAACTTTGTAGCTACACTGTTTCAATTTTCCTTTTTTCGGACGGGTGGGTAGTTTGCTGAGGTCCCAGCTGACCGATATTCTGTTGTTCTGAAGATGCTATCAAACCAGGCGCTAAAACAGTGGGTTGTTTACATGATTAAATGAATGGGTTACACAGCCAATCAGGTGCATCTTTATCTGTTGTTTTTTTTTGTTTTTTGCTAACAGGATTTCCTGAATACCATAGCCAGGGATTATCTGTGTCTTTGACCTGTGTCTGTGCTTGTGTTTTTGGCTTGTGTCTGTGCTTGTGGCTTTTTTGTTTGTGTCTTTGGCTTGTGTCTGTGCTTGTGGCTTTTTTGTTTGAGTCTGTGTGTGTGTGTGTCTGTGTGTGTGTTTGAGTGTGTGTGTGTGTCATTGAGTGAGTGTGTGTGTGTGTGTGTGTGTGTGTGTGTGTGTGTCGTTGAGTCAGTGTGTGTGTCGTTGAGTGTGTGTGTGTGTGTGTGTGAGTGTGTGTGTGTGTCGTTGAGTGTGTGTGTGTGTGTGTGTGTGTGTGTGTGTGTTTGAGTCTGTGTGTGAGTGTGTGTGTGTCGTTGAGTGTGTGTGTGTGTGTGTGTGTGTGTGTGTCGTTGAGTGTGTGTGTGTGTGTGTGTGTGTGTGTGTGTGTCGTTGAGTGTGTGTGTGTGTGTGTGTGTGTGTGTGTGTGTGCCGTTGAGTGTGTGTGTGTGTGAGTGTGTGTGTGTGTGTGTGTCTGTGTGTGTCTGTGTGTGTGTGTGTGTGTGTGTGTGTCGTTGAGTGTGTGTGTGTGTGTGTGTGTGTGTGTGTGCCGTTGGCTCATGTTCCTCTGGGCCCAGCCCCTGTGGCTCCAGTAAAGCTCTGCTGCCGATGGGCAGCGTTCTTCCCGCCATTTCCGCTGCGCGGTACACTCGGCTTTTAGCGCCTATCTGAAACCTGATCTCCTCCGGAACGGGACGCGCGCGGTATGAGATCCCCGTGTGGCGGTATCTGCGCAGATGGAATCTGAGATGCCCGTGTGGCGGTATCTGCGCAGATGGAATCTGAGATCCCCGTGTGGCGGTATCTGCGCAGATGGAATCTGAGATGCCCGCGTGGCGGTATCTGCGCAGATGGAATCTGAGATGCCCGCGTGGCGGTATCTGCGCAGATGGAATCTGAGATCCCCGTGTGGCGGTATCTGCGCAGATGGAATCTGAGATGCCCGTGTGGCGGTATCTGCGCAGATGGAATCTGAGATGCCCGTGTGGCGGTATCTGCGCAGATGGAATATGAGATCCCCGTGTGGCGGTATCTGCGCAGATGGAATCTGAGATGCCCGTGTGGCGGTATCTGCGCAGATGGAATCTGAGATCCCCGTGTGGCGGTATCTGCGCAGATGGAATCTGAGATGCCCGTGTGGCGGTATCTGCGCAGATGGAATCTGAGATGCCCGTGTGGCGGTATCTGCGCAGATGGAATCTGAGATCCCCGTGTGGCGGTATCTGCGCAGATGGAATCTGAGATGCCCGCGTGGCGGTATCTGCGCAGATGGAATCTGAGATGCCCGCGTGGCGGTATCTGCGCAGATGGAATCTGAGATCCCCGTGTGGCGGTATCTGCGCAGATGGAATCTGAGATGCCCGTGTGGCGGTATCTGCGCAGATGGAATATGAGATGCCCGTGTGGCGGTATCTGCGCAGATGGAATCTGAGATCCCCGTGTGGCGGTATCTGCGCAGATGGAATCTGAGATGCCCGTGTGGCGGTATCTGCGCAGATGGAATCTGAGATGCCCGTGTGGCGGTATCTGCGCAGATGGAATCTGAGATGCCTGTGTGGCGGTATCTGCGCAGATGGAATCTGAGATGCCCGTGTGGCGGTATCTGCGCAGATGGAATCTGAGATGCCCGTGTGGCGGTATCTGCGCAGATGGAATCTGAGATGCCCGTGTGGCGGTGTCTGCGCAGATGGAATCTGAGATGCTGGCACTGCGTGTTTCACAGGGAGACAGTGGAGCGGAGCGGAGGCCGCTGTGATGGGCTGGGTTTTTTGGGGATAAGGGCCGGACCCTGTACACCCTAACCCCCCTGGCAGGGCAGCAGGGCAGCGGGTGGGAGCTGTGGCACAGCGGGGCACAGGGCACAGGCTTTTCAGGCCCACAGGCTGCTGGTGCCCCTCCACGCAGGGGCACTGCCCGCAAATCACCCGGCTCCAGATTAATATCCCGCCACACACATCGATTTTACAATTGTGCTGAGCCGCACCCCCCCCCCCGGCGGAGCCGCACCCCCCCCCGGCGGCCTGTGTTCTCCAGGTCGGGGTGCCCGGTCGCCGTGGTAATCCCATCTCATCTCCTCGGTCCGCTCAGCCGGTGCAGCGGGGCGGGGATCGATGCGAAAGCCCCCAGATTCAGTCCCTTTCGTTCTGTCAGTCCTGCTTTAACTGTTTCTGACCCGCAGGGTTCAGCTGAGGAGCAGCGCTCCTTCACAGTGACCTCCCAGCCAGGCGAGCTGTGCAGTGTCGACAGCAATGACACAGTGCGATTGCTGAGTAAAACACAGGCATGTGTATTAACCCTTTGAAAAGTAGGTTTTCTGCAATGTTTTTAATTTTTTTCAGAATTCAGAATTTTCAGAGTCAGCGTGTTCTAGAACTCCATCGCTTTCAGCATTAGAATGTTCAGTTCACAACGTTCTGATCACGTATATCCCATAAAGGGCTAAACAGTGGCTAGCCGAAGCAGAATGAACAGCGCGCCATACACATGTAGCACTGTACACTTATAGCACATGCTAAATGCCGATCAGGTCCAGAGTATAGCATAGAGAGGGCGTGGCAGGGGGCGGGGCTATTTTAAGGGCGTGGACCATGCAGGACTCAGTTAAAATGGTCTTAATCACACCTGCATTGTGTCTGACAGCTGATTGGTGGAATAACTGTTCCCTCACCCAGGCCAAAGTGCTGATTGGAGCGTCTGTACAAAGCCTGGCACCCAGAACCCCCTCTGAACCCCAGGGGTACGGGAGAGGCGTCCTCAGTGGAGGATGATTTTTGGGGGCGGGGTGGATGTGCCGGGTGTGTGAGACCCAGCTCTGGAAACGGGCGAATGCAGAAAGGCTCCTGCCGGCATGT
This sequence comes from Anguilla pacifica, assembly GCA_039654925.1. Classification (NCBI taxonomy): domain Eukaryota; kingdom Metazoa; phylum Chordata; class Actinopteri; order Anguilliformes; family Anguillidae; genus Anguilla; species Anguilla pacifica. The sequence goes on along the minus strand of CM077289.1, from coordinate 63,619,759 downwards.
TCAGGCTGTCGCTGGCGTGTGCAGAACAATGCTGGCTGTGCGCTCTGCTGCCACTGTGTTTTAATTACGTCTCTGGCATCTAATCCGCAATAACAGGAGGACAGTTTCACTGATTTACTCCTGATCCGCTCGGATTCAGAGGCTGCTTCAGATTCCTTCTGTGTTCCATTTTTCAAATGGGAAAATATGTCCCTGTCTGGCCAAATGAAAATAAGCAGCTCAATTATTTATGTATGAAATCAATCGTGGAGCTTTAAGTCCGTCTTTAGTGATGTGGGGAAAACAGTTCCACTCTCGAATTGGCTAGTTAAGTAGACTGCTGCAGCCTCTTTCAATTCTTGACTTTTATTTTTTATTTTGAGGTTTAAAGGGACTTTTTTCCATAACAAGACTGACTATTTGTTTCTTTTTTATGAACAGGAGGCATTATTAATGAGACGGCACCATTTAGACAATGGCAGGCTGATTTAATTATTCACAATGCTCATAAATTATGCATTTATCTCATGATTACGAAGATAGAGTAAGGAAAAAGATCATTCAAATCCTCATAATTTATACCACGTATTTATATGTGTAAATGTGTGCATGTTTAGTATGCATATTTATGTTATGTATGTTTGGGTGCATTCCTACCTCTCGCCCAGTGCATGCTGGGATTGTCTCCAGCACCCATCGCGACCCTGCCCAGGATAAGCGGGTATAGATAATAGATGGACCCTGCCCAGATAAGCGGGTATAGACAATGGATGGACCCTGCCCAGGATAAGCAGGTATAGATAATGGATGGACCCTGCCCAGGATAAGCAGGTATAGATAATGGATGGACCCTGCCCAGGATAAGCAGGTATAGATAATGAATGGATGATGGATGGATGTTTGGGTGCATGTGTATGGAACTGAAAAATCTGTGATATTTAATCTATAATTTTGTGAGATTTGACAGCGAGAATTGCTGTCTGCCACTTTGCAAGAAGCTGTTCTCTGGTGCAATGTAGGTATTGATTTGTTAGGACCAATGACAAGCTTTTAAAACAGCAAAGCCATGCCCCTAAATAACCTGCCAGTGTGTGTGTGAGTGAGTGTGTGTGTGTGTGTGTGTGTAAGTATGTGACCTTTTGCTCTTTGCTCTACCGTTCCCAAGGAAATAAACAACAAACCAGTTGTTTTTGCAGAGAACGCTGCAGATTAAATTTAGCACTGCAGTGAAGTGGCCTTACCTGACCCCGTGTGACCCACCTGGCCCCCCAACCCCCCAGCCCCCCCATCGATGTTTCTCTGCCCCATAAAAACAAGCCGAGCAGTCGCTCAGGGGTCACAGCGGAACAGGCTGAGGGTGGGGGCGCTGCCGCGTACAGAGCCAGAGCCCCAGATCCGCCCCCCCCCAGCAGCCGCAAGAGTTCATAACAGCCTGTAAAAGAGGCGGGGCTGTAAATCTGAGCCCAGTGCGTTACACACGCCCAGTCCAGCGTCTCCCCTGGGCTGTTAGCGCGGACACGCAGCCATACGGCTAAATCCATATCGCTTACTGCCCACTATGAATCACAATACCTCAGCACAGCGCCCCCCCTCCCCCCCACTCGCGTCCGGAGCGGGGGGGGGGGGGGGGCTCCTGTCTCCTCGCAGCATAGACACCATTCCATGTTTATTTAACCAGTTTTCTTCCAGCCATTTTAATTCTTTCCGTTCTTCCAGTTTGGAGTGACTGGTTCATGTTCACGGACCTGTCCCAGCTCTCCCAAGCCCCCGGTGCTTAAACAGGGCACTGCCCAACTCCTCTCCCCGCCCCGAGTACAGCCCTCCCCCGTATTGACTGCATTTCAGTGTGAGCACATTAGCACAGTAAATCCCCCGGTGATGAGCAGGCACTGGCACTCTAAGCGGTTTCTGTGTGACAGAGGGGCAGACCTGAGCGGGCGGCGGCTCCCGCGGACGTCGCACTCTGACTGGGGCGCGCGCGGCTGCTCTGAAGCTGCTCTGTCTATTAGCAGCATTAGCTCTGACTGACTGGGGCTCCATACTTCCCTTTGGTCTTCTGTCTCTCTTTCTTTTTTCTTCTGTTCTTCAAAGCGTGGTGTTCTGCAGCAAAAGTTTCTGTCTGATCGGGAAATTGAACCAAAGGTACCAAAGGAACAACACTCTGAATTCACTCCACGCCCACCCCCCCCCCCTCACCCCCCAGTTGTAAACATCGTTTCAACATCTCTTCCGAAACAATATGTTTAGCTGAAAGCAGCCATTGGTTTTTGTTTTTTTTTTTCTAAAAAAAAAGAGAAAAAAACAGTTGGAAAATGAGCAGAAAAATAAATGTGTTGCTTTCTCAATTTCCTGTTGAGGCCCAAGTGCAACAGCAGGCTGGAGATTGCTGTGATTTTGCATTCTGCCCAAAACAACGGGAGAAACGGCACATCATCCATCATGAAATTTTCTACGTGAGGGAAATTTAGAACCGATTCCTTTGTTTTTGTTTTTTTTCCCCCTAATCTTATTTTATTATGCGCTTTTGTTTCTCTTCCCACGTCACTGTGCAGATAATAAGTACGCTCCCGCGGTGACTCTGAACGGATTCATCTTCATCCTGGGGGGAGCCTACGCTCGAGCCACCACCATCTACGACCCCGAGAAGGGCAACATCAAGGCCGGGCCCAACATGAACCACTCCAGGCAGTTCTGCAGGTACCGTAGCGCGGGCGATAGCAGCCTCAGCCACTGTGCCGCTAGCATTAAGCACTGTTAGCCACTGTAGCACCACCGTTAGCAGCGTTAGCACTGTTAGCCACTGTAACACCACCTTTAGAAGCATTAGCAGGGTTAGCCACTGTTAGTAACGTTAGCTGTGTTACTCAATGTAGCACCGCCATTAGCAGAATTAGCATATTTAGTGTAGCTAATATGCTACACTAAATGCTTGGGACAGGTTGTCTATGGGATCCAGTAGATTATACACTAGCTTCATGCAGCTAATAAAAAAACTTGCCAAACAGAATTTGGAGGATGGATTTAAAGCAAAAATAGGCTACATTTTTTGTAGCCTAAAGTGAAAAGAGCAGCAATCTTGGGTTGTTTCGCTAAAGGAATGTAATATCAGCTCTCTGGAGAGAGTCTCTGGCAGGCCTTCTAGGGGGTTTGATATCCCATTTCAGGACTGATCGGTTACAAGCAGATTACCGGCTAATTGGGACATTTTTGGCTGCAGTCCCCGCAGTGGGAAGAGTCCACAAAACATGCCTCTGGGTCCACTTTCACCCAAATTATGTAGAATGTTGAACATGTTCTAGGGCTTAAAATCCACTTCAGATCCCTAGCTAAGCGTTATCAGATTTGATTCTCAAATGAATGCAGCATCATTTACAGTGCAGCTCATTTTTAGCTCTTGATATCTCACACCTTTCCCGCTCTTTTTACGCCGGTTGTTGAAAGGGGGCTCTGGGATCAATGCAGTATCGCTCATTCAGAGCCATTGGGCCGGCCTCCTTTGAGTCTGCCTGTTTGTGACTGCACAAAGAGGAAACTGGAGTATCAGCTCGTCGTATGTAAATGGAAATATCACTCAAATCCCAAAAGCTCATGAAACACCCATCTGTTTTGAACCAAAGTTTTTAATCCGCTTCAGGCTAAGTGTTTCTAATAGTTTGGTATGAGTGTGAGGTTTTCTGGCTGCATGCTGAATTATTTCTCCTCTTTCTCCTGCAGTTATGCGGGGTGTGTTTACCAAGTAATCTTTCAGGCTGCTGTTAGCTCCATCTGCCTCCCCATCTCAGAGCAGATTTAATAATGCACAGCAGATTTACTGAATCTACATGTATCTTCGAAGTGCAATGCTTACCCACACACATCTGAGAGGAGTTTTCACTCAGTGAAATTGACATCTAGCCTGGGGATTATCTAGACAAACACACTACAAACCTATTACACTCCACAGCAGACCGAGTGTGGATGTGTGTGTGTGTGTGTGTGTGTGTGTGTGAAAAGCGAAATACATAAGGCTATAGTCTTATGTCCAAAAATGAATTTAAAAATTCCCCAAAAATTTTAATGTCATTTTTTAAATTCAGATGAATAGAAATTTATGTTTATATATCAACCAGGTTGAAATAAATAAATAGAAATCTGTTTTTAAAATTTATGATGAAAAACTCTTTCAGTGAAAAAAGCTAAATACATAAGACTATAGTCTTTTGTCCAAAAATGAAAAAAATAAATATTTTTTAAAGGTAATTTTTTTATTTTAAATAGATAGGAAATAAGATTATAATCTTAAATCCAAATATTGAATAAACTGCAAAAAATCTTTAAATGGCATTTTCTGATTTAGATGAATGGGAAGTCCAATTTATTTAACAACCATGGTGAAATAAATGAGTAGAAATGTGTTTTAAATAAATTAAAAATTTTAATTGTGTTTCATTGGAAAAACAACAAAATACATAAGTCTATAGTCTTATGTCCAAAAATAGAAAAAACTGCAAAAAAGATTTTAAATGCCTTTTTTGCTATTTAGGTGGATGGGAATCACATTTATATAACAACCATGGTGAAATAAATGAATAGAAATGTGTTTTGAGTAAATTAAAAATGTATTTGTGGAAAAACAGCAAAATAAATAAGACTATAGTCTTATGTCCAAATACTAAAAAAAAAAAAAAAAAAAAAATTTAAAATGCCTTTTTGGAATTTAAATGGATGGGGAGTCACATTTATTTAACAACCATGGTGAAATAAATGAATAGAAATGTATTTTGAGTAAATTAAAAATGAAAAATGTATTTGTGGAAAAACATCAAAATACATAAGACTATAGTCTTATGTCCAAATACTGAAAAAACTGCAAAAAAATTTAAATAGCCTTTTTGCAATTTAGATGAATGGAGAATCACATTTATTTAACAACCATGGTGAAATAAATGAATAGAAATGTGTTTTGAATAAATTAAAAATGAAAAATGTATTTGTGGAAAAACATCAAAATAAAGAAGACTATAGTCTTATGTCCAAATACTGAAAAAACTACAAAAAAATTTTAAATGCCTTTATGTCATTTTGATGGATGGGGAATCACATTTATTTAACAACCATGGTGAAATAAATGAATAGAAATGTTTTTCAAAAAATGTAAGATGAAAAAGTGTTTCTGTAAAAAAAACTAAATATATGCCTATAGTCTTATGTCCAAAAATGGAAAACAATGCAAATATTTAAATAACTGTTATGTTTTTATTCTGCTAGATAGGAAATTATATGTATGCAACAACCACAATAGAAATTTCTTTGAAGAAACCCATGATGAAAGATGTTTTTCAGTGGAAAAACAGCAAAATACAGAAGAATATAAGTCTTATTTCCAATAATGGAAAAAAGAAATTTTATTTTAATGTCCGTTTTGCATTCAGATGGATAGGCACTCATGTCTGTGTAACTGATGTGGCGTCCAACAGCCCAGAAAGACTTGGACACCCCACTTGGGAAGCTGGTCCAACAGGTGACAATTTATTAACCAATGAGCTTCCAGGGAGAGCGTCTCCCAGGCAATCAAAGAGAACTCTGAAGAAACCTGCTGATAAATTCATCTTTATTGGCAAGAAAAGCCAACACATTGGCCCCTCCCATAGAACGAATCCACTAATTACATCCCACCATGGTAGCAATCGCCCATCTTCGAACACAGCTTGCCCCCCCCTCGCTGGTTATCTCTTCAGGGTCTCTACTCTGTCCGCCCCCATGTCCAGGGTCCTGCTCTCTCCCACCCCTGGTTAGTTGGGGGTCAGGGCCTTGAAGTAGTGGGGCCTCCATACACATCTGGTCAGGGAATACTGCTAAAAGAATGAGAACAAGAGACAGGGCAGGACTTGGCCAGAAGCTCGGGTCAGACTGAGACCGGCACATGGAGCAGATACATAGAAGGTTCTACAGGATTATATTTACACACTCTGAAAACGCATTCCAGTTCACTTCTTACGTTAATTATTGTTGTGGTTCATCTCCCAGCCCTGATCCCAACCATTACTATAGCCTTGTCCTCTAACAACAGACTTTAGAATAATCCTAAATATGTGTTTGCGCCTGATTACATGTTTTCTTGCATTAAGATGAATGAAAAACTAAATACGTATAATCAATACAATACAAATGCACAACTGGAGTGTCCAATCTTATGTGAAAAGGGCCAGTGTGTGGGTGCTCTTGTTTTTGTTTTTTTGTTTTGTAAATCCAGCCCTAGGAGTAAATATTAGTTTTTTTCTATCAAGTGCTTTGGCGCCCAGCTACAACTCTGTAAATCTTGAAATCGGAGAAAATGTACCGCTTTAAAGTTCGTTTTAATAAATGGAGCACGGTGCATAGTAGGCTGGCGTCGGCGGCTGAGTGTTTGAGGACAGGGGAGAGTTTGGCGGTATAAGTGAACTGGGCCGGGGCCCTGGGGGGGGCCGCGTCCTCGGGAGAGAGACAGAGTCATTAGCAGAGCGCCCAGCAGGAGACGGAGAAAGGGGAACGTGACGGGGGAGAGAAGCTGGAGGACGTTTTTAGGGACGTCGGGAAAGACTGATAAGAGTCATCAGAGGGAGATGGGACAGATTAAGGAAACAGTGAGGAGCAGAGGAGGAGGGGTGGGGTGAAGAGACACTGACGACTCAGTGGGCAGAGAGACCAGATGCTACAGGAGAGCTAGTTCTGATACTGCACAGTACTACAGGAGAGAGCTAGCGCTGATGCTATAAGGCTGTAGAATGCTACAGAACAACTAGCACTAATGCTGCATTCTGTACAGTACTATAGGAGAGTAGCAGCATGTAAGGTCTTTATCCATCATCTCCTCCCCAGCGCGGTGATCCTGGACGGGAAGATCTACGCCACGGGCGGGGTGGTGAGCAGCGAGGGGCCGGCGCTAGGCAACATGGAGACCTTTGACCCCAGCACCAACGCGTGGACTCTGCTGCAGGGCATGCCCTGCCCGCTGTTCCGCCACGGCTGCGTCGCCATAAAGAAGTACATCCAGAGCGGCTGACTCCGCCCCCCGCGGCCCGCGATTGGCCGCTCGGACGCGCACGCCCACAGTGAAGCCACTGCCTCCCTCCTCCCCCGTCGGTCCGTGAGGAATGTAGACGCTAACCTTCGCCGTCCGGTGAAACCAGGACCCAGTGCCTCCGCTATGTAACGTAGTGTAACACATCGCACCTTAGGGCAGCGCCACTAGGTGGCACTAGTCGCAAAACTAGCTTGTCGGTTTGAGACAGACGTGGTCTTTTTTCCCCCTCTCTTTTTTCTCCAGCTGTAACTGACAGCAGTTTTTCTCCCCCATTTTGTCATGTTTGTCACTAAGGAGCGTTGGCAATTAGATCACACCTCCATCTTGTTCTTCTTTTCCTTTCCATCTGTGAAGTACAAATTAGCTGTCAGTTTGAAACCACGGCGACGGCGGACAGCTCTATTTTGGGTTTCTGTTGTACTTTTTTTTAAATTTTTTTTTTTAAGTCACTGCCAGGTTTGAGTCGTCGTTTGAGCTGTCAGTTTCCCGCCTCGACTGGCACAGAAGAGAAAGAACACGCACGCGTACGCCCGTATGCGCTGAGGTCAAACGGAGGGGAGTGTACGCATCACAGCAAACCGGCGAATGAGCTGTTACCTAAGAGAACGCAAGGCCGTGGAACGCGGGTGCCTCATCACCCGATTGGTTCTCCCACTCTCTTTTTTTTTTGTTATGAATTCTAAAAACGACATGGACAGTGACAGGTGTCCGCGCGGAGCCCCTTCTCTGGGTGAGGGACCGTGCGCTGCGGGACAGCAGCGGTGTGTAGCATACAGGGATGGGGGGGGCGCGATGGTGGGGGGGGGGGGGGGTTCTGGTGGAGACTCAAAAGGACTCAGGCAGTAGCAGAGATCAGTGGAGCGATTCTTTCACACCCAGATAAAGCACAAGCTTCCCCAGACTGCACAGTCATGCTTCTGGCTTCATATCGATTTTCCCTCCCGTTTGTTCTGTTCTTACTTTAGTGTTAATGTTGTCTTTTTTCTTTTGTGTTTAGTTTAATTTCTTACAAAACTGCAGACCAACAGGGTGGGGTGGGGTGGGGGCGTTTTGGGAAGAGACGTTTATTTTACCGAACAGTGATTCTGTCTAAATGTTTTTAGAAAATGGAATAGGTGGCCAGAATAATATTAGCGTCCTGTAAATCTGTACCAAAAAAAAAAACAATTTTGCAAATGTTGTTAATAATGATAATACATGAGACATACGGTATGATGAGTTTGTATATCACAAATGTCACACGTGAAGCAAACGTGTGGCTTTAGTTTCGTCCAATAATTACGTTGGATTAAAATAATGGTGCATAAATAAAAGCTCTGTTGAAGAAGCACCTCCTGTTCTTCACTTACCTGCAGCTGCAGCACGGTGAGTTTCAGCAATTAGAGACTGTAATTTCACTACATGCGCTTACCACACACACTTACCACACATTCTTATCAGTAACCGTAAAATCTAGACCAGTATAGCAACACTGTTAGACCAGAGACTGTGTACAAACAGCATTGTTAAAGCACTAGGATAGTTCTGGGTTGGCATAGCTAACCTAACCCTAACCCTAACCCTACCGTAACCCTAACCCGACCCTAACCCTAACCCTAACCCCAACCCTAACCCTAACCCGACCCTCATTCTAACCCCAACCCTAACCCTAACCCTAACCCTAACCCAACCATAACCCTAACCCTAACCCAACCCTAACCCTAACCCTAACCCCAACCCCAACCCTAATCCTAACCCTAACCCAACCATAACCCTAACCCTAACCCTACCCTAACCCTAACCCTAACCCCAACCCCAACCCTAATCCTAACCCTAACCCTAACCCTAACCCGACCCTAATTCTAACCCCAACCCTAACCCTAACCCTAACCCAACCATAACCCTAACCCTAACCCTACCCTAACCCTAACCCCAACCCCAACCCTAATCCTAACCCTAACCCTAATCCTAACCCTAACCCTAACCCTAACCCGACCCTAACCCTAACCCTAACCCTAACCCTAACCCGACCCTAATTCTAACCCCAACCCGAACCCTAACCCTAACCCAACCATAACCCTAACCCTAACCCTACCCTAACCCTAACCCTAACCCCAACCCCAACCCCAACCCTAACCCTAACCCTAACCCGACCCTAACCCCAACCCTAACCCTAACCCTAACCCCAACCCTAACCCTAACCCTAACCCTAACCCGACCCTAACCCTAACCCAACCCTAACCCTAACCCCAACCCTAACCCTAACCCAACCATAACCCTAACCCTAACCCCAACCCTAACCCGACCCTAACCCTAACCCTAACCCGACCCTAACTCTAACCCAACCCTAACCCAACCCCAACCCTAACCCTAACCCTAACCCCAACCCTAATCCTAACCCTAACCCTAACCCGACCCTAACCCCAACCCTAACCCTAACCCAACCATAACCCTAACCCTAACCCGACCCTAACCCCAACCCTAACCCTAACCCGACCCTAATTCTAACCCCAACCCTAACCCTAACCCTAGCCCAACCATAACCCTAACCCTAACCCTACCCTAACCCTAACCCCAACCCCAACCCTAATCCTAACCCTAACCCTAACCCTAATCCTAACCCTAACCCGACCCTAACCCCAACCCTAACCCTAACCCAACCATAACCCTAACCCTAACCCCAACCCTAACCCTAACCCTAACCCTAACCCGACCCTAACCCTAACCCTAACCCTAACCCGACCCTAACCCTAACCCAACCCTAACCCAACCCCAACCCTAACCCTAACCCTAACCCCAACCCTAATCCTAACCCTAACCCTAACCCTAACCCCAACCCTAACCCTAACCCTAACCCAACCATAACCCTAACCCTAACCCCAACCCTAACCCAACCCTAACCCTAACCCGATCCTAACCCTAACTCTAACCCGACCCTAACCCTAACCCAACCCTAACCCTAACCCTAACCCAACCCCAACCCTAACCCTAACCCTAACCCTAACCCCAACCCCAACCCCAACCCGACCCTAACCCAACCCTAACCCTAACCCTAACCCAACCCTAACCCGACCCTAACCCTAACCCTAATCCTAACCCTAACCCAAACCTAACCCTAACCCAACCCTAACCCTCCACCACAGTGAGTCCCTGTAATTAGAGACTCTAATTTTACTGGGAAAGTTTTGCATATTCAGCTCACTCAGGGGTCAATATTCAGTTCACACTTTTAGGATTATTGCTCAACTAATTACAAAAATGACAAAGGAACAAAAAAACTGGAATCAGTAACGGTTCATGTTCTAAAATGTGGATTGTGTACGTTTAAGTATTTTTATTGTATTTGAGGAACTTGCGAAGGGTTTTTTTTGCATGATGTGGATACGGTTCAGGGGTTTATTTTTCAATTTCAAGCTTTATCCTTCATTTCTTTATCCTTCCGATATATACACATACTGTACACAAAATGCAAGCATTTCATGCAGAAAATGCCCAAAGCGTTAAAAAAAAAAAAAGTTATGTAGATTTCTCAAAGTGCTCATATTTTTTAAAAAATGCATTTGTTCCCACATTAAAATGTTCTAAAAAACATGACAGAACCTAAATGCCTTTTTTTAATGCATGGAATATTTTTATTCAAACGCTTAAGTGGTAGAGAAATGGGATGGTAATTCTAGACAAGGCTAGACCAATCGCGAAACTCGTCAGTCACCACCTGTCATTTTCCTGTCACCTTCCCACTTCACCCCCCCCCCCCCCCCCAACCAATCAATCCATCAAATTATATTTATATAATGTCACTTGCAAATAATTTGTCACGGTGCACTTCAGTATGAACCCCAGCCTGAACGCCCGCAAGGCAAACTCGCTCACAAACTTACGCTACAAAGAGAACGAAAATTAGGATTTTTTCCCTCCTTTGTGTGACCTTGTTACCGTCTGACCTGTCAGTCTTCACCAGAGCCACACATATCGCACCAGACCAGCAGTGATCAGCGGTAAAAATGCAAATGTCCTGCCAGACCGCTCAGGGAAAGAGCCCAGATACTGACCCCCCCCCCAGTCCTGCAGCCCTCAGAGGGCGGGTAGCGGCGTGAAAGTACATAAATAAATAAATAAATAAATAAATAAATAAATAAATAAATAAATAACGGGCTGTGCTTTCACGGCTGGGTACAGGCCGTGTTCTTGTCACGCACATTTCCACTCTTTGTGGGGGGGGGGGGTGTGTGTCCCGGTCCAGAGGAGCAGAACACTTCAACTCGGGGGGGGGGGGGGGGGTCACGGTACGGTCATGGTCTCAGCACAAACAGCAGCAGACTCTCCTGGGGGGCTGGAGAGAGAGAGCGTTCAAATTCAGGACAACAAAACAGCGGCTGACAGTATCCAGCCCAGAGGAGCACTAGCAGGAACAGGTGAGCACCCGTGTGACTCAGAGGTGGAACAGGTGAGCACCCATGTGACCCAGAGAGGAAGATGCTGTACAGACTTCATTATGAGAGAAACATCGCTGGGTTCACAGCATCTGAAACATACCCATGTCTGCCAAACGCCAAATACATTACTGATCATTTCCACGCACCATTACATTCTTTATTTAGAAATAATTTTACTCATTTCAGCTGTTTGCAGTTCCCCTAATCTAAATGCCCTAAAAACCCATGTAATCTACTTAACATTTTCCTGTTGACTTGTTACAGTAGGTCACTTTGGGGTCACAGTTTACAATTTTGTTAGTTGCCATAAATGCATTAGAAAGTATTTTTAATCTTGCAGTGTTTTTAATGTGTTTAGCTGATCCAGTTTTAAATGATGATTATTGATAGTAATTCATGCATTTTTAAATTACTCCTCTAAATTCCTCCCTCACACTACACTTTTATTTAAAAGTAATTAACCCGTTTGCATTAAGGTGGTTAAAGTTTTGCATGTGTGTGTGTGATTGAGATTATGAAGTTCGGTTAGCGCTGGCGAATGGAAGCTAGGCTACGGCAGCGCGCGCCTGTTTGGAGTTCAAACCTTCAGACCGCGCCGAAGCGTCAGCCATTTTGTTTCAGCGCGGCGACAACCTTGGCCCTACGGCGTCCCTTTCCCGTGGTTTCGGGGGCCGAACTCTGGGGGACGGGGGGGCCCTCAGCCACCGCGGGACGCTCGTAAAATGAGCGACGGGAGCTAGCCGCCGCCGACCGGGAGAGCGCAGCGGAGGGGCGAGTGAAACCCCCGCGGACGGGAACATTAAAGTTTCATCGCTCCGCTCCGGCAGCCTGGCGTCCCGCCTCCCCCGGCTCCCCAGGCTCGTCCGGGATGAGCGGGTAACACGCACCCCTGACCTCCCCGTAAAACCAGGCTGAACGCTGGTCAAACAACTCCCCCAACAATCCAACAACAGAGACCGACGCGGCTCAGAGCCGAGTGTGTGTGTAAAGAACAGGAGAGACACACACGGCTCATTCCATAGGCATTTACGTTCCCCCCCCATTAAACACAGCCGTACTGACCGTGACCAACCCAAAAAATAAAAACCCACTGCCTTTTGAATCCACTGAAAAAATGTAACATTTACATAAACGGCAGTTAACCCAGCAGTGCGCACACACGCCCCAAAAAAGGTAACTGCACAGCTACACTTAAGCGTTTCTGAAGAAGCTTATCGCCAGGGGAGAACCGTGGCGATGTGTGGAGCGTACTGTGCGGTTCGGCGGATGTCCAAACGAACCGCCCGTTAGCGGGATCTGGAGACTTACGCGCGATTTCAAGTGCAGGCGGTAAAGACTGTAAGGAACTGGGCTTGTAACCAAAAGGTCGCAGGTTCGATTCCCGGGTAGGACACTGCCGTTGTACCCTTGAGCAATGTACTTAACTGAAATTGCTTCAGTATATATCCAGCTGTATAAATGGATACAATGTAAAAGTTGTGTAAGTCGCTCTGGATAAGAGCGTCTGCTAAATGCCTGTAATGTAATGTAATGACTCAAAGTCCCCTCCCCCCCGTTTGGAACGCCCAGTTGTACTGTAGCCGTGGCGACGGAGTCGTCCCCAGACTGACACCACCTTATTGCCGTATGCCCCCAGATGGATAAAAATCGTTCACACGCCATTTTTACAATTTGCACCTTTATTCAAGTATGTCACAGCAGGGTTTTCAGAAATTACAGTAAATGTTTCATTTCAAATATAACTTACACTAAAGAAACACATTTAAAAGGGAGGGAAAAAAAGGAAGTCCTAAATTTTGATGAACTCGCAAAGGAGAAAAAAGAAAAAAAACCAACAACAAAAAAAAAACAAAAAACATGGCAACTCTACAATATAAATCAAAAACAAATTGAAGTCAACCAAATGGAAAAAAGAGTAAATTAAATCTACCATATTAATTAGAAAGAGGAAAAAAAAATTAGGAGAAATGTTACAGAGTTGAGAAGAAGAAAAAGACTGAGCTGAGATTCTGCATGTTGGGTCACGCTGGGTCAGCACGGGGCAGTTTCACAGCACCAGATCAGACGGGGGGGGGGGGGGGGGGGACATAGTGTATTAATCCACCACTTGTCCACATGCCACAGAATCCTAATTTTTTGTGCTCCACAGTGAAAGGGTGCGCTATAGAACTGCTGCCTGACATCTGCTAAAGCCTCACCCCAAACTGCTTTAGTATTTTTACAAAAAGCTTTCGGGATGCCAGCCAGGACAAGATGGCGTCTCCAGAGCAGGGGGGACACACCCGAATCCGGAGGGGTCCCACCCCCCCAGCCGAGGGGGATCGTATTAGGATCCGTTTCTCACGATCAACGTCAAGAAGACTGGCACTAATCCCCCGAACCCCGTTCACTAATCCCCCTGCACCCCGGGTGCTATCCCACCTGCTGACTCGGAACGAGGGAAGAAGAAAAAAAACTGGAGTGATAGAACGAGGAAAAAAAAAAGACAGGAAGGAAAGAAATGTTGTAAGGTATGTTCTGGAACACAGAACACTTGATTCAGGGGCACCAAACACACCCCCCTCCTCCTCCTAATCTGTGACATCAAGAAATTGATTAAAGGGTCTCTTCTCTCACTCTCTCTCTCTCTCTCTCTCTCTCTCTTTCTAGAGGTCAGAATATATCAACACCTTAAACATGAACGGTAAGGGAACAGAGAAAAAGGAAAGAAAAAAAGATGCTCATAATTATAAATCACATCACAAAACTAATTACAGTACAGGAGGATTCTAAGCAGTTTCAAGAGTTAAATCTACTCTCTTCCTGTAACATCATGGCAACGGCCTGGGGGTGGGGGGGCGGGGGGGCTGGGTTTTGTGTGTGATGTCACCAGCTCGCCAAGACTAGGTCAGTGGTCAGGATCACAGCAGCAGTTAAAACACCGAACATTTACAGAGTTACTCGCAAAATCTGCTGTTTGGGAAACAAAATTCAAAAAAATACAAAAAACAATAACAAAAAGGAAACTTGCTTCACCTACATGCTCAGACCCCATCCAGTATGTCACAGTCCTATTCCACTTATATATATAAAAAACCAAAATCAATGCAGAATAAATATAAAAGTTGAAAGATAATTAATGCAGCAAGAACCTGAGCCAGTAAAAACCCCATTTCCACACAAACCTGCTACACAATTATGCTACATTGCGTTCAGCACAAAATCCAAAACTTGAGTAACAATTTTCCAATTTCCTTTTTTTCTTATTTCTTTCTTTTAAGTACAAAAAGTCTTTTTAAATGGATATTAGACTGTAAAAACACCATGTTTAATAATGTTAATAAATAATAAGAAAAGAAAAAAAAAGAAAAGAAAAAATGAACCAAAAAAAGCATCCAGACTTTGCCAACAGCGTAGTCTTGAGCACGACAGGAAACAGAAGGAGCACGTGATCAGACAAAATGGCGGCATGGTGACACAAGGGAGGAAACGCCCGAACGTAAGACTTCGATCTGAAGAGCTGCAGAACGCACAAGTAAATGTCATCTCACTAATAATGAGCTGCTAACGTCTTATTGGCTCAAATACAGAAAAAAAGAAAAATAAAATACAAAAAAAAAACTAAAGAAAGACCCGTTGGCTTGACTGCAGTGGCCACAGAGTTCAGTTCACGTGTGAAATCGCCCTCGCACACCTCCGCTTGTCCGTCTGCGTTTGCAGCGAAACATCGCAGCACCGAATACTGCTGGGACCCGGTAAAGCTGGTCTCTGCACTCAGGTAAACTGAAGATAAGCTGAGGTAGCAGCGTCAGTCTCTCTGCAGCAGTCCAGTTCTGTACCATCTGCCCAGATGCTGTTTGCTTTTTTTATTTTTATTTATTAATTTTTTTTTTTGCATACCGTGTGTTTTTTTTTTGTGTGTATTTCTTTGAAAAAAAGCTTAGCTGAAATCCGCGTCCAAAGATTTCTTCGCCCGAAATCTTTGCGCCCCCCAGTGTTCCGATCCGCGTTTGTGCAGACAAACGGCGGATAAAACTGAGCGCACACTTCACACTCAGGTCTGAAATTGCAAGAGAAGTTCACCGCCAGCACGTGCTAGCGTTCATACACCAAAACACTATTCGCCTCTTTTTTTTTTTTTTTTTTGGTGAATAAAAATATAACCACCCACACACGTCCAGCAGCACCTTGAGCCAAAAAAAGAAAAATACAACACTCTGCCTTGGGCTGAAATGCAGCGAAAAAAAAAAAACATCACTGAATAATACATATAAAAAAAGAACAAAAAAATCCAACAATCTAGAAACAATATAATGCTCTATACATTTGACAATTCGCACTGCCTTGTTCTTCAGATTTATAAGAAACCGTGAAACAATTTGCGCATAACCATAGAAATAATGTCCGGAAATGTCACAATGAGAAAGCAAATTTACCGCATAATATAAACTCAATTTCTCGCGTGTAAGCGTGCGTGTGTGTATATATAAATTTGATGATTTTTTTTGTTTTCCCGTATGAGATCTCTTAGTGGAGGACAGCGCAGATTTACAGCGAGAGGGAAATTGGCACGACAGAAACGCGCGCAGCCCGGAGGAGTCGAGCGGCGGCCCTGTCCCATGCAGGTGAAAATGACGCTCGCGTCGTTCTGGTCCAGAGGCGTCCCGTCTGACCCACAGAGGGCCGGTGTGTGTGTGCAGGGGTTCTTTGTGTTAGCCCAACACCGAGACACCCGATTCTACTCCTCGAGGTCTTGACCGCGACCGTGATTTTAGGGAATGAGCGGAATCAGGTGCCTCGGTGCTGGGCGGCAGCACCCAGACCAGCTCTTAGCGGGTAAGACCGGTTTTAGTCGAAAAAAAACCTCTTCTCTACCTTCCAGTTAAAATGGCCAGGCTCGGGATGTTTTACGGCAGGAGTCCCTCAAGCGCCCCGTCCCGTATCCGGACAGAGGGACCCTGAGCACCTGTGTATGCCCCAGGGAGAGAGAGGCGCCCCCGATTCTGGGGCTAAAGTAAGGCACAGGCCAGACAGTGATGGACAGAGGCTCTCCATTTCCACCGTGTCTCCAGTTACTTCAGATATTATGGGTTTTGAGAAACTAGAGAGCACAAACTTACGTTGTACTGAAAAGGGAAAAAAAGCTTTCCTCAAAAAACAAAAAAAAAAACAAAAACAAAATCACACTGAATACAAACAGACTGTAGTTACTAAACATTTCAGTCACTGTACATGTCAAATATGTCATGACCGAGAGCGCAAACTGTCACCGGTTTTTTCCTCAAGGTTCAGAGGTCAGGAGCCAGTTCTTATTTGGTTTGCATCACATCGCTGGCAGCCATTTTAGGCTTTTTCCACTAATCATTCTGAGACTCAAATCTGGGCTCGTTTTAGAAGTGGGAAAAAGCCAAAGAGCATCAGTACTATCAAAGAGAACCATCAGTACTATCAAAGAGAACCATAGCATCTCAAGAAACAAAAGGAGGTCCAAATTTATCTCTCAACAGATCTTGCGAAACTATTTTATTTTGGCAAAGGAGTTTGGAGTCCTTGAGTGAAAGTTAAAGGCAGTTCTCCGGGTGGAAAGGTGAGACTGGCCTCCCATTTCGGCTCCAGAGGTGGAGAAAAAGCCGTCACACAGTTTGCTTGGACAATGCTGACATCATAACGCCCCTCCCTCCAGAAACACTGCACTCACACTGCTGCGTCACTGTGTGTGTGTGTGTGTGTGTGTGTGTGTGTGTGCATGCATGTATCTGTGTGTGTGTGTGTGTGTGCGTGTATCTGTGTGTGTGTGTGTGTGTGTGCGTGCATGTATCTGTGTGTGTGTGTGTGTGTGTGCGTGCATGTATCTGTGTGTGTGTGTGTGTGTGTGTGTGTGTGTATCTGTGTGTGTGTTTGTGTGTGTGTGTGCATCCTTATGTATCCGTGTGTGTGTGTGTGTGTGTGTGTGTGACCAGCAGATTTTCAATTTTCAGAAGGAAACCAAGAGCAGCAAATGGATATGTTAGCACCAGGAACATCAGACAGCATTAGCATGTGTATTTCAATGACAAAAAAATAAACCTAACATTAGTATTGTGTTTGGTTCTGTAGACTGGTTCTGTCCAGGTACCTGAGAAAATAGCACCAAAAATCACCATTATAAAGTCTGGTTGTTTTTCTCTTTTTCACTAAGACCCGAGACTTCACACCTGCTGAGGGCTGGGGGGGTGGGGTGGGGGGAGGGGGGGGTGGGTATGGCTGGCAGGACTGAGCTCCCTTCTGAACTGTGAGAGTCTCTTATCAGGATCAACCTGAGCGGCTCGCTCTCCTCATGGGAATGTATCCAAATTCCGCACCGTACGCTCCATTTCCTGAAAGACAGAACGAGACAGTGTTACCAACACCACACTACAGAGGACCAAAACCTGTTTAAACACCACACTACAGAGGACCAAAACCTGTTTCAACACCACACTACAGAGGACCAAAACCTGTTTAAACACCACACTACAGAGGACCAAAACCTGTTTAAACACCACACTACAGAGGACCAAAACCTGTTTAAACACCACACTACAGAGGACCAAAACCTGTTTCAACACCACACTACAGAGGACCAAAACCTGTTTAAACACCACACTAAACAGGACCAAACCTGTTTCAACACCACACTACAGAGGACCAAAACCTGTTTAAACACCATACTACAGAGGACCAAAACCTGTTTAAACACCACACTACAGAGGACCAAAACCTGTTTTAACACCACACTACAGAGGACCAAAACCTGTTTCAACACCACACTACAGAGGACCAAAACCTGTTTAAACACCACACTACAGAGGACCAAAACCTGTTTAAACACCACACTACAGAGGACCAAAGCCTGTTTAAACACCACACTACAGAGGACCAAAACCTGTTTCAACACCACACTACAGAGGACCAAAACCTGTTTCAACACCACACTACAGAGGACCAAACCTGCATCACTACATCAGAATTTTCCCTGTGATGAAGTTGGCAGAGGATGAGAGCATAACCCCCCCCCAGCTCTGTTTGGTTCCCCCCCCCCCCCAGGCAGAGGGGTGTATAAGCAGCGGCGTGTTTGTCAGAAATGTCACATTAAACGCCTCCGGCGGCCATCTTCTCCGCAATAAAACAACCCCCCCCCGGGGGCTGAGTGGGGGGGGGGGGTTCAGCTTCATGTACCATTAATCCACAGAGGTCAATTTCAGCTTAAGAGCGACGCAAGAACAACACTGCAGCTGCTGCTCTCTCTCTCTCTCTCTCCCTCTCTCACTCTCTCTCTTTCTCTCTCTCTCCCTCTCTCCCTCTCTCACTCTCTCACTCTCTCACTCTCTCTCTTTCTCTCTCTCTCCCTCTCTCGTTTCTTTTATCATTACATCCCAGCCCTTGAAAACCCATCATCCGCACAAGTAAAGAATGCCAGTAACCTGAGACAAGTGGGGAGAGAGAGAGAGAGAGAGACAAAGGGAAAGCGAGAGAGAAATAGAGAGAGAGAGAGAGAGAGAGAGAGAGAGGGAGAGACAAAGGGAAAGCGAGAGAGAAATAAAGAGGGAGAGAGAGAGGTAAAGCCGAGCCGAGAGAGCGAGAGAAAGAGCATGAGAAAGAGACAAAGCGGGAGAGAGAGAAAAAGAGGGAGAGCATGAGAAAGAGAGACAAAGACAGAGAGAGAGACAGAGATAAGTAGGAGAGATTAGGAGAGAGCATGAGAATAAGAGAAAGAGCATGAGAGAGAGGGAGATGGGAGAGAGAGAGAGAGAGATGGGGGAGAGAGAGAGAGGGAGATGGGAGAGAGAGAGAGAGAGAGAGAGGGCGAGAGACAGAAGCAGTGCCCTACAGCACATGCTGCATACTCATTATCAGTCAGCCTTTGGCGGGAGTCTAACTCACATCCGTCCCGCCTGCTGTGCCTCCTCCCCCTCAGAGCACAGATAGCGGTAATAACCAGGCCTCGCTACCAGGAGGTTGCCGGTTCTATTCCAAGATGGTGCATTGCCTCTGTAGCCTTCAGCTATAGGCTAACGGCTAGAACTGACTTAGATCACAGGGGGAAAACAGGAGCGGGAAAAGATGTTTAGATCCACAAACTGCTTCATAAAAATCTTACCCCAGAAAACCCTGCGTTCCATACAAAACCCGAGTCATCCCAGGTCAGCGTAGTCCAGATGAAAGCCCAGTCTAACAGTCATTAGCATAAGACGCACGGAGAAGCATAAAACGCACGGAGAAGCCGAAAGCAGGCCCATTTTGAGAAGCGACCGCGCTGTCAGGCTTTTCCCAGGCGACGCGCTGCTTATCGCAGGTCTGAGAAAAACGCCCGGGAGCAGCGGGGCTTCAGCGCGGGAACGCTCGGAGAGGACGAGCCGCGCACGGCCGCCATTACGGCTCCAAACAGCCCAGTTTACTCCGGATGAGAGCCCAATCTGCAGCTGCCTCGCACGTACTGAGCACGCTCAGCAGCTGCCTCGCACTTACTGAGCACGCTCAGCAGCTGCCTCGCACTTACTGAGCACGCTCAGCAGCTGCCTCGCACTTACTGAGCACGCTCAGCAGCTGCCTCGCACTTACTGAGCACGCTCAGCAGCTGCCTCGCACTTACTGAGCACGCTCAGCAGCTGCCTCGCACGTACTGAGCCCAATCTGCAGCTGCCTCGCACGTACTGAGCACGCTCAGTAGCTGCCACAGATGTTATCTCCGTCTCTTACTCTCTCTCACTCTCTTTCTCTCTCTCACCCCTTTTTATTCTCCCGGGAAATTCAGAAGACTAAAGTTGGAGGTTAAGAGTAAAACAACAGAAAAAGATAAATATATTTTTTGTAAAAAATGTATTATCATTAAACACTGACACAACCAACACTGACAGCGTTTACATGAACACAGGCTGTAGCGTGCACCTCCAGTGGAACTGGTATTTTACACAAGGGAAATAAAATTTAATAAAAACATTCATTTTATGATTATTTATTACTTAACTGATTGTTACTAATTGGTGAGGGTAGGAGGTAAGCATCCCACGTGTATTCTGAATTACTGAATCAAATCAAATTTTATCCACTGCTGTGGATAAAAAATGTATATTTATACACGAACACACATGCGTGCATGCGCACACGCAGCAGAGGTAGCGTCTGAGGTGCGGTGTGAGGCTGGGCAGGAGTAGGGCAGGAGTAGGACAGGTGTAAGGCAGGTGTAAGGCAGGTGCAGGGACACACCTCGGTCATGCGGGTCTTGTCGTAGTCTCTGCGATGCTGGTAGATGCACTGGCTGAGGATGGAGAACAGTCTCTCCAGCTGGTCTACAGTGTAGAGTGCAGTCTTCACCACCACCAGCTCCAGGAGGCCCTGAAACACACACACAGGTGAGCATTACACAGGTACACACACAGGTGAGCCTCAGACAGGTACACACAGGTGAGCCTCACACAGGTACACACAGGTGAGCCTCAGACAGGTACACGCAGGTGAGCATTACACAGGTACACACAGGTGAGCATTACACAGGTACACACAGGTGAGCCTCAGACAGGTACACACAGGTGAGCATTACACAGGTACACACAGGTGAGCCTCACACAGGTACACACAGGTGAGCTCCGTGCAGGTATACACCAGCACACTGGATTACAGTGGGGTACTGCTGTGTTTCTAACAGCAGGGGGGTTGCCAGTGTGTGTGCATGATTACAGTCAACTGCAAGTTCAGTTACAGATATAGATTCTTTAATACTGTGTCATTATTGTTGCCTTCAGTAACTGTCATTCATTAATTTTGGTAAACTATATTCTGCACATTAGCTGCGTGTCGTAAAACAGTTTTTTGAGGCCGGGGTTGCCTTTTGCTCACTTTGAGTGTCTGCCCCACAAAAGGACCTGACATTTCAAAGCGCTGTTCTCAGAGCTGAAGTATCCCAGAATGCAAAGCTGTTTATACAGGGGGGAAACTGCTCCATTTCAGTGCCAAACTGTTCACAGCAGCAGGAAGAGGAGGGTAATAAATATTAAAGAGAGAAATGCATAAAATGTACAATGATAACGGTTATAAATAGCCTGTCACACCGCCAAGCTCCGCGCAAAATTAATTTAAGAGGAGAAATGAACAGAAGCCGAAGAGAAGCCACGGTACCATTTACAGTTTCCATTTAGTCATTTAGCAGGAGCCTTTAAGCCAAAGTGACTCACAAAAGTGCATTTCACACGGCAAGCTAACAGCGCCACAGCTAGCTGGAGTCAAACACGGTTACAGTCACAATGCCGTCAAGGTACATGAAGGGCTATGGCTTTCACTGCTAAATAGAAACATCGAGATGTGGCTCGAAAAGGTGGGGTTTTTTTTGACGTTTTGAGAAGACAGCCAGACTGACTGGGGAAGGTCGTTCCACCATTGGGGGAGGGACCAGAGGGGAGGGGCCAGAGAGGGGGCGTGGCCAGAACAGGGGGAGCTAGAGAGGGGGCGGGGCCATGAGCAGATGACAGGCTCGCTCTGTGTAACGCTTACAATCACTTATTAATCACAGAGGAAGTTTGGGGTCGTCATGGAAACTAAGCATGACCAAAATGTATCCGCACCAATCGTGTGTGGGGTTAAATTCAGGTAACAGGGTCAGGTGGTATGGGGGGGGGCACATCTTCCAAATGCAAAATTCTGATTCCTGTGAAGAGAAACTTGAAGGAGGGAAACGATGGTACTCGGTCACCCGTCTGCTTGGGTATAAGCGCTGAACGCTAAAGAGAATCTGCCATCTAGCTTTGGGGCACTCGCCCAAAATTACCTCACTTCTGTTCCTCATTCTCTGCAGAGTCTGTGAATGTCGGTCCCAGATACGTCGTCTTTATCAGTTTTAATTTTCACGCTCTTCCCTCCCTTTTTCTCCTCAATTTGAAACAGCCAATCAGGCTCGAGCTGCAGCGCTCATCATCGCGATCTTAACAGAGGAGCCTGAACCACCCCCCCCCCCTCCCCCCTCCAGCCCCCGGTGAATTAGGAGCATTTGGGGATACACTCTGAGGATAAATGGGGTCAGAAATTCGCCTCAGAGAGTCTTCTGCCTGCTGTAGAGAAACAGAGAAGGAAAGAATCTGAAATAATCTCTCTCTCTAGTGGAGAAGGCAGGGCATGGAGGGGGAAAAAAGTTTTTTAAAAAGGCTGTAAAAAAAAAAAAAAAAAGCTTTTTAAAAAAAGGCTTAAAAATCCCTTCCAGCAGAGAGGGAGTGTGTGAGAAATAACAAAAGAAAGAACAAGAGAGAGTGAGAAAGAGAGGAGAGAGAGAGAACAAGAGAGAGAGGAGACAGCGAGAGAGAAAAGAGAGAGCTAGAGAAAGGAGAGAGAGAGAAAAAGAGCAATATTGAGAGTTAATTAAATTACTGCACTGTGCTAATGAAAGAGAGACAGAAGGGGGTCTATGACATGATCTATCAGGAGCCCCGGGGGGGGGGGGGGGGGGGCAGAGTCCACTGACCGGTGACTCAAACACCCCGATTACCCCCCCAAAACTCTCTGCCTCCACCACCTCCCGCCTTCATGCACAAGGTGTAGAGCCTTAACAGATACCAGACCATGGGCCCCATCCACACACTGGAACAGAGCCTTAGCAGATACCAGACCATGGGGCCCATCCACACACTGGAACAGAGCCTTAACAGATACCAGACCATGGGGCCCATCCACACACTGGAACAGAGCCTTAACAGATACCAGACCATGGGGCCCATCCACACACTGAAACAGAGCCCTTAACAGATACCAGACCATGGAGCCCATCCACACACTGGAACAGAGCCTTAACAGATACCAGACCATGGAGCTCATCCACACACTGGAACAGAGTCTTAACAGATACCAGACCATGGGGCCCATCCACACACTGAAACAGAGCCTTAACAGATACCAGACCATGGGGCCCATCCACACACTGGAACAGAGCCTTAACAGATACCAGACCATGGGGCCCATCCACACAATGGAACAGAGCCTTAACAGATACCAGACCATGGGGCCCATCCACACACTGGAACAGAGCCTTAGCAGATACCAGACCATGGGGCCCATCACCCACACTGGAACAGAGCCTTAACAGATACCAGACCATGGGGACCATCCACACACTGGAGCAGAGCCTTAACAGATACCAGACCATGGGGCCCATCCACACACTGGAACAGAGCCTTAGCAGACACCAGACCATGGGGCCCATCCACACACTGGAACAGAGCCTTAACTACATGAGCCACCAATATTTTCACAAATGTGCATTTCTGTGTTTGGAGGCGCATATTTTTCTTCATGCAACCAGAATCATTCTGAATTTCTACTTTAAACATGGCTGACTGCAGCGCCTCTACAAACAGAAATAAAGATAGGAAAATAAAAGCACGCGAGTTTGGGCATCTGGGGAGGACGATGAATAAGGCGCACTGCCCTTCTGTTTAGAGCTTTTAATCGATATAAACAAACCAGAAACACGCGCTCTTCAAAAGCCTGGGCCCAGAGCGGAACTGAGAACAGTCTGCGTGAGATCGCCACTCTCAGATGCCACGGCAACCCGTTCTCCGACGCCACGGCAACTAGACCATCAAGTCCAGCTTCTACACACACGGCACTCAACAGCCTACGGAACTTTAACTGAACACCATATCTGTGCATAAACAGCAAGAGATTTTAAATAACAATAATAATAATGTTCACAGCCTAGTAGTTAAAGTTTAAGGTTTGATTACTCAGGGTGAAAATACATTTCACCAAGACAACAGAAAAGGAAAAGGTTTAGATGTTAAGGGACCGGAGGGCATGGGGGTGGGGTACAGGCAGCAAAATGAAATATTAATAATTAAAAGCAGTAACTGCAGCAATTTGTCGCCCATTTTTATTTGTGGCTCAGATAGCAGCCCAAGCTCCTGAGAGGAGAGAGGAAGAGGAGAGGGGAGAGAGGAAGAGGAGAGGGGAGAGAGGAAGAGGAGACGCTGAATTTATAACCGCTTCCGCCAAAACTGCCCCCCCCCCCCCCCCCCCCCCCCCCCCCCCCCCCCCCCCCCACCACCAAGAACTCCGCGGTTCCCTGTCCACAAATAGCCCAAAACCCTGCACAGGCCTCAGAGACGCTGCCACATAGGGCCGCCGAGCCCCCTCGCCCAATCAGAGCCCTCGGTTTCCTGGCTCATATAAATAAATAAATAAACAGACGCAAGCGGCCGGGCCGGCAGCCGAAATGTGTCTGCACCCCGCCGTCCCGCCAGGCCGTCCTGCCCTGTGGTCCTCCGGCGCCGGGCGCAACGGGCGGGGCAACTAGCGGCATCTGCATGGGCCCCCCAGGACAGAGAGGGGGCCCCAACAGGACGGTGAGGGGGCCCCACCCTTGTTGGTGAAGGAAAAGTAAAAAGAGCACAACCCTCTTTTTCAAGGATAATGTGAACCCAAGAGCTGAGGTGGAGTTTAGACTCTCTGTGACAGGATCACCCCCCCCCCCCCCCCCCAGAGAAATGCCAGATAAAGCAGCAGCAGCACTGGGCACTAAGGACAGAGGATTTTAACACCAATTATGAGGGTGTCCTCCCCCTCCGGCACCTTCCAGTGTGGGATATCAGTCCAGGCAGCAGCCGTCCAATTTACACCCCCACACTCACTCCTGATTGCATCTCCTGAGCGCAAGGGACCGTCTCTAAAGAGACGCTCCCCTGCACTGCCACACGCTGACATTTCGGAGAAAAGTCGCTCTCTCTCTCGGCCATTACGCCAATGATAACCATCCACATACTCTCACTGTCCTTTAAAAACCAGCTGCGTGACCACACACTCATTCAAAACAGCAAGAAGATAACAGTGCTCTCCTATAACAGCCAATCATGCAACTCAATTCTCCTTTAATAACCAATCCCATATCAAAACTTCCCTTTAATAACCAATCTTGTGAAAGCAGTTTCCTTTAATCACATATAAAAACTGCTCGAACAACCAGAGCAGACAACGTCTACCGTGGCCAATCAGTGCACACGACATGTCTACTGCTCAAGACTGCATCTCCCAGCACAAGGGGACGTCTCTAAAGATTCGCTCCTCTCCCGCCGCACCCTGCCACTGTGGAGGAAACCGGGCAGAAGAACCTGCCAGGCCTGCCTCTGGCCACACCCGGGTTTGGGGTTTGCCCCAGATGGGACCGTAACCATGGTGAACCCCCAGTGGGGTGGTCTGGCGACAGCAGAAGGCCCCCTGGTGCCATCACTCACCCCATCGGGGGCGGGGCCTAAATCACCCGGCGAGGGGGGGGGGGGGGCGGGGGGGTTAGATCCCATCACGTACTGGCGAGCCCCTTTTAGATTGATTCATACGACAAACCCTGGCCTCTCGCGCTCGGCAGGATGATAGAGGACGTTTTTGGAACGGAGCTGGCCTACATCGCACACATTCCAACATCAGGAGAGAGAGATAAGATTCGGAGGAGGAGGAAAAAAAAAAAGAAAAGAAAGAAGTTTACCAACATGATAGATAACTCCATTCCAAACATAAATAAAACTTCTCTCATTCCGATCGGCTGAAATAAAAGGCTGCTCGCTCATCCGTCAGGAAGACGCCGCATCCACAGACGCGCAGTAATCAGCTCCAATATCCGCACACACTCATCCGCCCCACTGCATGATGGGAAGTGGGGAACTCAGCGGCTACTGAAGCCGCTGAAACCTGTTCCGAATGGCAGAAAGTTCTGACTGCTGAAAGTAACTTCTCTTTTTCTCTGGGTCTGTCAGTGTTTTGTGATCATATTTCACAAACAGTTCGAGAGCTGAGAATGAACAGCTTCTGGGTGAAGATTAATAATTATTAATCATACTTTCTAAAATTGCGGTGTGAGTAAATCTTTAAAACTAATGGACAATTCCTCTCACTGTCATAGTCAAGCACTTCAGTACACACACACACACACACACACACGCACAGACACGCACACCTGCACACACACAGGCACACACGCACACACAAACACACGCAAGCAATTTTTTTCTTAGTCATTCTACTTCTTTAAGCAAATAATAACCATTCAAATAACCCTTTAAAAACCAACCATGTGACCCCACTCTTTATAAAGCGATAACCTAACAATGCCCTCCTATAACAACCAATAATGTAACTTCACTCTCCTATAACCAATCCCATGTCAAAACTGCCCTGTAATAACCAATCATGTAAAAGCAGTCTCTTTTAAATAACCAATTATTATTTAATCAGCTACTACAGCCACGGCCTGCTCAGCCGTGCTTGGCCAACCACAGAAGAAAAAATGTCTACCACAGCCAATCAGAGTGCATGACACGTCTACCGCGGCCAATCAGAGTGCAGGACAAGTGCACCTCTCCCAGCGTATGAAAAAGGCCTGATTGGGTGAAATGGTGAAAAGGAAAGGAGAAATCACCCAATGAGATTCGTCACGCATTTATTACACATTTATTATGCATTTATTAAGCATTTATTAAGCATTTATTACGCATTTATGATGCTTCATTACAGATTTATTACACAAGGGGCTTGGACTCCTTGTTCTACATCTCTCACACTGTTGGAAGTCTTTTTAAAGGGACAATTCTTCCTCCCAGAAGCAACAGAGTGGAATGGGCATCTAAAGGAGGCTGAACACTGAACCCTGAACTCTGAACTCTGAACCCCTGAGGGTTCAGCCACAAGGTGGAGGAAAAGCCTGTTATGCGCTGCCATGGAAACCTCAGAGACCGCAGGAAGTCAGCTGTGGTTAGCTTCCCCCCCCCCCAAACTCAGGCCATGTTTTCGGTTCCGCCTCAATCCATCATTAAGGGGGAATAATTCCTCTGCCGCTCAGGTTCGAGAACAGAGGAGCGGAGAGACGGAGACCCGTTAATGGCGCGGAATGGCGGCCCCCCAACCCAGCACCCACTAGCCACTACCCACCACTCCTCCAACCCAGCACCCACTAGCCACTACCCACCACTCCTCCAACCCAGCACCCACCACCCCTCCACCGACTACACCTCACTCACCCACTACCCCAGGGATCATCATCAACTCTGGCCCTCGAATCCAAATCCAGCCCTGGTTTTCTTTTCTCCCGGGTAACTAGTGCTACTGATTGGCCAGGCTGTCTTCACACCTGACTCCCAGGCAAAGGGAGGGTGGAAAACCAGCAGTTCTCGGCCCTCGAGGACCGTGAGTTGCTGATCCCTGCACTGCTCACTACCCACCCTCCAGGTGTGTGCAGGTAAGAGGGCAGCTCACCTGTAACCGCTCGTGATCCACCACCAGAGGGGGCGGTGGCGAGTCCTCAGGCCTCTCCTCCACAGCCGTTATTGCCTTGGCCTGCTCAGGAGTCTTCCTGCACCTCTTCACTTTGGACACACCTGCCACAGGTACACAAACACATCACACTGTTATTACACCTAATGTGTGCGTGTGTGTGTGTGCGTTTCTGTGAGTGTATGAGAGTGTGTGAGAGAGAGAGAGTGTGTGTGTGTGTGTGTGTGTGTGTGTGAGTGTGTGTGTGAGTGTGTGTGTGTGTGTGTGTAATTCAGTGTGTGCTGTGATGACTCACACAGAGCCTGTCGGCTCGCTGCAGATAAATGAGCAAACGTTTAAGAGCAAAGGGCAGGCAGGGAGAAAACACATCACACTGGGGGGGTCGGACCTGCCCCCCCCAGGCAGGGAGAAAACACCTCCACACTGGGGGGGTCAGACCTGCCCCCCCCAGGCAGGGAGAAAACACCTCCACACTGGGGGGGTCAGACCTGCCCCCCCCCCCCCCCAGGCAGGGAGAAAACACATCACACTGGGGGGGTCGGACCTGCCCCCCCCCAGGCAGGGAGAACACACATCACACTGGGGGGGTCGGACCTGCCCCCCCCAGGCAGGAGAAAACACATCACACTGGGGGGGTCAGACCTGCCCCCCCAGGCATCACACTGGGGGGTCGGACCTGGGTCCCCCAGGCAGGGAGAAAACACATCCACACTGGGGGGTCGGACCTGCCAAATTCATACTCACTACAAACTACCGCTCGGCACTCATCCAGGGGGAAATCAGCATATGCACCGCTCATGAGCTCTATGTGTGTGTGTGTTGGGGGAGGGGCAGGACAGGGGAGGTGGGGGGGGGGGGGGGCATAGGTCCCACAGCATCACTGCTTTCCCTTTGTTGTGTTCCAGCAAGGGAGGAGTTTAGCAACAGAGCTCACCTGCGGGTCAGACACACCTGAGCTGTGGAACCCTACAGCGGACTGAACACTGGAATGAGACCACAGCTCAGAGACCTGGATCAGAAGTGCTGTGTTTCAGAATTTGACCTGTATTTTATTATTATAATTTTTTTTTTACAATTAACATTGAGGAATAACTACCTCCCACACCTGGGTGTTGTTTAATCGTTCTCTGTGTGAGAGCAACTGCAGATCTCCGACTGAGTTTTTTCCGCTATAGTTATTTATTTACGCAGCCGAAGCAGGAATTTCATGCAAAGCTCGAGGCAAAAAAAAAAAAAAAATCAAAAATAAAAAGATGAAAAAAGTGAGGATTCAGCGTGGGAATATCTGATCACAGGAGCAACACAATCCTCAAATATGAAATTATGTGAAATCCCTGAGCTGCATCTACAGAACTTATTTTGTGTTTTTTTATTGAATGTAAGAGCAGCTCGTGTGTGCTCTGGAACAACCGTGACCCTCATGTCGAAAAATAAACATCTTCATCTGCGCATCAGAAACTTCAGAGCAAGTCAGAACAAGCGGAGGGGGAGGGGGGCGTATGGGGGTATGGGGGTGTCTGTCGAAACACTGTTCTAGTGCACGAATGGGCCACACACCCCTGGAATTAGAGGCTGGCATCATGTTCTTCTTTCAAAGGCCAAAAGCCAGTGTTCTAGAACTCTTTCAGTTACCAGCGGTGATTGTGACATCAGCACCAGAATGTTCCGTTAAGAACACTCTGATCACGCGTTTGTGACCTCACAGCTTAAAGGGTTAAAGCCCCTCACCTTCTTTATCGGGGTCCCCCTCGCTCGACTCCCCCGGACGCTCCTCCCCGTCACCCCCCTCTGAGGCTCCGCCCTCCTGGCTGGCGGGGGCGGGGCCTGGCTCCTCCCCTCCGTCCCCCTTTCGGTTGGCCTCGCTGTCCAGGCTGTCCAGGGATTCGTCTCCGTTCATGCAGTCCTGCGGCTGGGGGTTCGAGGGCGGGGCTTCCTGCTTGGGCGGGGCGGGGGCGGGGGCGGGGCTGGGCCTGGGGGCGGGGCCGGGAGGCTCGTTGGAGCTCTCCTCCTCGGTGGAGAGGGTGTGGCCGTTGGCCTCGGGGCCGTTCTGGGCGGGGGGCGGGTCCATGGCGTCGCACGACGAGTCCTCGTCCTGAGTCAGCGCGGTGTCGCTGGGGCCCGCCGCGTCCTCGGTCGCCGCCCCCTCGTCCAGCTCCTCCCCCTCCGCCTCCTCCTTCTTCAGGTAGGTCTTCTTCTTGCGGATGATGCCCCGCCCCCAGGACGGCCGCCGCCGCGCCTTCCGCTTGATGTGATCTGCCAATCAGAACGCAGGGATTTATTTACCTTACTGCACCCGGCCAATGGGCATGCAGCATGAAAACGAAAAGCTGGTTGACACGGATGACAGGGATATTCCTCCTGAACAGTGCTGGTGGAACAGCGGTGATGTTCTCCCCAAAATTTCCAGACAAACCGCTAAATAACCCACCAGCCCCCCCCCCCCCCCCCCCCCAACCGAAACGTGCATCTTGCTTATTGTTTGGGGAATGGGTTGCCGGGCGCTGGGTCGCCGTGCCGACAGACCGAGAGGCAGCGAGCCATGTCGGCAGCGCAGCGAGGGCCGGCGCGCGGGATCACGAGGAGAAACGGAGCCCGGGTGCCGGAACACGCCAGCGGGCAGATGGCCACAGCGGGAGGCCGGCGCTGGCGGGAGTGGGACAGGCCCCGCCTCCCCCCCGGCCACGCCCACACAGCCACACCAGCCTCCCCTGCGGCCTGCCTACCAGCCAGAAATCTGGGAAAACTGTCTGGGGGGAGGAAAAGAGACAGAGAAGAGGAGGAGGAAGAGGGATGAGGGAAGAGGCTGACGTTCAGCCAACAAAGAGAAAGAACAGGTCTGAAAAACAAAGGACGCCCCAGTGGGTCACCCAGCCCCATCCCCCCCCCCCCCCCCGCACGCCACCCTGCCGCGCTATCTGGTAGCGCCGAAAACACAGCCGACGGAAAAACCGGCGACACAAACAGCCCCCCCCACCCCACCCGCACCCCCACCCCCTGCACCCCCGCCCCCCCCTTATTAATGAGATTAGCGCACAGTGCTCGACACACTCCGCTGCAGAGAGAGAGAGAGAGAGAGAGAGAGAGAGAGAGAGAGAGGGAGAGAGGGAGAGGGAGAGGGAGAGAGAGAGACAGAGAGAGGGAGAGAGAGAGAGAGAGAGAGAGAGAGAGAGAGAGAGAGAGAGAGACAGAGAGAGGGAGAGAGAGAGACAGAGAGAGGGAGAGAGAGAGAGAGAGAGAGAGAGACAGAGAGAGAGAGAGAGAGAGAGAGAGAGAGACAGAGAGAGAGAGAGAGAGAGAGAGATAGAGAAATCCTGCCGTTACCGCTCGGCCCACAAACCCACAGCGAGGCCACACAGGGCGCCCCCGGGAAAATAATTAGGAGGAAAAGGGGGGGGGGGTCGGTGACCTCATTACACCTCCCTGTCAGCCCCGTTTGAGGGGGGGCAGCGATCGAATTCCAGCGCAGCGGCAGCGCCGTTCACCACACATCTCCCTGCTGTTCACCGCGCATCTCCCTGCTGTTCACCACACATCTCCCTGCTGTTCACCACACATCTCCCTGCCGTTCACCGCGCATCTCCCTGCCGTTCACCGCGCATCTCCCTGCCGTTCACCACGCATCTCCCTGCTGTTCACCGCATATCTCCCTGCTGTTCACCACGCATCTCCCTGCCATTCACCGCGCATCTCCCTGCTGTACACCACGCATCTCCCTGCTGTTCACCACGCATCTCCCTGCCATTCACCGCGCATCTCCCTGCTGTTCACCACGCATCTCCCTGCCATTCACCGCGCATCTCCCTGCTGTTCACCACGCATCTCCCTGCCATTCACCGCGCATCTCCCTGCTGTACACCACGCATCTCCCTGCTGTTCACCACGTATCTCCCTGCTGTTCTGTTTACCGCGCGTCTCCCTGCCGTTCACCGCGCATCTCCCTGCTGTTCTGTTCACCGCGCATCTCCCTGCTGTTCACCACGCGTCTCCCTGCTGTTCACCGCGCATCTCCCTGCTGTTCTGTTCACCGCGCATCTCCCTGCTGTTCACCACGCGTCTCCCTGCTGCGCGGAAACCTGCGACGGGCCATTAAGACCTCCCCCCCCCACCACCACAACCCCCCCTCCCCCGGCCCCCTTACCACTCCGCCAACCAATCACAGTGATCTGATCCAAAGTGGCCAGCAATCCACAGAGCAAATTAAAATAAATATATATATATATATAATAGCCATAAAAATCTGCAACAATATAAAAAGCCGTTTTGGAGGCGGGGGGGGGGGCATAAATCGATGCGATTCGGCCATCTCCATGCTCTAGTAAATGAGGACATTTTTATTGCTGGGAGAAAATTGACTATTTGATTTTTTTTTTTTGTCTGAAAAGACATGCAATTCCTTTGGTGCATTTGTAATCTGTGGTGTACACACACACACACACATGCACACGCACACACACACACAAAGAAACACACACACGTGTTCGCCAGTAGACACAGACTTAGAGACCCTTGGGAGTGCTGCTCTGGAGCTTCTAATTAGCTATTAATTGATCTGCAGTCTGTAACAGGGCCCTATTAAACTCACATAATAGATTTATTAATTGCTTGATTGATTATGCGGGGCAGTACCTGCAGTCAGATACAGTTGGGAGAAATCCCACCCCCCCACACCACAAACCCCCCCCCCCCCCCCCGCACTCTTAGTGTGGAGCTGTCCTTTGTCCTTTGAGTCCCACTAAACCAAGCTCCCACACTCCCACCCTTACAGCCTTAGTAAGCCAATCACAGACAATCGATCAGAGAGCCAATCGGAACCATTCAAACAGCAACAACTCTCTCTGACTACTGGTAACCTGCAGGACCATGGTTGGCCACTAGGGGGGCGGTGAAGGATATTTTCTGCATACTGCCCATCGCGTACACTAAACAGTATGCAGTATGCTGAACAGAGAGTACTCAGTTTGAGTGCGCAGTTGTGAGCAGGCTGATTTGGACACAGTCCGGATCACGGGCCAAAGCCACGGCGAAGGCAGGAGGTTGCCGTGTCTAATCCAGGCCTCGGGGCACCCCCACGTACCCCGACTTTACTCCAGCTAATCTCCCGATCAATGAAGGTGGCTGAGGGCACGTTTTTTTAACTTCTTCCATAAATTTGCACTCGAACAGATTTTAACCCAAAGCAAGCCTCTCTTATTGACATTTGCCAGGCATTGCAAATGATAGAAAATGTCAAATTAAACCCAGTTAACAGCTGGTTACACTTCATAAAGTTAATTTATGCTGGGAAGGAAATCCGCCATAGATGGGGGGGGACGTCCCAAATCTGATTTTCCTGATCCGACGCCACCCCCCCCCCCCACTTGGCGATGCATCCACCTGCCCAACGGCACCAGATAGTCAGGCAGGTATTCATCTCTCAAACCCCCCACATTCCGCCTCCCCGTTTTCTTCCCACGGCTCTTTCACTCACTCACTCCATCATCATCCACCCTTCCCTCTGTGAATCTGCCTTTTCACAAACCCGTCGCTCAACACAACCCATCGCTGGCATTTCTGCCAAACGGAACAAACCAACGCACATTTAATGCAACACGGACGCATACAGGCTAATAAACTAAGCAAAGATAAGTGTGGGGTAACAACAGAAATACGAAGCACCACTTAAATGTGACTGAAATTGCGGATCAAAGACATTTGCTATATTACAAATGCTTTAAGCTGCTTCTAAGATGTCCGTAATGCACTCGTTGGCTACAAGTGGTATTCATAAAAAATTCATGTGCCAGACATGAAGGCTTTGACTATTTTACAATCACACTGTCCGCACAGGGCCATCTTCTGAAACCTGACACTTCATCTGCAGCAGAGCTCTCCGTGTCAAAAGAGAATACGATTACCCAGCTGCTTTAACAGATTAAGGACCGAGCCTCAAACCCCCGAGAATTAACGCCCCTGGAACCCCCCCTCACCTCCCCCCCCCCCCCCCCCCCACACCCCCAACACCACCACCTCAAGGAAACCTCACTTAGGCACCGAGCCCCATTTTCTCTGTCCTCTAAAAAATTTATTGGCCTGCGAATTAAAAACCTGGCAGTTTAAATCGTTGGCCAGCAACACAGCCCCATTTCATCCGAGGGAAATAACGGCAGACCTTAATTGCTAAGCTGATAACCATGGAAACAATGGCCCGCAACAATCAGGGGCAACACAGAACTGCAGAGAACTGCAGCAAACGACTCGATGACTGGAACCAATCATAGGGTCCTGCTCTGGACCGAAAGCTCCGTGATTGGTCAGTGAGTGACAGCACATGGCCACCCATTCTGGGTTTCATTAAGCCTCATTGTCCAATGAAAAGCTTCCTGAATGTTGCAATATAAAAGGGCAACAGCTCACACAAGCAAAGGTTCACAGTTGGCTTTGATATGTCAAACCACATTTTCACATTTCACGGTTATTTTAAATACAGCAACTTCTTTTTGTCTTAAGTATTTTGTAATCCATTTTTAGAGGATTACAGAACTACAGTCCAGTGACTCTTACCAACAGTGAGACCGGCAGAACTACAGCCCAGTGAGTCTTACCAACAGTGAGACCGGCAGAACTACAGCCCAGTGAGTCT
>CM077289.1:63551362-63585368 GCA_039654925.1 Anguilla pacifica | reverse complement strand
CCTTTAATCACATATAAAAACTGCTCGACCAACCAGAGCAGACAACGTCTACCGTGGCCAATCAGTGCACACGACATGTCCACCTCTCAAGACTGCATCTCCCAGCACAAGGGGACGTCTCTAAAGATTCGCTCCTCTCCTGCCACACCCTGCCACTGTGGAGGAAACCGGGCAGAAGAGCCCGCCAGGCCTGCAGTAACATGCAGACGGACCCTTAGAAGCTCTGGCCACACCCGGGTTTGGGGTTTGCCCCAGATGGGACCGTAACCATGGTGACCCCCCAGTGGGGCGGCCTGGCGACAGCAGAAGGCCCCTGGTGCCATCACTCACCCCATCGGGGGCGGGGCCTAAATCACCTGGCGAGGGGGGGGGGGGGCCGGGGGGGGTTAGATCCCACCACGTACTGGCGAGCCCCTTTTAGATTGATTCATACGACAAACCCTGGCCTCTCGCGCTCGGCAGGATGATAGAGGACGTCTCCGGAACGGAGCTGGCCCACATCGCACACATTCCAACATCAGGAGAGAGAGATAAGATTCGGAGGAGGAGGAGGAGGAAAAAAAAAGAAAAAAAAGAAAGAAGTTTACCAACATGATAGATAACTCCATTCCAAACATAAATAAAACTTCTCTCATTCCGATCGGCTGAAATAAAAGGCTGCTCGCTCATCCGTCAGGAAGACGCCCCATCCACAGACGCGCAGTAATCAGCTCCAATATCCGCACACACTCATCCGCCCCACTGCATGATGGGAAGTGGGGAACTCAGCGGCTACCGAAGTCGCTCAATCCTGTTCCGAATGGCGGAAAGTTCTGACTGCTGAAAGTAACTTCTCTTTTTTTCTCTGGGTCTGTCAGTGTTTGTGATCATATTTCACAAACGGTTCGAGAGCTGAGAATGAACAGCTTCTGGGTGAAGATTAATAATTATTAATCATACTTTCTAAAATTGTGGTGTGAGTAAATCTTTAAAACTAATGGACAATTCCTCTCACTGTCATAGTCAAGCACTTCAGTACACACGCACACACACATGCGCGCGCGCACACACACACACACGCACAGACACGCACACCTGCACACACACAGGCACACAGGCACACACACACACACAAACACACGCAAGCAATTTTTTTCTTAGTCATTCTACTTCTTTAAGCAAATAATAACCATTCAAATAACCCTTTAAAAACCAACCATGTGACCCCACTCTTTATAAAGCGATAACCTAACAATGCCCTCCTATAACAACCAATGATGTAACTTCACTCTCCTATAACCAATCCCATGTCAAAACTGCCCTTTAATAACCAATCATGTAAAAGCAGTCTCTTTTAAATAACCAATTATTATTTAATCAGCTACTACGGCCTGCTCAGCCGTGCTTGGCCAACCACAGAAGAAAAAATGTCTACCACGGCCAATCAGAGCGCATGACACGTCTACCGCGGCCAATCAGAGTGCAGGACAAGTGCACCTCTCCCAGCGTATGAAAAAGGCCCGATTGGGTGAAATGCCTGACAAAGGAAAGGAGAAATCACCCAATGAGATTCGTCACGCATTTATTACACATTTATTATGCATTTATTAAGCATTTATTAAGCATTTATTACGCATTTATGATGGTTCATTACAGATTTATTACACAAGGGGCTTGGACTCCTTGTTCTACATCTCTCACACTGTTGGAAGTCTTTTTAAAGGACAATTCTTCCTCCCAGAAGCAACAGAGTGGAATGGGCATCTAAAGGAGGTTGAACCCTGAACCCTGAACTCTGAACTCTGAACCCCTGAGGGTTCAGCCACAAGGTGGAGGAAAAGCCTGTTATGCGCTGCCATGGAAACCTCAGAGACCGCAGGAAATCAGGTGTGGTTAGCCCCCCCCCCCCCCCCCCCTAAACTCAGGCCATGTTTTTGGTTCCGCCTCAATCCATCATTAAGGGGGAATAATTCCTCTGCCGCTCAGGTTCGAGAACAGAGAAGCGGAGAGACGGAGACCCGTTAATGGCGCGGAATGGCGGCCCCCCAACCCAGCACCCACCACCCACTACCCACTACCCACCACTCCTCCAACCCAGCACCCACCACCCCTCCACCGACTACACCTCACTCACCCACTACCCCAGGGATCATCATCAACTCTGGCCCTCGAATCCAAATCCAGCCCTGGTTTTCTTTTCTCCCGGGTAACTAGTGCTACTGATTGGCCAGACTGTTTTCACACCTGACTCCCAGGCAAAGGGAGGGTGGAAAACAAGCAGTTCTCGGCCCTCGAGGACCGTGAGCTGCTGATCCCTGCACTGCTCACTACCCACCCTCCAGGTGTGTGCAGGTAAGAGGGCTGCTCACCTGTAACCGCTCGTGATCCACCACCAGAGGGGGCGGTGGCGAGTCCTCAGGCCTCTCCTCCACAGTTATTGCCTTGGCCTGCTCAGGAGGAGTCTTCCTGCACCTCTTCACTTTGGACACACCTGCCACAGGTACACAAACACATCACACTGTTATTACACCTAATGTGTGCGTGTGTGTGTGTGCGTTTCTGTGAGTGTATGAGAGTGTGTGAGAGAGAGAGTGTGTGTGTGTGTGTGTGTGTGTGTGTGTGTGTGTGTGTGTGTGTGTGTGTGAGTGTGTGTGTGTGTGTGTGAGTGTGTGTGTGTGTGTGTGTGTGTGTGTGAGTGTGTGTGTGTGAGTGTGTGTGTGTGTGTGTGTGAGTGTGTGTGTGAGTGTGTGTGTGTGTGTGTGTGTGTGTGTGAGTAATTCAGTGTGTGCTGTGATGACTCACACAGAGCCTGTCAGCTCGCTGCAGATAAATGAGCAAACGTTTAAGAGCAAAGGGCAGGCAGGGAGAAAACACATCCACACTGGGGGGGTCGGACCTGCCCCCCCCCACGCTCAAATTCATACTCACTACAAACTACCGCTCGCACTCGTCCAGGGGGAAATCAGTATATGCACCGCTCATGAGCTCTATGTGTGTGTGTGTTGGGGGAGGGGGCAGGACAGGGGAGGTGGGGGGGGGGGGGCATAGGTCCCACAGCATCGCTGCTTTCCCTTTGTTGTGTTCCAGCAAGGGAGGAGTTTAGCAACAGAGCTCACCTGCGGGTCAGACACACCTGAGCTGTGGAACCCTACAGCGGACTGAACACTGGAATGAGACCACAGCTCAGAGACCTGGATCAGAAGTGCTGTGTTTCAGAATTTGACCTGTATTTTATTATTTATTATTATTATTTTTTTTACAATTAACATTGAGGAATAACTACCTCCCACACCTGGGTGTTGTTTAATCGTTCTCTGTGTGAGAGCAACTGCAGATCTCCGACTGAGTTTTTTCCGCTATAGTTATTTATTTACGCAGCCGAAGCAGGAATTTCATGCAAAGCTCGAGGCAAAAAAAAAAAAAAAAAATCAAAAATAAAAAGATGAAAAAAGTGAGGATTCAGCGTGGGAATATCTGATCACAGGAGCAACACAATCCTCAAATATGAAATTATGTGAGATCCCTGAGCTGCACAGCATCTACAGAACTTATTCTGTGTTTTTTTATTGAATGTAAGAGCAGCTCGTGTGTGCTCTGGAACAACCGTGACCCTCATGTCGAAAAATAAACATCTTCATCTGCGCATCAGAAACTTCAGAGCAAGTCAGAACAAGCGGAGGGGGAGGGGGGCGTATGGGGGTGTCTGTCGAAACACTGTTCTAGTGCACGAATGGGCCACACACCCCTGGAATTAGAGGCTGGCATCATGTTCTTCTTTCAGAGGCCAAAAGCCAGTGTTCTAGAACTCTGTTGCTTTCAGTTACCAGCGGTGATTGTGACATCAGCACCAGAATGTTCCGTTAAGAACACTCTGATCACGCGTTTGTGACCTCACAGCTTAAAGGGTTAAAGCCCCTCACCTTCTTTATCGGGGTCCCCCTCGCTCGACTCCCCCGGACGCTCCTCCCCGTCACCCCCCTCTGAGGCTCCGCCCTCCTGGCTGGCGGGGGCGGGGCCTGGCTCCTCCCCTCCGTCCCCCTTTCGGTTGGCCTCGCTGTCCAGGCTGTCCAGGGATTCGTCTCCGTTCATGCAGTCCTGCGGCTGGGGGTTCGAGGGCGGGGCTTCCTGCTTGGGCGGGGCAGGGGCGGGGGCGGGGCTGGGCCTGGGGGGCGGGGCCGGGGGGCTCGTTGGAGCTCTCCTCCTCGGTGGAGAGGGTGTGGCCGTTGGCCTCGGGGCCGTTCTGGGCGGGGGGCGGGTCCATGGCGTCGCACGACGAGTCCTCGTCCTGAGTCAGCGCGGTGTCGCTGGGGCCCGCCGCGTCCTCGGTCGCCGCCCCCTCGTCCAGCTCCTCCCCCTCCGCCTCCTCCTTCTTCAGGTAGGTCTTCTTCTTGCGGATGATGCCCCGCCCCCAGGACGGCCGCCGCGCGCCTTCCGCTTGATGTGATCTGCCAATCAGAACGCAGGGATTTATTTACCGTACTGCACCCGGCCAATGGGCATGCAGTATGAAAATGAAAAGCTGGTTGACACGGATGACAGGGATATTCCTCCTGAACAGTGCCGGTGGAACAGCCGTGATGCTCTCCCCAAAATTTCCAGACAAACCGCTGAACAACCCACCAGCCCCCCCCCCCCCCCCCCAACCGAAACGCGCATCTTGCTTATTGTTTGGGGAATGGGTTGCCGGGCGCTGGGTCGCCGTGCCGACAGACCGAGAGGCAGCGAGCCGTGTCGGCAGCGCGGCGAGGGCCGGCGCGCGGGATCACGAGGAGAAACGGAGCCCGGGTGCCGGAACACGCCAGCGGGCAGATGGCCACAGCGGGAGGCCGGCGCTGGCGGGAGTGGGACAGGCCCCGCCTCCCCCCCCGGCCACCCCCACACAGCCACACCAGCCTCCCCTGCGGCCCGCCTACCAGCCAGAAATCTGGGAAAACTGTCTGGGGGGGAGGAAAAGAGACAGAGAAGAGGAGGAGGAAGAGGGATGAGGGAAGAGGCTGAAAGAACGAACAGAAAGAACAGGTCTGAAAAACAAAGGATGCCCCAGTGGGTCACCCAGCCCCCCCCCCCCCCCCCCCCCCCGCGCCACCCTGCCGCGCTATCTGGTAGCGCCGAAAACACAGCCGACGGAAAAACCGGCGACACAAACAGCCCCCCCCACCCCACCCCCACCCCCACCCCCTGCACCCCCGCCCCCCCCCTTATTAATGAGATTAGCGCACAGTGCTCGACACACTCCGCTTCAGAGAGAGAGAGAGAGAGAGAGGGAGAGAGGGAGAGAGAGAGAGAGAGAGAGAGAAATCCCGCTGTTACCGCTCGGTCCACAAACCCGCAGCAAGGCCACACAGGGCGCCCCCGGGAAAATAATTAGGAGGAAAAAGGGGGGGGGGGTCGGTGACCTCATTACACCTCCCTGTCAGCCCCGTTTGAGGGGGGGCGGCGATCGAATTCCAGCACAGCGGCAGCGCCGTTCACCACGCATCTCCCTGCTGTTCACCACTCATCTCCCTGCTGTTCACCGCGCATCTCCCTGCTGTTGTGTTCACCACGCATCTCCCTGCTGTTCACCGCGCGTCTCCCTGCTGTTCACCGTGCATCTCCCTGCTGTTCACTGCGCATCTCCCTGCTGTTCACCGCGCATCTCCCTGCTGTTCACCACACATCTCCCTGCTGTTCACCACACATCTCCCTGCTGTTCACCGCGCGTCTCCCTGCTGTTCACCGCGCATCTCCCTGCTGTTCACTGCGCATCTCCCTGCTGTTCACCACACATCTCCCTGCTGTTCACCACACATCTCCCTGCTGTACACCACGCATC
Source organism: Anguilla pacifica (assembly GCA_039654925.1). NCBI lineage: Eukaryota > Metazoa > Chordata > Actinopteri > Anguilliformes > Anguillidae > Anguilla > Anguilla pacifica. Next base: position 63,579,574 of record CM077289.1, on the reverse strand, counting down.
TCCCTGCTGTACACCACGCATCTCCCTGCTGTTCACCACTCATCTCCCTGCCCTTCACCGTGCATCTCTCTGCCATTCAGCACGCATCTCCCCGCTGTTCACCACGCATCTCCCTGCTGTTCACCACGCATCTCCCTGCTGTTCACCACACATCTCCCTGCTGTTCACTGCGCATCTCCCTGCTGTTCACCACACATCTCCCTGCTGTTCACCACACATCTCCCTGCTGTTCACCACGCATCTCCCTGCTGTTCACCACGCATCTCCCCACTGTTCGCCACACATCTCCCTGCTGTTCACCACGCATCTCCCCGCTGTTCACCACACCATCTCCCTGCTGTTCACCACGCATCTCCCTGCTGTTCACCACGCATCTCCCTGCTGTTCACCACGCATCTCCCCGCTGTTCACCACACATCTCCCTGCTGTTCACCACGCATCTCCCTGCTGTTCACCACGCATCTCCCCACTGTTCGCCACACATCTCCCCGCTGTTCACCACTCATCTCCCTGCTGTTCACCACGCATCTCCCTGCTGTTCACCACACATCTCCCTGCTGTTCACCACACATCTCCCCGCTGTTCACCACACATCTCCCTGCTGTTCACCACGCATCTCCCTGCTGTTCAACACGCATCTCCCTGCTGCGCGGAAACCTGCGACGGGCCATTAAGACCCCCCCCCCCCACCACCACAACCCCCCCTCCCCCGGCCCCCTCACCACCCCGCCAACCAATCACAGTGATCTGATCCAAAGTGGCCAGCAATCCACAGAGCAAATTAAAATAAATATATATATATATAAAATAGCCATAAAAATCTGCAACAATATAAAAAGCCGTTTTGGAGGCGGGGGGGGGGGCATAAATCGATGCGATTCGGCCATCTCTATGCTCTAGTAAATGAGGACATTTTTATTGCTGGGAGAAAATTGACTATTTGATTTTTTTTTTTTTGTCTGAAAAGACATGCAATTCCTTTGGTGCATTTGTAATCTGTGGTGTACACTCACACACACACACACATGCACACGCACACACACACAAAGAAACACACACACGTGTTCGCCAGTAGACACAGACTTAGAGACCCTTGGGAGTGCTGCTCTGGAGCTTCTAATTAGCTATTAATTGATCTGCAGTCTGTAACAGGGCCCTATTAAACTCACATAATAGATTTATTAATTGCTTGATTGATTATGCGGGGCAGTACCTGCAGTCAGATACAGTTGGGAGAAATCCCCCCCCCCCCCCCACTCTTAGTGTGGAGCTGTCCTTTGTCCTTTGAGTCCCACTAAACCAAGCTCCCACACTCCCACCCTTACAGCCTATAGTAAGCCAATCACAGACAATCGATCAGAGAGCCAATCGGAACCATTCAAACAGCAACAACTCTTTCTGACTACTGGTAACCTGCAGGACCATGGTTGGCCACTAGGGGGGCGGTGAAGGATATTTTCTGCATACTGCCCATCGCGTACACTAAACAGTATGCAGTATGCTGAACAGAGAGTACTCATTTTGAGTGCGCAGTGGTGGGCAGGCTGATTTGGACACAGTCCGGATCACGGGCCAAAGCCACGGCGAAGGCAGGAGGTTGCCGTGTCTAATCCAGGCCTCGGGGCACCCCCACGTACCCCGACTTTACTCCAGCTAATCTCCTGATCAATGAAGGTGGCTGAGGCACGTTTTTTAAACTTCTTCCATAAATTTGCACTCGAACAGATTTTAACCCAAAGCAAGCCTCTCTTATTGACATTTGCAAATTATAGAAAATGTCAAATTAAACCCAGTTATCAGCTGGTTACACTTCATAAAGTTAATTTATGCTGGGAAGGAAATCCGCCATAGATGGGGGGGACGTCCCAAATCTGATTTTCCTGATCCGCCCCCCCCCCCCCTTGGCGATGCATCCATTACATTACATTACATTACAGGCATTTAGCAGACGCTCTTATCCAGAGCGACTTACACTACTTTTTTACATAGCATTTTACATTGTATCCATTTATACAGCTGGATATATACTGAAGCAATTCCGGTTAAGTACCTTGCTCAAGGATACAACGGTAGTGTCCTTACCCGGGAATCGAACCTGCGACCTTTTGGTTACAAGCCCAGTTCCTTACCCACTGTGCTACACTCCGTCCGTATCCACCTGCCCAATGGCACCAGATAGTCAGGCAGGTATTCATCTCTCAAACCCCACTCACATTCCGCCTCCCCGTTTTCTTCCCACGGCTCTTTCACTCACTCCATCATCATCCACCCTTCCCTCTGTGAATCTGCCTTTTTACAAACCCGTCGCTCAACACAACCCATCACTGGCATTTCTGCCAAACGGCTCAAACCAACGCACATTTAATACAACACGGACGCATACGGGCTAATAAAACTAAGCATAGAGAAGTGCGGGGTAACAACAGAAATACGAAGCACCACTTAAATGTGACTGAAATTGCGGATCAAAGACATTTGCTATATTACAAATGCTTTAAGCTGCTTCTAAGATGTCCGTAATGCACTCGTTGGCTACAAGTGGTATTCATAAAAAATTCATGTGCCAGACATGAAGGCTTTGACTATTTTACAATCACACTGTCCGCACAGGGCCATCTTCTGAAACCTGACACTTCATCTGCAGCAGAGCTCTCCGTGTCAAACGAGAATACGATTACCCAGCTGCTTTAACAGATTAAGGACCGAGCCTCAAACCCCCGAGAATTAACGCCCCTGGAACCCCCCCTCACCCCCCCCCCCACACACACACCCCCAACACCACCACCTCGAGGAAACCTCACTTAGGCACCGAGCCCCATTTTCTCTGTCCTCTAAAAAATTTATTGGCCTGCGAATTAAAAACCTGGCAGTTTAAATCGTTGGCCAGCAACACAGCCCCATTTCATCCGAGGGAAATAACGGCAGACCTTAATTGCTAAGCTGATAACCATGGAAACAATGGCCCGCAACAATCAGGGGCAACACAGAACTGCAGAGAACTGCAGCAAACGACTCGATGACTGGAACCAATCATAGGGTCCTGCTCTGGACCGAAAGCTCCGTGATTGGTCAGTGAGTGACAGCACATGGCAGCTCCACCCATTCTGGGTTTCATTAAGCCTCATTGTCCAATGAAAATCTTCCTGAATGTTGCAATATAAAAGGGCAACAGCTCACACAAGCAAAGGTTCACAGTTGGCTTTGATATGTCAAACCACATTTTCACATTTCACGGTTATTTTAAATAGAGCAACTTCTTTTTGTCTTAAGTATTTTGTAATCCATTTTTAGAGGATTACAGAACTACAGTCCAGTGACTCTTACCAACAGTGAGACCGGCAGAATTACAGCCCAGTGAGTCTTACCAACAGTGAGACCGGCAGAACTACAGCCCAGTGAGTCTTACCAACAGTGAGACCAGCAGAACTACAGCCCAGTGAGTCTTACCAACAGTGAGACCAGCAGAACTACAGCCCAGTTAGTCTTACCAACAGTGAGACCAGCAGAACTACAGCCCAGTTAGTCTTATCAACAGTGAGACCGGCAGAACTGCAGCCCAGTTAGTCTTACCAACAGTGAGACCAGCAGAACTACAGCCCAGTTAGTCTTATCAACAGTGAGACCGGCAGAACTGCAGCCCAGCGGGACGTCTGGTAGCGGATGTCGACTTATAACCCAGAACACGGCGAACAGCGAACGCCACCCTTCGCGCACGGGGGAGTTCGCTCCACACGTGCCTTGGGCACGAGCCAGGTTTACTGGCGGGACGCCCCCCAAGGGGAAACAGAAATAAAAACAGCCGCCCTCCCACCCCCCCCTGGAGAGCCGGGACGCTCTGGTTTTTTTGATTGGTGCCGCGAGAGGCAGGCGTTTCGCAGGACGGGGGGGAACATTAGCATGGATATGAATATGGATCTGGGGGTGCCCGGTCCTTGGGGAGGCCCCCCGCTCTCAGGCCCACGGCCGTTTTAATCACCAGCGCGCCCTGCCCTCCGCCGCGGAGGACTCATTTACAAATGTCACCTTGCAGAAGTGGGTAATTATTCACAGGCCCTGCTTCTGACTGGCGGTTCCCCGTGTTGAGGTAACCTTTCCCCGGCTTCAGGGAGGGGAGGGGGGGTAATAAGAATAGCGTGTGTTATTTGCTGTGCATGCAGGCGATGATGTCGCTCCTGTGGAGAATGATGTCACTCATCTCTCGCTCTGAGGAGAGCGGGCTGCAGATGGTGCGGGAAAGCAGTGCCTTATGGGTACACACACACACACTCACTGTCACACACTCACACGCACACACACGCACACGCACACAAAAATGTCGTGCTATAAACTGTGAAGTCTAATTTCAGTAATGTTGTGTCAGAAGCTGTATGAAATCCAGTTTCAGTAATGTGTTGTGCCAACTGTAATTTTGGTAATGTTGTGTTGGAAATTTGTAAAATTTAGCTTCAGTAATCTGCTATAAACAGTGCCAAGTGTCATTTTGGTTATGTTGCGTTGGAAACTGTGAAATCTAGTTTCAATAATGCTGTGTTGGAAACAGTGCTAAGTCTTTACATTGGTCATTTTGTGTCAGAAATGGTGCCAATTCTGCTTTTGGAAATGTGTTGAAAACTGTTGAAAACGTACCAAAAGCCTGATTTTGGTACTGCTGTAAGCGCAGAGCCCAAGCCTGTGCCCCAGGATCTGACCGTATAGCGGATGCTCTTATCCCAAGCGACTCACACTGCTCACGCTCCTCACATACAATCCATTTATATGGCCGGATATTTACTGAAGCACTTCAGGTTAAGTGCCTTTGCCCAAGGGTACAAACCGCAGAGGCATGGCCGGGAATCGAACTGGCAACCTTTGAGTTACAGGCCGGGTTTCCTTCTTAACCATTACCCCACCACAGCGCTTGAATTTCATTCAGTACTCCAGAGAGCTACAGAGGGCCAGAGAGAGAGAGAGAGAGAGCAAGAGACAGAGAGATACAGAGAGCCACAGAGAGAGAGAGAGAGAGAGAGAGAGAGAGAGCAAGAGAGCGAGAGATACAGAGAGTGAGAGAGACAGAAATGCGGTCTGCAAAAGGATGAACCTTATGGCCTGTGGGTGGATAGATTGAGAGAGAGAGATAGAAAGAGAGAGATAGAGAGATGAACTCTATGGCCTTTGAGACAATAGACAGAGAGAGAGAGAGAGAGAGAGAGAGAGGGAGAGAGAGATGAAACCTATGGCCTGTGGGAGGGTAGATAGAGAGAGAGAAAGAAAGCGATAGAGAGAGAAAGAGAGAGATGAACCCTTCACCCTGTGTGTGGGGGAAGGCTGAAACGCAGCCCTGGCTGTGCAGCGTGTCACAGGGCACGCACTCAGGAGCTGAGCGCCTCAGTCTTATCCCCTGGAAATGAAACCCTCAGCGGCGGGGGTCAGGGGTCAGGGGTCAGGGGTCAGGAGGAGAACAGACTCCGATCGGGACGATTCCGGACCCTCCGTCCCTACGCTCGATTTCCGGTGGGGGGGTGGGGGGTGGCTGAGTCACAGTGATTTTCCGAGCGGAATTTCCCCACTTAGCTGCGGCCGGGAGCGCGTGCGGCGCGTTTGGAGGGTTTTCAGGCAGGTGTGCGGGACGCTGTCCCAGGGCTCCACAGGGCCGCTGGGCCTTTCAGCGCTAAATCGGGTGAGCCTCCGCCCCAGACCACCCGGCTGCACGGGAACATCCCGCTGGAATCAGCAGCCAAAAAAATACACACTTTCATTTAATAATCTGCTGCTCTCATATAGCAGTTTTCCAGATGCTCAAAGTGCACGACAGCCATTTTGCACCAGAACGCTCACCACACATCAGCTGAGGTGGGGAGGCAGAGAGCTATTTTTTTTTTTTTAACCGATTAAATCAGGAGATGATTAGGTGGCAGGTTGAGAGAGCCAGGTTGGGAATTTAGCCAGGACACCGGGGAACCCCCTACTCTCTGCACTGAGTGTCAAGACTGTCAGAAATCTCAGGAATTTAACTGGTGTCTGAAAGGTTGGAGGAGTATTTGCCCCCGTTCCATTTACATAGCCTTTCCTGGGGGGGCAAGAGACAGCAGGCCAGGCCCTGATTGGCTGATGGTGATGCGGTTGCTAGGAGACGTCAGTTCAGCTGCACAGGTAGGAGGGCGCCCAGGAGAGCATTCTCATCACCTGAGCATCCTCGCATCGAGTCTCTTCGAGCTCAAAATCACATGCTGAACGTGGACAGAAAAGTACGAAGTTTAGAACGTGGACTGCACTGTCCCCACGGCAACACGCCAAGGGGTTGATGGGGAGCAACGGGGCTGCACCCCACAGGGGTTTCGGCGAATTGATAAAGTATCGACCCGCAGTTCCCATGGGTACCGTCGCCCGGCGACACCACCGAGCGCAAAGGGGGCGGAGTCAGGGCATTATACAGGCAGTGTAATGAGCAGTTGCTAGACAGGCGGAGGTGAAGCTGACTTCCAGCCCCCAAACCCCCCCCCATACCCCCCCACCAGGAGATGCGTGTGTGTGGGAGGGGGGGGGGTGGGTATGTGTGTGTTAGAGGGAAAGTGAGTGAATATGTACTTCTAAAATAAGACTGTATAACTTCATATAACTGTTCACTGCAGTGGGTAATTTCTCCAAACAGCATCATCAGTCCCAAATCGGGCAGAAGTGACCTGGTCTGACCTCAGCCAAGCCTGTGACTCACTGCTAAAATTAAATGAGCAGAAAAGAAGGGGGGGGGGGGGACTACACTGAGGACAACAAACAGCACACTGCTGATGAGCAGTGCCTGTGCCTGGGGCCAGCCCGATGCTTTTAATGACGGCGATTAAGAAAGCGCGAAATCCCGCCGAACGTCGAGCGGCGGCTTTAACTAAGGCTTTAGCGCCGGGCGCTAACGCGCAGAGGCTAACGTGCTAACCGCGAGCGTTAGCGAGACCGTTAGCGGCAGCGCGAGCGGCGGGCGGGGATCTCAGGCATCGCGGCGTTCGCCGCGGAGCGTCGGCCGAGGGCGAGACGCGCCCACGCACAGCCGGGGCGGCTCGCCTAAAAAAAAAAAGAAATAAATAAATAAAATAAAATAAAATAAAATAAGATTAGCGCCTTTCCTCGTCTGAATGTTTCGCACGGTTCAAAGCGGTAATTTCTGTCTGACAATTCATTTCCCATCTGATACAATTATGTGGTTCAGGGGAGGGTAGTTCAGAGGCGTTTCGGGGGTGGGGATGGGGGTGGGGGTTTGACGGGGGGGGGGGGGGGTATTACAGGCGGTAAATTAAAAACGGCACGGCGGTTTCTCCCCCCTCCTCCTCGCTGCTCGAGATCACAGCGCTTTCGAGCGCGCGGCTCCGTGCGGGACGGCACAGAGGCCCGAGCTGAAGAGGCGGAGACGGCGAATCGCGCGCTTCGGCCTTTCACGCTCAGCTCCTCCCCTCGAAACTCGCCACGGAAAAAACTGAGCGTAAAGAAAAGCTGCATTTTCCCACATCCCGCCCCTCTAATCAAAACAAAAACTGGACAGGAGGTGCCTGCAGACCCATTCAGAACCCTTTTTTTAGCGGTCTTGGCGGAAAAGCCGCCAAGTTATCGCCGCCATCGACACTCTTTATTTGCGTCGCGTTATCACGGACGGAACGGCTAATTGGTTCCGCAAAGAGAGGAACCGCTGAGCTAGAGCGACCAGAGCGGCCAGACACCGCTTTCAGCACCAAGGACAGCGCCGGAGCAGGACAGGAGGTGAGCGGACTCCCAGTCCAGCAAAGGGAGGGGAAAAAAAGAAGGAAAAAAAGAAGGAAAAAGAAAAAAAAGAAAAAAAAAAAAGTGAAAACTGTCCTCACGACTGTGTGCAGCCAGGCGTTTCCTCCGCGCGGTCTTATTGGGCGGGGTTCAGGGGTCGTGGGGACCTTGTGACCGGACTTCAACAGTCGAACAGCGTCCAGCCCCCCCCAGCCAAAATCAATGTGTCACATGACCACGGCGGACTGCTGCCGCAGCACGTCTCTACTTGGCAGCCAGTTTTGTGACCAGAACAAAAAACCGAGTATAATTATTACAAAAAAAAAAAAACAAAAGACGTTATAAATATTTAAAATAACACAAAAAATAATTATTGAAAATAAAATGGAAAATAAATCGACCTTGAAGATATTGCCTTACAGCTCCCCTCGCCAGAGAATTTGATATTGCGCAGTAGTATTATTGTGTAGGTCACAACACACTGCTGACTCCCTGACTCTCTGACTCTCTGACACCCTGACTCTCTGACTCTCTGACTCACTGACTCCCTGACTCTCTGACTCTCTGACTCTCTGACTCTCTGACTCTCTGACTCCCTGACTCCCTGACTCTCTGACTCTCTGACTCTCTGACTCTCTGACTCTCTGACTCTCTGACTCTCTGACTCCCTGACTCCCTGACTCCCTGACTCTCTGACTCACTGGGATGCTCTAACGCAGTGAGCATGTGCTTGTCGGCACTCTGCCCAATCAAAAGTGGAACTGGTATCAACCAGCACTCGCAAAACACGACTGGGCGTTCCAAATCAGGGAGAAGGGGGGGGGGGGGGGGGCAGCATCTAAAATTTTTGTAAAAAAAAAAAAAAGCTCATCCACCATCACACAAAGAAAACATTGATCTGAGCTGCTGGCGGGGGTGACGCTGGACGGGGGTCGGACCCCCTGGGGGGGGGGTGCACGGTGACCCTTTCTGTGAAAGTGAGGCCCTGACTCCATCGATTGGCCACGGCTGGAGGCCCCGGTATATTACCACAGCACCGGGGTGGGGGTGGGGGGGGGGCAGGGAGCGATTGATCCCAGAGGCCCGGGGTGGGGGGGTGGGGGCAAAACACTTCACCAGCGCACTGCAATAATCTTACAGTGACATTCCTCAGAGGTGCCCCCCCCGCCCCCCCCCAGTGCCATCTGTCCACGGACAACAACTCAGCGAATCCGACAAATCTGCTATTTTTACCATCACCTCCGCCCTTCCGCCCACCGGCAACGCTTTCTGTTATTACCACGATGGCGTGTGCTCACATTATAACCATCTTCACACACACACACACACACACACACACACACACAAAACCTGCAGTCACACAGGCTAAACACAGCACAATTAGACCTGGTACAGCACGCGCCTGCTGCTAATTGGCCGTTCTGAGTCACAGTGTAAAAGGTCTCCAGCACCTGACAGAGGCGAGCGCTTTATTTTCTCCTTCGCTGCACCAGCTTTCTGATCATTTAACCCTCAGGAGAGCGGGTTCTTACGGAATGCTATTTTGCCAGTGTTCTAGAACTCCAGCGCTTTCCAATCACCAGTATCAGCGACTGTGACATCAGCATTGGAATGTTCAGTTAAGGACGTTCTGACCTCGTATTTGTGACCTCACAGCTTAAAGGGGCTAACAGATTCCCCCTGGCTCAGGCAGGAGGGCGGTCTGAACCAGAGGCCGAGTGAACCAGCGGGGGGGGGGGGGGGGCTGGGGGCTGGGGGCTGGGGGGCATTAGTCATACCCTTTCTCGCCGTGACATTTACGTGCAAACCCCCAGCAGGGGGCGCCTCTCCGTCCCAGACGCGCGTGTCCAGGGGGTTTCAGCGGGCAGGGGGAGGTCTTTATGTCCGCTGACAGCGGCATCAGCGCTGGCTAACCCCGCGGCGAGGACCCTCCATTAATCAGCCTCCCGGGCCAGGTGTCAGGCTGTTACAGCCCCCCCCCCCCCCCCCTGCTGGGGGCGGGAACGCGACCGGCCACGGCGGGCAGGCCTACATGACAGCCCCTAATTGGACGTTGCTTTACCCAATGGAGAGAGAGCTCCACTCCACATCTCATCGATTGAAAGAGGCTCCACTGCTCAAGCAGAAAGTTCATATATTCTCATTTTATACTGCTTATGTTTGTATATTTTTCCAGTGTGAAATAAGTGGCGACTGCATGCGTGTGATTGGGGGGGTGAGTGTGTGAATATGCGAACATCTGCACAAAATGGACGCTAATATTTGTTTAAAATGAAGCCTCTCTTTCAGCTACAAATGCTTTTTCTGAGTCCTTCAGTTCATTTAATTTTATTTCATTTCTTTATCAAGGATTTTTAACCAGGGAGGGGAAACAGATGAGTGTGTGTGGATCTCACTCCTGCACACACACACACACACACACACACACACACACACACAGTACACACAGACACAAGTGTACCCATGCACATGCGCGCGCACACACACACACACACACACACACACACACACACACACACACACACACACACACACAGAATCTCCATACCCATTAAAACTCACAGACTGCACCTGCCCTTATCTGAACTGTGACATTTAAGCATACAACACAGAAACGTGTTCATTTCACACAAACAAATGTGTTCTCACAGACAGCCGATAGCCATACTGGGTGTGATTTAGCATTCCAGCTGTTTCTATTAATACCCTCCCTATCTGCGAAACAGAACAGACTGATCAATGCAGGAGCAAAACTAGGGGAGAACCATCTCTCTCCCTATCCCACATCCTACCATCTCCCTCCATCTCTCTCCCTCTCTCCCTATCCCACTCCCACCATCTCCCTCCATTTCTCTCTCACACTCTCCTCCTATCCTCCTCCCTCTATTTCCCTCCATTTCTCTCTCCCTCTCTTCCCCTATCCCACTCCCACATCTCCCTCCATCTCTTTCCCTCTCTCCCTACCCCACTCCCTCTATCTCCCTCCATTTCTCTCTCCCTCTCACAATCTCTCTCTCCATCTCCCTCTCCCTCCATTTCTCTCTCCCTCTCTTTCCATCCCTCTCTTTCACACTCCCTCTCCATCACAAATCGCAGCGCATGTACATATTCACTCCTTTCTGCTCCAGAGCGTTGATATGTAATTATAAGTGAGGGTGCAGAGCCCTGCCATTAATCCTCCTAACAGTGCCCACTGTGCCCGCACCTCACCCACTGTGCCCGCACCTTACCCGCGTGTGCCCGTATCTCATCTATTCTCACTCTACCCCCTGTAACCCCATATGTCGCGACATGTTGCACTGCGGCTGTAATATCGGGACAGGCGCCATCGCCGCGGGAACGGGGGGTGCAGACGGGGAGACGGAGCGGCTCGGAGCCCAGCGGAGATCAGCAGAAAGTTCCGGCAGGCTCTGATTTTTACTCGTCGCCTGGAAAACCAAGGCGCTAATTAAGAGGAAGGGTCGGGGATGGCCGGGGATGGCCGGGGAGGGCCGGGGATGGCCGGGGATGGCCGGGGATGGCTGGGGAGGGCTGGGCTGGTTTTTAATCAGCGCGATCTTTGGAGAGGAAACACAGGCGAGCTCAAGCTCGGGGGGAAGCACCGCCCCTCTTCCCAGAGGAAATAAGAGTCCTTCTCTCCGCTCCGATCCACTCACACAACCCCTCCATCTTCTGCTCTTTCACTCTACCACTTTTTTTTTTTTAAATAAAAAAAAAAATCCCCACCACATACTCCATCCGGCCCACAGTTCACGCCACCCCCCCCCCCCCAAACAAACCCCCACCCCCCCCACCCCCTCCACAAAGAGTCCGTCAGAAAAACACAAAGCCGGACTGAAACCTCGTGGACAAAAGGAAAAAACAGAAATAAGAAAACCCAGCGTCCTTCAGCCCAAATGTGCGAGCGAGCCACTCCACCGCAGCGAGGGCAACCCGGATCACCTCTCCGCCCGGAGAACACGGGCGGCTGCGGCGCCCACAAGGCAAATAAATAAATAAATAAATAAATAAATAAATAAATAAATAAATAAATAAATAAAAGCTCTCATGTGCAGTCCGCTCCATCCCGGGCCGCGCGCGAGTCGATATTAAAGAGGAGGAGAGAGAAACTCCGCAGCGCACAGCCGCGAACCCGGAGCAGTCGGCAAGCGGCGTCGGGTTTTGGCGGGTTCAGGAATTATAGATTTCCCGCCGTCTGCAGGGACCGCTAGCATATGTCGCGAGATCAAATGTTGGAGCAGCGAGATATAAATACGCCTAACGGAGATATAGTGCCGCACGCTGCAGAGCGACACCCGCGGTAATTTAGCCAGATTAAAATGAGCCTGTTTCTGCTCCTCTCGCAGCATTACACCAGCGTCTGCTGTTCTGCAACCCAATACGCCGCAGCTCAGACGCAGGCCGCGCCCGCTTAATTATTCACCAAGCGGAACTGGGCGAAGCCGCAAGCCGAGGCCTACACAGCGCACACGGCCGCGCCGCGCTGCTGGGTCATAAAAAAACCACGTTCTGCGGTTTCCAAAAAAATTTCACAAGAAGCTCCTTTTCCTGCACCTTAAATCAAGCCCCTGTTTTAAGACCTTCTGGTTTTCTTCTCTTGTTTTTATTTTTGGTGCAGTTCTAGCAAAAGTAAACAACAGCAGAGCTAGCCAATCACAGCAGATGACTGGCAGAACTGGGCCAATCACAGCAGATGACTGGCAGAACTGGGCCAATCACAGCAGAGAACTGGCAGAACTGGGCCAATCACAATAGAAGAACTGGCAGAACTGGGCCAATCACAGCAGAAGAACGGGCAGAACTGGGCCAATCACAGCAGAAGAACTGGCAGAACTGGGCCAATCACAGCAGGAGAACTGGCAGAACTGGGCCAATCACAGCAGGAGAACGGGCAGAAGTGGGCCAATCACAGCAGGAGAACGGGCAGAACTCAGCCAATCACAGCAGAGAACTGGAAGAACTGGGCCAATCACAGCAGAAGAACTGGCAGAACTGGGCCAATCACAGCAGAGACCTGGCTCCAGGCACAAGGTGATGGATTTAGGCTTGTGAACAGCATCATGGCACACCTGACCTACAGCACCTGGGCAGTGTTCAAACACCTTTAATGAGACACGCCTGAACACTCCTGGACACACCTGAACATGCCTGGACAGGCCTGAACACACCTGAACATGCCTGAACACGCCTGGATAAAAGGGTCATACCTGCATAATCCATTCAGAAGATAATAAATGAGAACATAATCTAACAATAACTATAATAAAAGAAAATATGACAGAGCATAAATTATTATTAATTATTACTGTAGTGTATCTGTGTGCATCAGCACATTCCAAACTGCAGCAGGAAAAAAATATTAAAAAGCATCTGTAAAATAAAGTGCTTATTTATGAATGTTTGTAAATACTCATAAACTACTTATAAATAAAAGGATAATTAATGACACATAAATTACATAAACTCATATATGACTCTCGGGACAAATGTGTGAAACCCTGGGACAAGAGAGATGTCGAGGGAAATTATTATAATAACAATTTTTTTAAAAGCCGCAACAACTCATTTATAAAGATTAAGAAACAGAGAAACTGGGAAACATACACACAGACACACACACTCTCTCTCTCTCTCACACACACACACACACACACACACACAAACACACACACCCCTTCAGCCTGAGTCTCTCTCACTCACACACACAGACACAAAGACACAAAGACACAGATGCACGCGCACACACACACACACACACACACACTCACACTCACACTCACACTCCTCTACAGCTACCAGCCACATCACATCCAGCCAGCAGACACACTTGACACATCTATGCATTTCAATAATTCATCTGATAAAAAAAAATATCCTGCTGGTCTCTTATTCATTCATTGCTGTCTTTAGTTGCTTTTCTAAACGACACATTGAAAGCAAAACGGCCTGCTTGATTTGTCATTCTAGTGGAATAAAGACAGAAGCAGCCCATGTGGGTCTAAGAAACCCATCTGCAGTAGGCTGCTGTTCTACTGCCAGGTAAAAACAAAATGTCTTCAGTGTTGGGTTATTAGTCACTCAGTGTCTAGTCACACAGTCTGCGCGTTTTGGGTCAGTGCATTGCCATTCTACCGTAAGCACGGACTTGAATGTTTTCAGCAAACAGTTTGTCAAGTTCTCTGTGTTCTTTTTAAAAAATGCTTCTGATGCTTGAGTAGCCATCGCACCAAAGCCTGCAGCTAAACAGCCCAACATTCATCGCAGACACAGCTGCTTACGGACGAACGGACATTTTGTTTGCTGAAATCACCGTACCGTACTGTCCTCTACAGAACTGAACTTCCTGTGCATGTAGGCCTAAGCCCCATTCTGACGGGATTCGCTCTACGCAAGGACGTCCTGGAATTGGAATTATTACCTGGACCTATCACTGCACGCTGCAAAGCTGAACCCACTGGATCACTGCAAAGCTGAACCCGCTGGATCACTGCACGCTGCAAAGCTGAACCCACTGGATCTCTGCACACTGCAAAGCTGAAACCACTGGATCACTGCACACTGCAAAGCTGGAACCACTGGATCACTGCACACTGCAAAGCTGGAACCACTGGATCACTGCACACTGCAAAGCTGGAACCACTGGATCACTGCACACTGCAAAGCTGGAACCACTGGATCACTGCACACTGCAAAGCTGAACCCACTGGATCACTGCACACTGCAAAGCTGAACCCACTGGATCACTGCACACTGCAACACGCCTTGGCTACCACACTACAGCAGACCAAAGAGCTGAGAGAGAGGGAGGCAAAGAGATAGAGGGGAAGAGAGAGGGAAGGAGAGAGGGAAGGGGAGAGAGGGAGGAAGAAGGAGGGAGAGGAGGGAGAGAGAGGGAGACAGACAGACCCCCTGTGCCCACACTTTCCACAGTGTAGATGCCACAGAGTTCACGTGCCGCTCGTTCAGAGGGTCGTGCCCAAACTCGCCCCAAATCGCCGCTGGTTACACCAAACCGCCCATCAGCCCTCCCCAGGAACACTCTGCCCTGCTGCTTCACTGCCTTCGGAGACCCGCAGACAACCAGACTAACGAGAGCACGCTGCCCTCTGCTGGCCATGAGCAGAACGGCACGACAACACCTAGCATCTGTCCCGACAGTGTAGCCAGCGGCACGCTCACTGTGACGCTTGCTTTACCTTACACCCCCCCCCCCCCGAAATTACCCCACACGTCCGCTCACAGCAGACTGCTTATTTCCCAGCGCACTCAAGCACATTATTTGGTGTCCCTGTGCAATTCTTTCTGTATTTTTACCCACATCGGATTTGGACACTCGCTTGTTAAGGTCTTCACACAACCCGTGAAAAGACCTCCTCCTCGCACACCACACAGACACACGCGCACACACACACACACACACACACACACGTACGCACACACAGGATTATGCAAGTCTGCGAGCAGCAGACCTTGTCCGTTTGACTTTATCAGCACTAGCAGAGCAGTGAACATGCTTTATGAAGACAGCAGAGGTGCGGTGTGATGCTGTTCTCCCACACACACACACTCTCCCACACACACGCACACACTCTCACACACACAGACACACACACACACTCTCTCACACACACACACACTTCCACAGGGCGGTGTACTGCCAGCTGTACAAAGCTACTGCAAACATCTCCACACGGACCCAGCAAACACAGGAAACCAGGTCCAAGGTCTGCAAACAAACATTCAGGTTTCATAATGTGAAACCTGAACGTCACACACACACACACGCGCACGCGCACACACACACACACACACACACACACACAGGGCACCGTGTTCCACACTGTGGCCGCCAAAGGGTACAGAGGAGGCTGAGCTTCCATTGGCCGATGCCACAGGAGAGACAGAGGCAGTGCACCAATCACAAACCTCCCACCATACCAGGTTTCCATGGCAGGGAGCAATTCAAAATAAGTCAATTCTGTTATGATTACAAGGAATCTGTCCCACATCAGGGTGTTCAAACAACGGCACTGTCCCATATTTGGGGGTTCGGTTGGCGGTACTGTCCCATATTTGGGGGGTTCGGTTGGCGGTACTGTCCCATATTTGGGGGGTTCGGTTGGCGGTACTCACTGGTGCACTTGCTGGGAGAGGTCTCTGGCCCCTCCCCCTGGACATTCCCAGCAGCCTCCTCTCCCGCCACTTTCCTGGGGGCTGGCGCACGCGGGGGAGGGTCCTGCTGAGGCTCCGCCTCCACACCTGCATGAGAGGGTTAAACACAGTGACCAACACACTCACATATACGCACACATGCACGCACACACACACACACACGCATGCACGCACGCACAAGCAAACACACAAAATACAAACAATTACACACCAACAAACTTCTTGAAAACCTGTACAGGAGAGATAATCAGCTGTGTGTGTGTGTGTGTGTGTGTGTGTGCGTGCGTGCATGCATGCACGTGTGTGTGTGTGTATGCGCGCGTGTGTGCGTGTGGTGAAGGAAGGATCAGGCGAGTGGGTGTTTGGGTGTTTTCTGAGAGCGTACAGTTTGGTGAAGAGGTGGAATGGCAGCGTTCTGACAGGAAGGGTTCAGGATTCAGACGAATCTGCTGAGAAAGACACACACCGGTGCCCACACATGGGGCCACAGGTCTGCACCCCCGCAAAAAAAAAAAAAAACACAGAACAAGTCTGCAAGAACCGCCAAACGCTAACCAACGAGCCGCCCCACCGCCTGCAGGGGAGCGGGCCACAGAGGCTAGGGAACTGAGCTTTGGACCTCAGAGGTTGCAGGTTCAATTCCCGGGTGGGGCACTGCCATTGCGCCCTTGAGCAAGGGCAAATATGTATAAACTGGACAGCATGTTAAAATGTAAGATACATGCATACGTCCCTTGGGAGATGGCCATCTGCTCAATGCCTGTGTGTAGAGAAAGCTAATGTAGGGAACAGGATCATGTATGCGGCCAGTGTAACAGGCTAATGTAATGTGGGAGGAACAGGATCATATATGCAGCTAATGTAACAGGCTAATTTAATGTGGGTGGAACAGGATCATGGATGAGGCTAATGTAATGCGGGTGGAACAGGATTGTGATGAGGCTAATGTAACAGGCTAATTTAATGTGGGTGGAACAGGCTAATTCTGTATTCAGCTCACATCTGGCTGGTCTGTCTCTAAGCTGCCGTCACCATGACGAGGGGGTTCAATGGGGTCAACATGTGCTCTGCACCTCCCAGATCTCTATTAGTGCATCCTGCCTGCTTTGGGAGCCCACTGACTTCCAGCAAGGCAGAGACAACCAGAGAGAGGGAGTGAGGGAGAGAGACAGCCAGAGAGAGGAAGACAGAGGGAGGGAGGGAGAGAGAAGAGAGAGAAATGGAGAGAGGGAGAGACAGCCAGACAGAGTGAGGGAGGGAGGGAGAGAGGGAGAGAGAGAGAGAGAGAGAATAGGCCAGCAGCTGATGACTTGTAACGGTACCGAACCCCTTCCGAAACTTGGTGCCTTTGAGGCGGCATCGCTAAGGAAGGGAGATTTGTCAGAAATATCAACCCCCCCCTCCCACTCCTCCGGCTGCACGCCCCAGTGTTTTTAGGAACCACACTGCCGCATAAAATATGAAGCGTGAGAGCTGAGAAATGCCCTTTCGAGCCGCGGACTTCCTGTCATGCAGGATTCCCACGGCGGACTTCCTGTCTGGCCTGATTCCCGCCACTTCCTGTCCCCCTAAAACAAAAAGGCAGCAGAGGGGCCCCGTCTGGTGGAGCCTCCAGAGCATTTCTGCGCCGACAGATTTATAACGTTTGGCGTTATCGGCCCCCTCCAGCACCTGTCCCCCCCCCCCCCCCGCCCCCCGCCAGCCCCCCCTTATACAGGACGAGGCTGCACTGCACTCAGGCGAAACCCTTTATCAGATCGAGCTCACCAAAAAAACAAAAACAAAAAATAGAACGACAAAAAAACAGCGAGCCTCCATGAGTCTCATACACAAAGCTCCCCCACCAGACGCGGCATATGCTCCCATCCACAGATCCTTCCGGAAGCCAACCGCAAGCACCGCAGAGCTGCTGGAGCGGAACTTCACACGCACACACACACACACACACACAGGTTATTTATTTATTTGTTGGTAATTCTGTGGTTTTGCTGGGGGTATGTTTGTTCTGTATATGTTGGTAATTCTG
Source organism: Anguilla pacifica (assembly GCA_039654925.1). NCBI lineage: Eukaryota > Metazoa > Chordata > Actinopteri > Anguilliformes > Anguillidae > Anguilla > Anguilla pacifica. Next base: position 63,561,654 of record CM077289.1, on the reverse strand, counting down.
TGGTTTTGCTGGGGGTATGTTTGTTCTGTATACTTTGGTAATTCTGTGGTTTTGCTGGGGCTATGTTTGTTCTGTATATGTTGGTAATTCTGCGGTTTTGTTCGGGGACGCAGGGGGTCACCTCTCTTCCTCCGGGCCTCCTTGATGTCCTCGCACATGCGGCTGAACTCCACGTCCATCTCGGAGGCGAACATGGCGTGGGCCGTGTCCTTCAGACTGCACGCGCGGTGCCGGATGATCTTATCTGAGGAGAGAGAGAGGAGCGCGTTAGTGCAGCTACTACACCACTACACACAGGCTACTACACCGCTACACACAGGCTACTACACCGCTACACACATTCTACTACACCACTACACACAGGCTACTACACCGCTACACACAGGCTACTACACCGCTACACACAGGCTACTACACCACATATTAGGACCGTTTGCCACTGAAAAAAAGCACAAATCAATGGGCCAGACGTAACAGACAGGAAGTGTGTTCCTGGGCCAGCAGGATTACAGGGGCCAACTGCCCCTGCACATCCGCCCTCTCTCACTGGCCCGCACGCTGTGGTACACCTCAGTCCCCCCTCATCTGATTCGCCGACTTCTTCAGCGTGTTTAAGCACCAATGGGAGCGTCAGAAATCAGCCCACACTTCGCCTGCCGCTCTCCAGATGAAAAGCACCCAACACCACTGCGCACTTTTATCCATTGTTTTATTTGCTTACCTTTTTTTCCTCTTTTTAAAAAAAAAAACTAATTTTTGTTACGAATCCGGAGCAGAAGCCGGAGAAGCCGCCGGCCGGCCCAGCCGAGCGATGGCCGCGCCGGGACGCGACTTAACCGCGTTTCAGGGGAGGAACCCACACAACGGGGTTTTTTATTTTTCATTTTTAATTTTATTTCCTCTCCTGAGCTGCGGACTCCGGGGTTTTCCGTAAGAACGGCGACCGGGCTCTCCGCAGCCCCCCGGGACACCCGGGCGATTAGCGGGTTTGGCGACTCCCTCATTAAAAATGCAAATTGCCTTTTGTCCTTTGCGCACCATTAGCGGAGCGCGCGGCAGCGATGAACACCCGGCCAATCACAGGCCGCCTACGGGAAGACATTTACTTACTTCCCACTGCAGATGCGTTTATCCACAGGGAGCCGGGAAACGCGCAAAGAAACAAAAAACAAAATGGCCGCTTTTATTGTTTTACGGGGGCGGGGCAAGGGGGTCAGAATGCCGCAGGCTTGTGCTCTGATAACACAGTTCTGAATGTTCTCCCATTAATATCACCTCAGCAGACTAGAGGATTGTTATTATTATTGTTATTATTATTATTGTAATTATAATTGAAACGCACTAAAGCTGGAGAACTCCAGGACGCTCACTCTGACGAGCAGCTGTAGCTCATCCCCTTTTCTCCAGCTCCGCAGTTGGGATTAGATTCGCCGCACGTTTTCTCCGGTTTGCGCTGAAGGCCATAGAGGAGGAGGTGAGAGTTTTTGGGAAGGCAACTTTCCATTATCAAAAAGCGCTTAGCTCAAAGCTCAAAGCGGGTCACTGTTTGATGGATGTGGCTTTGTGGAGAAAGCGACTGGTGTGTGCGTGTATATAAGTGTGTGTCTGAGTGTGTGTGTGTATATGCGTGTGAGCCTATAGGGGTGGGTGTGTGTGTGTGTGTGTGTGTATGCGTGTGCGTATAGAGGTGTGTGTGTGTGTATGCGTGTGCGTATAGGGGTGTGTGTGTATGCATGTGTGTATATACCTCCAGGGTCTTTGTCAGGGTTGTACTCCAGGGCGTTGCTGCAGATGAGGTCGATATCGGAGAGGAAGTCCTTCACAGTAAGATACTTGTGAGTGTCGATTTTGGTCATCATGGTAGACAAGTCCATGGGCTGCCTAATGACCTCCAGGTAATCAGACACCTGCAAAAAAATGAAATAAACCTCACTGAGATGGAGGTGAATAATCGTCTTACAATGAAATAATATGCATATTTCACACACACACACACACACACACACACACACACACACACACAGCGTTGTGTGTGTTGAAGCAGACCCAGAGCTGCATGCGCCTGCATTTCCTCATTAATTAACGACGGCATTATTGCCAAGCAGGCATCAGCAATAAGGGCTATAAAATCCCATCCTCCCATCCTCCCATCCCACAGTACTGCAGTGCACCCCCCACCCCACCGCTCCACAGGAACACAGCTCAGCCACTGTGCGACAGGGCGTGGCAGGGGGGTGTGGGCAGGGCAGATCAGATGACCAAGATGGCCGCCCTTCTACAACCGGGTTCCTCCCGAGATTTCTTTCCACTGGGGAGTTGTTTGGGGGTTGTTTGGGGGCTGTTTGGGGGCTCAGGCCTGGGGAGTTGTTTGGGGGCTCAGGCCTGGGGGGTTGTTTGGGGGCTGTTTGGGGGCCCAGGCCTGGGGGGTTGTTTGGGGGCTGTTTGGGGGCTCAGGCCTGGGGGGTTGTTTGGGGGCTGTTTGGGGGCTCAGGCCTGGGGGGTTGTTTGGGGGCTGTTTGGGGGCTCAGGCCTGGGGGGTTGTTTGGGGGCTGTTTGGGGGCTGTTTGGGGGCTGTTTGGGGGCTCAGGCCTGGGGAGTTGTTTGGGGGCTGTTTGGGGGCTCAGGCCTGGGGGGGTTGCTCTGCTCCTGCCGCTCAGTATGAAGCGCTGCTGGGATGAGCGCGCTCCGGTCCGCACGCGGGCGGGGGGGGGGGGGGGGGCGCTCACCTCCTCGATGTCCACGGGCTTGCTGAAGATGCTGAAGCGCTTGTCGGTGGCGAGGCGCTTGGTGACGTCCCTGAGAAAGAGGCGGAGCTCCCTCAGCGTGTTCTCCTCCTGCTCCTCCAGGCGCCGCCGCTCCTCCGAGGAGAGCCGCCGGGGCCCGGGGTCCTCCGCCGGGGCCAGCACCTCCAGGAGCGCCTGGCGCGCTGGGGGAGGAGCCGGGGTTAGACACGCCCACACAACCAGACACGCCCCCCCCAGACACGCCCACAGACACGCCCACATAATTACAAGGACACACCCACACACAGGCCCACATAACCACATATAAACACAAGCACACCCAGACACGCCCACATAATAATAATAATCACAGACCCCCCAATGAGCAGGAAAAACAAAATCATGTACTTAAGCACACAAACCACTCACACTCTCATACTCTCATACTCTCTGACACTCACACTCTCATACTCTCTCACTCTCTCACTCTCATACTCTCTCACTCTCATACTCTCTCACTTTCACCCTTTCACACTCTCACACTCCCATACTCTCTCACTCTCACTCTCTCACTCTCACTCTCTCATACTCTCTCACTCTCATACTCTCATACTCTCTCACTCGCATACTCTAATACTCTAATACTCTCATACTCTCTCACTCTCTCACTCTCATACTCGCATACTTGCATACTTGCATACTCGCATACTCTCACACACACAGGGACAGAGGCCAGGCTAAGGACACTGGCAGGAGAGGCGGCTCTGTTGGCAGCTCCAGTACGATTGCGGCGCTACAGCGCAGAGACGCTAGCAAGGATCAGCAGTCATAGGCGTGGCTAATTTCAGCGCTAACGATAACGAGGCTAATATCAGCGCTAACGATAACGAGGCTAATATCAGCGCTAACGATAACGAGGCTAATTTCAGCGCAAACGATAACGAGGCTAATATCAGCGCTAACGATAACGAAGCTAATATCAGCGCTAACGATAACGAGGCTAATATCAGCGCTAACGATAACGAGGCTAATGTCAGCGCTAACGATAACGAGGCTAATTTCAGCGCTAACGATAACGAGGCTAATTCGGCGGCGTGGCGCGAGCCCTTTGATAGCGCCCCGGCTCGGGGACCCCCGGACCGCTGACTGATGGAACCCGCTGCTTTATTCGGGGGGGTCCCCCCGTGGAGTCGGGAGCGGGGGACCCCCCGTCCCGTCTCAACAGGGGTGCGGGCCGGATTTCCATTTGAAAGCGCCGAGCCGTCAGGTATCCTGGGGACACCCCCGAACGTGTCGGGCCTAATTGACCGCATCAATCGCACCCCATTTGGAAGAGGGGGGGGGGGCACCCCACCCCCACTCCCCAAACTGCCATCTTACGTTCCCTGAGCTCTTCATTTGACAGTCTTCCTAAATAACAAAAGTCTTTTCCCAAAATCCTCGTTCAGTATACAGGGACAGAAAAGGCCCCATTGTGTCCTGTTCAGCAGTGAATGCTCCACTGTCCCAGGCCTCACGCACCCCTGCCCCAAATCGCACGGGGGCAGTGCATCTGCCCTGTGCTGAGGAGTAAAACAGAGGGAAGAGCTCTCAGGCTCAGCACGGGTCCACGGGGACGTTCTAAACCCGGTTTAGCGGCCTCTCCACCACGCGGAATTCCCGCTAACAGGCCAAACCCCGCTAACAGGCCGAACCCCGCTAACAGGCCAAACCCCGCTAACAGGTCAAACCCCGCTAACAGGCCAAACCCCGCTAACAGGCCAAACCCCGCTAACAGGCCAAACCCCGCTAACAGGTCAAACCCCGCTAACAGGCCAAACCCCGGACGCCTCAAATCGTGTTTGGAAATTCAAATGTGACGCTATTTTTAATTCAGAAAAGCACAAATGACGTTTTCTTCCAACTCCGAGCTCCCTACTCAGATCGGGTCTGTATCTTAAACGGAAGAACGGTGTAACTTTCAGAGGGCGACGGAGCGGCTTCTGAGAGGCGAGCGTAAATTTTGGGAAGCTCAGTTTTTCGTCTGCAGAGGCTCGCGCTGCACCCCCTCTGCAGTGACGGATGGCGTCTGGTTGGGGAATTAATCCCCAAACCGATGGCCTGTCCTGCGTGTCAGCCCTGGCAGCGCATCGACTCGGCAGAGCTTCTGGTTCCAGCGACGGCAGGCCGCTGAGCCTTCCCGGCCTCCAGGGACGTCGCACAACTTAACCTGACTTCCGCGTGACTTCCAGAAGGATCAAAATACGTTTGAGCGTTTTTTTTATTTATTTTTTTCCCACTAGGACATCGGGAACCTTGAAATGAAGTCCGCAGACAAACTTTAATTCTTTGGCGAAGTCGCCTTAGTGGAACCCGCGGGCGGAACTGAGGGAGGCCGGCTGCGTGATTGGCAGGTGTCAAAGCCGCGTCTGTCTGTTCTGATTGGCGTTGAGGACGAGAAGACGGGCGCGTGGGTGGGACGGGGGGGGGAGGGAGGTGCAGGTGTGGGGCTGCGGGGGGTGAGCAGGCGTGTGGTCCGGCGTGTTTGACCTGAGAGGGTGAGCTCGAGCACTTCCAGAAAGGGGGGTGTGGGGGGGGGGGGTTAGACGGGGGTGTTTGTGTGAGAAACATCACTTGGTCGAGCCAGCTAATTCACCCTGTTAACAGTCCACACACCTCCCCTCTAACAGAGCTGGGCTGGGGGGATCGATACTGGCAGAAGGGGGTGGGGGGTGGATGGAGGGTGGATGGAGGGTGGGGGGGGTGAGACAGCAGAGGGCAGGCTGGGAAGGCAGGAGGACCGGGTGAGATTCTGATGCACAGAGATGCGGTTAACACAGAGAACGCAGCAGAAAATTACACACACACTCTGTCTATCTTACACACACACACACACACACACACACACACACACACAGACACACATCCCTGAAAATAAACTCAGGTGTAAATAAGCTCAGGTGTAAATTAACTCACCTGCTCTGCTGCGGGTGGGCGGAGCCCTCGCCGCCTCCACCAGGAGGAGCTCTCTGAAGAACCGGCGCCGATCCTCCTCATCTGGCCTCTGCAGGTTCACCACCTCATCATACCTACTCCTGAAGATCCTTCTCACCTGTAACACACACACACACACACACCTCATCATACCTGCTCGTGAAGATCCTTCTCACCTGTAACACACACACACACACACACCTCATCATACCTGCTCCTGAAGATCCTTCTCACCTGTAACACACACACACACACCTCATCATACCTACTCCTGAAGAGCCTTCTCACCTGTAACACACACACACACACACACACACACACACACCTCATCATACCTACTCCTGAAGATCCTTCTCACCTGTAACACACACACACCTCATCATACCTACTCCTGAAGATCCCTGTCACCTGCGTAACACACACACACACCTCATCACACCAGCTAATGAAGATCCCTCTCTCTCTATCTCACTCTCTCTCTGTGCATGTGTGTGTGTGTGTGTGTGTGTGTGTAACTCTAAACCAGGAAGCAGACAGCAGGAGGTACTTTCAGTCTGGCTCAAGGCTGAAACCCCTGTCCAGGGGGGTCTATCACACCCCATCACAGCACCTTCAGACAGAGGTCAAAGGTCAGGTGTCAGCATGACTCTCCCACAGACGCCCCGAACGGCTCAAAGTAAAAGATGTCATTACCCAAATACACATCAGACAGCAGAGCTCACTCCCAATGCCCCGACCCCCCCTGCTACAAACATCGTTTCAGAGTGACCCCCATTACCCCCCCCCCCCCCCCAGCACCCCCACGGACCCCCTGGAACACCGGGGAGAACGTTCCGGAGATTCAGGGACCTGCAGCCAGGTAGAACGTTCCGGAGGTCACGCGTGCACACAGCGCTCACACGGACGCATCGCACGCCAGGAGGACGCAGCGTTCTGTTTTCAGGGCTGTTTAGCTCCCCACTTTGCAGCCACTTTCTTCCTCTGGCTCTCTTACGGGGGAACACCTGCTGTACCAGCAATCTACCTGCCTCAGCGTGCTGTCTGTCTGTCTGTGTGTGTGCGTGTGAGAGAGAAAGAGTGTGTGTGTGAGTTTACTTCAGTCAATAAAAAAGGCTTTTATGTTGTTAGAAACACAGAACAAAAAGCCACTAATTAACAAGCAAAATCAATTTATCAAGATAAAAATGGAAAAATAAAAAATAATTTTTTTTTTTTTTTTTTTAAACGGTGAGAAAAACAAGCTTAAAAAGTGGCTTTTAAGCGGTGCCATCTCTCTTAACGTGGACTTGGGCTGAAAAGCGTCCCTTTCCTCAGACGGCCCGGCTCAGATCATAGCACACAGACATGAGAGAGCCGTTTCCACAGGACAGAGCTCAAAGCGGCCCTGGGGCCACGTCTGTGTGCAGCGGGGGTCCAGGTGTGAGCTCACACAGGTGAGGATGTGTGCGGGATTTGCTTCAGGACTCGGGGGGGGCTAGCGGTTTTTGGCGGGGGTATCAGTGTACCCACAGCCTTCCCTTCCAGAACCAAAGGCCCAGCTTCAGTCAAACAGGAAGATAAACACACACGGTCTCGTAGGTGAGGGGGTGAAACAGTTATCCCCGTTAATCCAGCAAGTTCTGCTCCATCAAACCAGGAGAGCAACCAGTCCCACTGGAGAGCAACCAAGGAAGTAAATCAACAAGAAAATACGATTGAACATCATTTTCTGAGGAATAATCGGGTGATACACACACGTACGGCCTCTGCAAGCAGAACTGTGCTGCTCTGGAGTCAGCTGAAGTGTTCGCTTGCTTCAGATCCATAAACCCCCAAGTGCTTCAATACCAGCCACTATAAAGCTGACAGGAACTTCTAATCTAAATCGTCCTACATCCCACACAAAAACTGTCTGGACCCATTAAAAAAGCATGAAACTGAAGGAAAAAAAACATTAAAATCCCAGGAAAGTGAACTATGCTTTTGAAAGGTGTCTGACAGTTTGAAGTTCTAAAAGGGTTTGTTTAGTGCAGGAAGCCGGTGTGAAATACGGAATAATCTCTCACTCTTTAAGAGCACAGCCATCCGGCCCCTTTCCCTTTTACTCCACGGCTGAAGTCTTAAAGAAATCTTGCTGTTATTGCGAGTGCGAGCATGACACTGCAGACGTGCTTAAAGGCGAAGTTTCTGATAAGAAACACGCTAAAAAAGTTTGATGTGGTAGGCGCGTTAAAAGGTGAAGTTTCTGAGGGAAAAACAAATAAAGGTGTGCTCTCCCTGCTCGGTAGGGGGCGACGGGTTCGATGCGGCAGACGCGTTTTAAAAAAAGTTCCAGAGAAAGGGAAACGTCAGCGCATTGCCGAGCGGGACTGAAGGGGTCTTGTGTTTTCGGAGGTTCAGACGCTGAAAGGTAAAGTTGAGAAACGCGGGAGAGAGAGAGAGAGGGGTGGAGTAGAACGGGGCGAGCGAGCCGTGGGGGCTGATGGGAAAGCGCTGGAGTAGAACGGAACGTAGCTCGCCGTGGGGGCTGATGGGAGATTGTTTTTCCTGTCTACGGGGCACTGGGGCGGATCTCTGCTGCGTTTGGGATGCAGCCAATCACACGGACTCACACGGCCCCCAGGCTGAAACTGACTGACCCCCCCCCCCCCCCCCCCGCACCTCGTCTTCCCTCCCTTGGCTCTCTGGCCGGGGTCGGTACCGGGCAGCTCCAGGGTGAGTGACAGCTGTCATGGCAACGTGACGGGCAGTAGCAGAGGGCCCTTGCCGTAAGCGTGCCGGTGGCGTTCGGCGGGGGGGGGTTGGGGGGGGGCACACAGAGGGTTCATCGCGGAGCTCTGATCCCACAACATAACAGCTGCCTTTCAGCATGCAGCACAACATCCCCCCCCCCCGCCCAGTCTGACAACACCATCACCCCCCCCCCCCACCCGTCTGACAACACCATCACCCCCCCCCCACCTGTCTGACAACACCATCATCCCCCCCCCCGACCCGTCTGACAACACCATCACCCCCCCCCCCCACCCGTCTGACAACACCATCACCCCCCCCCCACCTGTCTGACAACACCATCATCCCCCCCCCCGACCAGTCTGACAACACCATCATCCCCCCCCCCCCCACCCGTCTGACAACACCATCACCCCCCCCCACCCGTCTGACAACACCATCATCCCCCCCCCCCGCCCAGTCTGACAACACCATCATCCCCCCCCCCCCCACCCGTCTGACAACACCATCATCCCCCCCCCCCGCCCAGTCTGACAACACCATCATCCCCCCCCCCCCCCCCGCCCAGTCTGACAACACCATCATCCCCCCCCCCCCCCCCCCCGCCCAGTCTGACAACACCATCATCCCCCCCCCCCCCACCCGTCTGACAACACCATCACCCCCCCCCACCCGTCTGACAACACCATCATCCCCCCCCCCCCACCCGTCTGACAACACCATCATCCCCCCCCCCCCACCCGTCTGACAACACCATCATCCCCCCCCCCCCACCCGTCTGACAACACCATCATCCCCCCCCCCCCCCACCCGTCTGACAACACCATCACCCCCCCTCACCCAGTCTGACAACACCATCATCCCCCCCCCCCCACCCGTCTGACAACACCATCATCCCCCCCCCCCCCCCCGCCCAGTCTGACAACACCATCATCCCCCCCCCCCCGCCCAGTCTGACAACACCATCATCCCCCCCCCCCCCGCCCCAGTCTGACAACACCATCATCCCCCCCCCCCGCCCAGTCTGACAACACCATCATCCCCCCCCCCCCCACCCGTCTGACAACACCATCACCCCCCCTCACCCAGTCTGACAACACCATCATCCCCCCCCCCCCACCCGTCTGACAACACCATCATCCCCCCCCCCCCCCCCCGCCCAGTCTGACAACACCATCATCCCCCCCCCCCCGCCCAGTCTGACAACACCATCATCCCCCCCCCCCCCACCCGTCTGACAACACCATCATCCCCCCCCCTCACCCAGTCTGACAACACCATCATCCCCCCCCCCCCACCCGTCTGACAACACCATCACCCCCCCCCACCCGTCTGACAACACCATCACCCCCCCCCACCCGTCTGACAACACCATCATCCCCCCCCCCCGCCCAGTCTGACAACACCATCATCCCCCCCCCCTCACCCAGTCTGACAACACCATCATCCCCCCCCCCCCGCCCAGTCTGACAACACCATCACCCCCCCCCACCCGTCTGACAACACCATCATCCCCCCCCCCCGCCCAGTCTGACAACACCATCATCCCCCCCCCCTCACCCAGTCTGACAACACCATCATCCCCCCCCCCTCACCCAGTCTGACAACACCATCATCCCCCCCCCCCCCCCGCCCAGTCTGACAACACCATCATCCCCCCCCCCTCACCCAGTCTGACAACACCATCATCCCCCCCCCCTCACCCAGTCTGACAACACCATCATCCCCCCCCCCCCCCCTCACCCAGTCTGACAACACCATCATCCCCCCCCCCCCACCCGTCTGACAACACCATCATCCCCCCCCCCCGCCCAGTCTGACAACACCATCACCCCCCCCCCCACCCATCTGACAACACCATCATCATCCCCCCCCCACCCGTCT
>CM077289.1:63521362-63546362 GCA_039654925.1 Anguilla pacifica | reverse complement strand
CACCTGCGCCAGCATGCGCTCCAGCAGGGGGCGCACCTGGGGCGCCAGGGCGTGGCCGGGGGGCAGCAGGGCGCGCTGCGAGGCGGGCAGCACACGCCGCATGGCGTGCTGGAAGTCCTGCGGCCGCAGCACGATGGACTCCACGTCCAGACGCAGCTTCCGGCTGCTTCCGTAGATCTGCGGGTAGCGCCGCCGGAGCGCCACCAGCGCCGCCTCCGTGCAAAGTGCTTTGATATCGGCGCCGCAGTAACCTAGGCAACCGCGCAACGGCGGGGGGGGGGGGCGCAGCATCGTTAGAAAATACATTCATAAACAAACAACAAACAGTACTGGCTAACCTCATTCAAGAGAAATGACACCTTTCTAATTAACTAATTAATCAATCACCTAATTAATCAATTAAGAGACACCCAACAGCAGCTAAACCTGCTAAAATGTATCACCCTTCTAATGACCTAAGATTAAGGTTTAGGCTAAAACATTGAAAAGGACAGAATGTGTGCCTGTCCCTTTAAGGGAAAGACAGTTATTCACGCCCGAGGTCCCCAGAATTCTCACCGACGCATTTCTCCGCCAGCTCCCCCAAAAAGGGCTCGGCCAGGCGGGGGTTCCACTCGCGCGTGTGGATCTGCAGAATGTGCTTTCTGGCCTGGGGGGGGCAGAGAGACACCGTTAGAGAGGAGGGGGGGGTCACCTGGTCTGTAGGTGAGACTGGCAGCTCAGCTGAGATGAGAGGGCTCAGGTGAGATTGGGGGGGGCTCAGGTGAGATAGGAGGTTCAGATGAGATGGGGCAGGGCTCAGGTGAGATGGGGGGGCTCAGATGAGACTGGGGGAGGCTCAGGTGAAATGGGAGGTTCAGATGAAATGGGAGGGGCTCAGGTGGGACGGGGGGGGCTCACCTTCTTGTCCGGCAGGTTGAAGAGAAACTCCCTGTCGAAGCGGCCGGGTCTCCTGAGGGCGGGGTCGATCGAGTCGATTCTGTTTGTAGCACCGATGACCACGATCTCCCCCCTGCTGTCCAGCCCATCCATCAGAGCCAGCAGCGTGGAGACGATAGAGCTGGGGAGGGACAGACAGACACACGGACAGAGAGTCAGAGCGACAGACAGACTCATAAACAGACTGTCAGCGCAGACTGCAGAGTGACTGCGCAGCTCAGCTGGGGGACTGCAGAGTGACTGCGCAGCTCAGGATTTAAAAGGATAACTTCTGATAAAACTAATAAACAATTTTAGACCGTTTAATTTCACAGCAGCTTCAATAACTCAAAAACAGCACTGATTCTTTTCAGTTTGTCCGTATCTAAGGGCCACTTGTCAACATTACTCCAGTGAATCCCAGGGAAACAGCAACAGGCTTCAGACTCATAAATAAAAGATCTCCTCCTGCAGCGCTCTCTACCACACGCCACTACAGCACACTATCGGCACACAGCTGCCATCCCCTCGGCCACCAGCAGGGGGAGCCACGGTTACGCTTCTGTGGAGGGAGACTGCTGGAGCCTTACTGAACGGCGAGCGCGGGGAGTTCTGCAGCGGTTAGCGCGCGTAGCGTCACGCCACACGAGCGGTTTACAAACACCCGGGTTCGGATCTGGCAGCGGAGAGAGGGGGGGTCCTTTCATTTCAAACGGGCACTGAAAGGGACGACCGTTTAGGATGCCCGAGACACATGACCGGTCAGCGTGTGCGACTGCATCTTACCCTGCGCAGAGGCAACCCACGAGCACTGCCATACAGCAGGTAACCAAGCACCTATTTGGGTAGGAAAAGCCACAGGCTTATGTATGGTAGGCGGGGTTAGGGAAGGCACAGTGGGCGGGGTTTAGACGGGTGTGGTCAGTGGGCGGGGTTTAGACAGGCGTGGTCAGTGGGCGGGGTTTAGACGGGCGTGGTCAGTGGGCGGGGTTTAGAGGGGCGTGGTCGGCGGGTTACCTGTGAATCTGATCCTGCCTGCTGGACCGAACGGGCGCCAGGCCGTCAATCTCATCGAAGAAGATGATGGACGGCCTCATCAGGTACGCCTGCAGAGAAACACACCTGTGATTACACCTGCACACACCTGTGATTACACCTGCACACACCTGTACACGCCTGCACACACCTGTACACACCTGCACACACCTGTACACACCTACACACACCTGCACACACCTGTACACACCTACACACACCTACACACACCTGTACACACCTGCACACACCTGTACACACCTGCACACACCTGTGATTACACCTGCACACACCTGTACACACCTGCACACACCTGTACACACCTGTGATTACACCTGCACACACCTGTACACACCTGCACACACCTGTACACACCTGTGATTACACCTGCACACACCTGTACACACCTGCACACACCTGTACACACCTGTGATTACACCTGCACACACCTGTACTTACACCCGTACACACCAGTACACACCGGTGATTACACCTGCACACACCTGCACACACCTGTGATTACACCTGCACACACCTGTAGTACACACCTGTGATTACACCCGTACACACCTGCACACACCTGTACACACCTGTGATTACACCCGTACACACCTGCACACACCTGTACACACCTGTGATTACACCTGCACACACCTGTACACACCTGCACACACCTTTAACACCTCTATGTTCCCTTATACTTTCATACTGACTGCGAACAGCCGATTCACGCTGAATGAACAGGCCTGGGACAGCGTGACAGGGGAAGGTGGGGCTAATGGAGACCGGGTCAATCCCATGATGCACCTGTACAGTCGTGCTCCCCGTCACTGTGAGCTCACCTGATCAAAGAGGAGGCGGAGCTGTCTCTCCGATTCGCCGACCCACTTGCTGAGACAGTCGGCGCCCTTGCGCATGAAGAAGGACACCTTGCGGTCGCCTTGGCTACACTCGTTAGCCAGCGCTCGCGCAACCAGCGTCTTTCCTGTACCAGGGGGGCCGTAGAACAGGCAGCCTCTACAGAGAAACAGGCATGTTACATACAGCCCCTACAGAGAACACGCATGTTACATACAGCCCCTACAGAGAACACGCATGTTACATACACTCTCCACAGAGAACACGCGTGTTACATACACTCTCTACAGAGAAACATGTTACATACACTCTCTACAGAGAACACGCGTGTTACATACACTCTCTACAGAGAACACGCGTGTTACATACACTCTCTACAGAGAACACGCATGTTACATACAGCCCCTACAGAGAAACAGGCATGTTACATACACTCTCTACAGAGAACACGCGTGTTACATACACTCTCTACAGAGAAACATGTTACATACACTCTCTACAGAGAACACGCATGTTACATACACTCTCTACAGAGAACACGCGTGTTACATACACTCCCTACAGAGAACACGCATGTTACATACAGCCTCTACAGAGAACACGCGTGTTACATACACTCTCTACAGAGAACACGCATGTTACATACAGCCCCTACAGAGAACACGCATGTTACATACACTCTCTACAGAGAAACATGTTACATACAGCCCCTACAGAGAACACGCATGTTACATACACTCTCTACAGAGAAACATGTTACATACACTCTCTACAGAGAAACATGTTACATACAGCCCCTACAGAGAACACGCGTGTTACATACACTCTCTACAGAGAACACGCATGTTACATACACTCTCCACAGACAGTCGTGTGTGTTACGTGCTCTCCAGCGCCTCACCTTGGTGGCTGTATTTTAAACTTCTCAAAGACTTCTGGGTACAGGAGGGGAAAGACCACCATCTCCTTCAGGGCCTGGATGTGTGTACCCAGCCCCCCAACGCTGTCGAACCGCACCTGGGACAGAGAGATGGGGGTCACACCAACGCCAAAACGCACCACACCTCACCAAATAGCACAGCCGAACACGTCACTGAATCCCATTCGCGCAGCACCTTCTGCAGCTGCTAGGACACAGTCTGAACACTCATACATGCAGCTCACAGCTTTGAATAGGATACTAACGGGACATGAATTTTTGGGGAACTCACAGAGGTGTCCAGGTTCATGGGATCCACGTCTGCCAAACTGGCCCCCACTTTCACACGGTCCCGCAGCACCCCACTCGCCAGGTCCTCCGGCCGCAGGTTCATGGGTAAGCACCTGAGCACACACAGGTGAGACACAGGTAACACACCTGAGCACACACAGGTGTAACACAGGTAACATACCTGAGCACACACAGATGCAACACAGGTAACATACCTGAGCACACACAGGTGAGACACCTGAGCAACTAAATACACAGGTAACACACCTGAACACACACAGCTAACACACCTGAACACACAGGTGAGACACCTGAGCAATGAAACACACAGGTGAGACACCTGAATACATACAGGTAACACCCCATGGCACACAGGTAACACGTGAAGCGGGTCTGGATCTAACAGCCTACCGGTTTCGCGCACGGGTCATGCTCTTGCTTTTCCTTCGCTCAAACCGCTCCTCGTCAGATGAAGACGTCGTGTCGCTGCTGTGGATGGCGTGCTTCTTTACCCTGCATGACATCAAACATACAGGAAATCATACACACACACATATACACACGCAAGCACATGTACACACACACACACGCAAGCTCACACACACACACACACACACACACGCAAGCTCACACACACACACACACACGTGAACACACATGCACACACACACACACACACACACACACACACTCACGCACACGAGGGAGCTGACCTGATGTGGCTCCTCCGCGCAGGGGACCGGTGTGTGTCGAACAGCGAGTTCTTGCTCTGCTTCCTGCTCACAGGCTCTGCAAGCAGGAGAGGCCGGAGTCAGACACACACGCGCTGGCGTGTACAGGTGAGAGGGCGTGGCGTGTACGGGTGTGAGGGTGTGGTCTGTACAGGTAGGTGTGAGGGTGTAGCATGTACACGTGTGAGGAGTGTGGCTGGTACAGATGTGAGGGTGTGGTCTGTACAGGTAGGTGAGGGGGCATGACATGTACAGGTGTGAGGGTGTGGTCTGTACAGGTAGGTGAGGGGGCATGACATGTACAGGTGTGAGGGTGTGGTCTGTACAGGTAGGTGAGGGGGCATGATATGTACACGTGTAAGGGTGTGGCCTGTACAGGTGCAAGGGTGTGGTCTATACAGGTAGGTGAGGGGGCATGACATGTACAGGTGTGAAGGTGTGGTCTGTACAGGTAGGTGAGGGGGCATGACATGTACAGGTGTGAGGGTGTGGTCTGTACAGGTAGATGTGAGGGCATGACATGTACAGGTGTGAGAATGGGGTCTGTGCAGGTATGTGTGGGGGCGTGGCCTCTACAGGGGCGTACCTATGGGCGGAGCTTCGTATCGCTGCACAGTCTTGCGCTGCCGCAGGTTGTACGGCCGGTCGTTCTCCTCCCCCACTTCCTCCGCCTCGTCTCCTTCATCTTCATCGTCATCATCATCCTCCACTTCATCGTCATCATCCTCTTCCTCCTCCTCATGAGACTCTGAGACAGAGCAGGAATTAGGAGCACATTACTACAGCCATTCACTAACTCCTGCTGAGGAGAACAGGGAGGAGCTGGAGGAAGATGTGGAGTGGGGGGGGGTAGCCGGATACCTTCGGTGCCCTCCTCTTCCTCGCCCTCTCCTTTGCTCATCACCTTGTGGTGCGTCTGCATGCCGTACGCGTTCCGCCTCAGAGACTTCCGCCTCCTCTTCACCCGCGAGTACATGTCCATGTTCTCCTGCAACCGCCATTACACATCCATTACACAGCCATTACGCATCCATTACACAGCCAATACACAGCCATTACACAACCATTACAGCACCCTCACACAACCATTACACATCCATTACACAGCCAATACGCAACCATTACACATCCATTACACAACCATTACACAGCCATTACACAGCCATTATACAGCCAATACAGCACCCTCACACAACCATTACACCACTTGCTCAAAACCATTACACAACCATTACACATCCATTACACAACCTTTACAGCACCAATACACAACCATTACAGCACCCTCACACAACCATTACACCACTTGCTCAAAACCATTACAGCACCCTCACACAACCATTACACAGCCATTGCAGCACTCTCACACAAACCCTGGAGAACCCTGGGGGAGTGGGGGAGTGGGGGGGGGGGGGGGACTCACGAGCTCGGTGTCGGTCCACATGCGCAGACGCTCCACCTCCCGGTTCTGCCGGATGCTGCTGATGTTATCCATCTCCTGCAGAACTGCCTCCGCCGTACTGCAACACACACACACACACACACACACACAGACCGGGTTATTCAAACTGCAACACACACACACACACACACACACAGACCGGGTTATTCAAACTGCAACACACACACACACACACACACACAGACTGGGTTATTCAAACTGCAACACACACACACACACACACACACACACAGACACACACACACACAGACCGGGTTATTCAAACTGCCACACACACACATACACACACACACACACACACACAGACCGGGTTATTAAAACTGCAACACACACACACACACACACACACACACACACACACACACACACACACACACACAGACCGGGTTATTAAAACTGCAACACACACACACACACACACACACACACACACACACACACACAGAGACCGGGTTAGTCAAACTGCAACACACACACACACACACACACACACACACAGACCGGGTTAGTCAAACTGCAACACACACACACACACACACACACACACACACACACCGGGTTATTCAAACTGCAACACACACACACACACACACACACACACAGAGACCGGGTTATTCAAACTGCAACACACACACACACACACACAGACCGGGTTATTCAAACTGCAACACACACACACACACACACACACACACACACACACAGACTGGGTTATTCAAACTGCAACACACACACACACACACACACACACACACACACACACACACACACACACACACACACACACACACACACACACACACACAGAGACCGGGTTATTCAAACTGCAACACACACACACACACACACACACACACACAGACCAGGTTATTCAAACTGCCACACACACACACACACACACACACACACACAGACCGGGTTATTAAAACTGCAACACACACACACACACACACACACACACACAGACCAGGTTATTCAAACTGCCACACACACACACACACACACACACACACACACACACACACAGACCGGGTTATTAAAACTGCAACACACACACACACACACACACACACAGACCAGGTTATTCAAACTGCCACACACACACACACACACACACAGACCGGGTTATTAAAACTGCAACACACACACACACACAGACCAGGTTATTCAAACTGCCACACACACACACACACACACACACACACACACACACACACACACACACACCGGGTTATTCAAACTGCCACACACACACACACACACACACACACACAGACCAGTTTATTCAAACTGCCACACACACACACACACACACACACACACACACACACACACACACACACAGAGCCCGGGTTATTCAAACTGCAACACACACACACACACACACAGGGTTTGTACTGCCTGTGGGTTTCAACTGAACGTGAATTTCCTGAAAGTTCAGTTCAATGCAGATTAATTTTATGCTTCTGCGTAGGTGAAAACGAGGCTGCAGGTTTGATTCTCAGGTGAGGCACAGCCATTACAGCATCAGCACTAAACTGCAGTTCAACCTCAGTCTGTACACACAGACAACGTTTAACACGTAAAGGGTGCAGTACCCTTTACAATCTGCCATGTCTCTCTGCCACAAAAGGGGGCGCTGGTTGTGTATAACTGTATGGGGCAGCCCGTCTGTTTTTGGGGAAGTCAGCACACCTGTGGGAGGCCCAAGTAAGGAGATCCGAAGTGATGCTTCTCCTGTATAAGGACCTCATCTGAAGTTCCTGACTCTCTCGCTCTTGCTCTCCCCAATTTCCCAATTTTGCTTTACCCCTCCTGGGGAGCACACATCTCTCCAGGAGGGGTAAAGCAAACATCTGACATCTCCAGGTGTCAGCTTCGCTACGTTTATGTTTACGGTGGCCGTGTGCAGCCGTAACACAACCCCACGGCAACCTACGGACAGGAAGCGGTGTTTCCCATCTCCTTGTCCAATCAGCACGCACCGTGTCTGCAGCTCCTGCAGCTCGCAAATCTGCCCGCCATCTGTTCAGAGGCCGCGCTACCCTCTGAGCGGACGCCGCGGCGGCCTCCCGCCCACGTGACGGCACAACGCGCGTGTGAGCGAGCCAGCAGCCCGCGGTCATCCGCTCACCATGGCAACAGAGCAGCCTCTGCCCATAATGCACTGGGAAACATGACGGCAGGGGTGGGAAACCCCTTTGCCGGAAGGCCAGTGGGAATTCAGGGACGTGACCGAATCAGCACACTTGCTTACTATTGAGTGTACTTGCTGAGTACACTGGATGAGAAAGTTGTATAGTAGGCAAAATCTTCTCTGAATGTAGTGTATTTAAAATCCGAGGATGATATACTTATTTTAACGAGCAGGTTGTGTTCACCTGTTCAGGGTCTGGTAATAACGCGTGTTATAACGGGCAGGTTGTGCTTACCTGTCCAGGGTCTGATAATAAGGTGTGTGCTTACCTGTTCAGGGTATGATAGTAAGGTGTGTGCTTACCTGTTCAGGGTATGATAGTAAGGTGTGTTTTAAGGGTCAGACTGTGCTTACCTGTACAGGGTATGATAGTAAGGTGTGTGCTTACCTGTTCAGGGTATCATAGTAAGGTGTGCTGTAAGGGTCAGATTATGCTTACCTGTTCAGTCTCAGGTAATGGCAGGTGTGCTTACCTGTACAGTCTCAGGTAATGGCAGGTGTGCTTACCTGTACAGTCTCAGGTAATGGCAGGTGTGCTTACCTGTACAGTCTCAGGTAATGGCAGGTGTGCTTACCTGTTCAGTCTCAGGTAATGGCAGGTGTGCTCACCTGTTCACTAGTTGGTCGAACAGCCGGCTCTGGTTGAGGTGCTCGAACCGGCTCTTTCTGGAACGGCAGCTTCGCTTCAGCTCCACGTGCCCGTTCATCCGGGCGTGCTCTCCATCTCCGGCGTCCTCCTTCCGCTGGCCCTTACGAGCTGAAATAAACCAATCAACCAATCAGCATCAAACCCAATCAACAATCAACCAATCAGCGCCAAACCCCATCAACAATCAACCAATCCGCATCAAATCCAATCAACAATCAACCAATTAGCGCCAAAGCCCAATCAACAATCAACCAATCAGCAGTAAACCCAATCAACAATCAACTAATCAGCGCCAAACCCCATGAACAATCAAACAATCACCATCAAACCAAATTAACAGAAAGCCCAAATAACAATCAACCAATCGGCACTAAAAACAAATAACAATCAACCAATCAGCACCAAACCCAATCAACAATCAACCATACACACACATATGTAACAGATACAGCACAGCACTGACTGTTGCCTGGTGTACTCCCTGAAGCAGGAAACCCTGGACTCTTACACAGTCCGTAATATCATTCATGCGGGGGTAATAACCTACGACACATTTTATTCTGCAAGAGTAAGGCTGTTAATAAAGTTTTACTGAGCATGAATTACTGCGGCATTCTAACAGGTTACCAGACCCCCTTACATTCCAACTTCCCTTCCAACCGTCTCCAAACTGGTGAAATCATAAATGCAAAGTGCCTAATAAATGTTGAGGAGTACCCTCAACAATAAAGTTTTTCCAGGAACAATACAGTAGTTATTCAAGATTTTAGTCACACTGACACAGTGAGAGGAAAATGAAGTTAAACTTTAATTTAAAAAACAATACATTTTAAAACTTACAGAGGCTTCCGTGTCCATTCTGCAGGGTCTCAGTGGATAACCTGCAACCAAGCAGTAAAGTTAGCGATCAACAATATACACCGTACAGACCACAAGCTACTGTATGTGTCTGTATGTACAGACCACAAGATACACTGTATGTGTCTGTATGTACAGACCACAATTTACACTGTACGTGTCTGTAAGTACAGACCACAATTTACACTGCACGTGTCTGTAAGTACAGACCACAATAAACACTCACCCCTTGACCCCTGAGCCCCCCCCTCACCCCCTCACCTGGTGTGGTGTGCGGGGATATTCCACGTGACCCTTTGACCTTTGACCTGAGGGCTGGGTGAGGTGTCGCTGGAGCTGGGCGTGGTGTGCCTGCGGGTGCGTTTCGAGGGGGGAGACAGCCGGGCGCTGCTGGAGCTGACATCACTTCCTGGGTCCTTCTGTAGGCGGCGCCAGAGAGGAAAACAGTTCACAGCCTGTCTGGAGATACTTCACTCCCACATGTGCAGTGCAAAAATAAATATTTATATATATCTATACACATACGCATGTGACTACTTTTCAGAGAAAATGAATTTCCTTTAATTGAGGAAGGACGATTGTGTGTGTCAGACCTGTGTTTTGTACAGCAGCGCCTTAACGGGACGAGCCACCCAGCAGCCCCTGGATAATGGTGTCTGCAATGGGTCTGTACACTAGGATCTGATTGGTGAAAAATGACCAACCAGACCACAGGCTCCCACTCCCCATTCCTTCAACTGCAGGCTACTTTCATGAACAATTCCAGAGTTTTCTCACGAGAAGCCCCGACCATTCATTGGGTAGATAACTAATTTGCCTGCCAAGTAGCAAAAAAAAAAAAAAAAACATTGAGCAGATGGGTTTGATAAGATGCACTTTATTGAACCCTGTGGGGTCATTTGTCATCCACTTTAGACCCATCCTAGCTACTTAGAAGCAGTGGGCAGCCACAGTGCAGCGCCCAGGGACCAGCTCCAGTTCCGAGGTCTGTGCCTTGGTCAAGGGCAATGTCAGGAGTGCCAGTACCTACTGGTGTGGGAGGAAACCGGAGTACCCGGGGGAAACCCACACGAATGCAGGGAGAACATGCAAACTCCATGCACAGCAGATCCGTCCAGCCTGGCCTTGAGCCTCCTTCTTGCGAGGCAACAGAGCTTAGCACTATTGGGTGCCACCATGCCACCCATCCAAATGGCAAAATAATCGTTTAAGTACTTTAGTAAAAAGAACTAGGCGTCGCTTTTCAGATAAGCAATGGGAAACAGTTCTATTTGGGCATAATGGTAGAACTTCAGCTATAGGTGGCACCGCTGCCCACCCCTCTCTCTCTGAGCTCAAACCCGCGAGGTGGCAGAGCCAAAAGCTAAGCTTCTGGGTGGAAACTCTTTCAGCATTCCACGTCCGACCTAGCGAAGTTACACGCTCCGATATGCCCGTTCGCTACAAATTGAGAGCAGATGTCAAAGCTGTTCACAGGATGAATAATCTATATCACGCTGAACATGAGGTCTTTCTGAGAATTCAACCGAAGATCTTGCCTTCATGCAAGTTCAAACGATTCACAAAGTCGATAAAGGGGGGTACGCCAGGTACATCGAGCAGATTTTGATTTTTATTCCGACCTGTTCAGGCAAACATCCTTTAAAATGCGGCAGCGTTCCATGCTACAAACCCGCTTGCTCAACTGAACATGCCGAGTTGTCAAGAGCAAGACTTCAAAAAGCTTAATCGACCGGCTCTCTTTTAAAAAGACACCGGAGCGTGCTGCTGCACGAGGAATGCTTAAACGGAGCGTATTTCTCCGGAGACCTCGAGCGCAGCCGTGGCGGCGCGCGCGAGCCCACCTTGCGAAAAAGAACATTTGTCGTTCAGACGCGTTTCCTTGACCGTCTCGATGTCCATTTCACGGACGTCGATTTAGCAAAACAAGACGCATTTAACAATGGCCAAGAAAGGATAAATTAAGACTTATGAAACGGGACCGTCTGAGGTCAATGCAGCCCCCTAAATCACCATATAGAACGAGGCAAACAAAGGAAAGAACAGCTCGATAAAGTTTGAGGCGCTCGAAACCTGTAGATATCACTCATGTAGTATTGTTATTGAGCCGCTTATGACTGTCATGCCCTGGCGCTGGGTTTACATTGCCGAGGGAACATTTGATTACAACGATATGGCGAAATCGTTCGAGCTCCCCCCCTCCCTTCTACATTTTATTGCAACAAAGACTAGAGAAAACAACACTACTGCCAACGTTGTCTGAGACGTAGAGACCGCCCACTCACGGTTAAAGGGGACAACAACCCATTGTGTTTGCCATTGAAAATGACCACAATGTGAGCACTTTAACAACTGCAACTAATAAAAAAAATATGTTACGTCATACATATGCTTAAACGTGTTTATTTGTAGACCATGCCATAACAATGAAACATGCCTTCAAGTTCGAATACCCTGAACTTAACGTTGCGCAACGAGCAAAACACGGTTGACCTTTCTCGTAACCTGCATTAAACTGCATGCTTTCACGTTTTTCTAGACCCAAAGAAAAGTTTACCGAGTTCAACTTTTCCCAAAATTAACGACACTGTCCGTTTCTAACCGCCAGGCGGGGCATTTCCCTCACTATCCATCTTTCCCTTCCCCCACCCCAACATTGGTTCCGTTTATTTATAGATAGCAGGCTACACGGACACCACGGCAAGAACTTGCCATAAACAAACTACTCAAGGCATATCTGCGTCCGCCTAGTGCTCGTCACTAGCCGTGCTGTGGGTGACAAAACGACCGGGCCATTGATCCACACTCGAGCCGGTCAGGCACTGAGGCGAACAATCTGCCGGGCTAGCCGCCTAGCTTTGCTAGCTTTTTATTTCACACAAAGAGAACTTGGGGGACAGCGCTGAACACAAGACAAGCTATTGTGAAATAGACAGACTAGCGCGACACATCGCCGGACGGGCAGTGACAATTGCGCCCGGGCACGCCGCCTCACTCACGGCGAATTCAGCGGACAGTTGCAAACACTACCGGCACACACTCGCTAGCTGTACAACAAAAGACGCGCTGGCAAGAGGCAATCTGCAGGCCAAACAAGACTGCTAGCTAGCAGCGCTTGAGAGAAGCCCGGTGTTCTTACATGGTGCTGTTCGTCTGAGCTGGGGTTGTTCTTGGCGGAAGATCTTGTCCTGGACGAGATGAAGAGGCCGCAGCTCTCGTGCTGGGAGCTTTTCCGGGTGTTCACCATGATTTTTCCACGTCGCGGCTCTTGTCAGTTATGTCTATCCGCTTGTTACACTGCCTCAGTGAGTGGAGTACTGAGGCGCCATTTCTCTTTCTCTCTCTCTTGCTCTCTCTCCCTCTGCTGTCTGTCAGCGGACACACTCCAGCGCTGAGCACTTCCGCTTTAAGCACGAGCGGTGATTCCCCCCGGCCGCACGCGACTCCTCGGTAGCAAAAACACTCCGATCTTGCAAAAGTGAAACTGGCGTATGATTTAAAAAATTATATAACAACGTTGTAAATAGCCAAATGTAAAACGGAACTAAATGTATGCCAAGCCTCGCTTGCTGAACTGGACATCAAATCCTTTGGAGTTTCTGTTTTTGTAGCACTATTTCATTTGGAATAGTCAATCGTACCTAGAAACTAAACTGGATAGAACCGACATGCAATTTGTAATTAAATTCCAGCGTTTGCAGTTTATAAAGTGGCGGTTGCGTTGTTGTTGTTCATTAACGTTTCAAAGAAATAGCTCGTTTATCTGGTGGGAATGCGCATCTAGCGAGCTGTTGATGCATTAATAGACAGCTCGAGCCGCAGTTGCATCACGTTAGATCTCTCTTTGATTTAAAAATATACGTTATAAAAATCAACAGAAAGGCGTGTTTTTGTACGTTGTGACGTTAGCCGTTTAATAAGAGGTCTAGTATTGGCTTTACGAATATATAGGCTATTATACAACTAATTCTCCCGTGCGTATGGGACAGTTGACAAGTGGTCCTTTTGACAGATGGGATCTTTTGCATTCGGAGCGAAAGCATAGCCACGTGCGTGCCTCTCCGCGTTTGTTTTGGTTCGCCTTCGGGAGAAGAGCTGCTGAGAAAACGGGGTGGGGGAAGTTATTAATGAATCTGTTTTATTGGGCGCCGTGATTTGACTCGTGTTCAGAGTTGAGGCGCGAAAAAAAACTCCACAATTAATAAATATTCGGAGGTTTCTTTAATTCAAACGATCACAAGTTGAGATGTGTGTTGGAAAAAAAACTTTTATTTGAGGTTATTTTCGAGGTGTATTCTGTTTTCAGTGTTGTATTCGTTAATGGCATTTATTAATACTTCTGTTTACTTTAACTATTTATTATAACTTTATTGCATAAATATTTGTGTAAACTAGCATATTGGCACGTTTCCATTTTTTTTCTATATTCTCCAATAATTTGAGTCTATTTAAAACGATCATCTTTACCTAATGATTACATTTCCGTACAGTTGGAAACTTTTTGCTAATTTTGTGTTTGTGTTTTTATGTTTTACAAAAACGACTGTAAAAAATGTAAATGCTACTTTTTCTAAATAAATATTGAAATTATAGACGAGATTGCAGTAAGGGGGAATTTTTGTTTTCGTGCTTTAGGACCTCTAAACCAGCGAGAGCCATTGGTACAAAAAAAGTTGCACATTATACGGAACATATAAACCGCTATTTACGGCTGTTCACTGAAATGGTGTGGAAGTTTTCCAGTACTGCTGTGCGCATGCACTTTGTTTCATGAGATCAAACTCATTTGAGAGCAGGTTTGAAAAATATGAGTGCTCAAGGTCAGTATGGTACGTATTTCAGAATACCAACCCACACCTGGAAATGCAGGATGGGGTGACCTGCAAAATTATGATCTTAATTTTTTTTTTTTTTAAAGAAGGAAAAGAGCAAATGCCAGGCCTGAACACCAAAATAGCAAGCACACGAGGTACCGGGTTCCACTCCTGTCAGCTAAGAACAGGAAGATAAAGCTACCATTGGCACATGATCATCAGAACTGGATGATTGAAGGTTGGAAAGTGTCGCTTCGTCGGACAAATCTCTGCGACACGCAGATGGTATAAACAGCATGAATCTACCCAGTCTCGTGCCAGCGATGCAGGCTGCTGGTGGTGTTGTGTAACGGTGTGGGGAACGTTTTCTTGGCACACGTCAGGCCCCTTAATGAAGCATCATTTAAATGCCACGGCATACATAGGCATTGTTTCTGACAATGGGCATCTGTTTACGGCCACAGACTTGCCTTTTTTTCAAATGGATACTTCCAGCAGGATAATGCGCCATGCCACAAAGCACGCATCATCTCAAGCTGGTTCCATAAACAAGACAGTGACTTCAGTTTACTCCGATGGCCTGTATGGACTCCAGATCTCAATCCAATCCAGCACCTTGGAGGTGGAACGGGAGGCTCGCAGCATATGTGGCCAAAAATCTACAATAATTATGTGACGCTGTGGAGTCAACATTTACCAAAGTCCCTGAGAAAAGTTTATAGCGTTTTGTCGAATCCATGCTGCTAAGAATTCAAGCTGTTCCAGAGGCAAAAGAAGGTCTCACCAATTTACTATATAGCTGTACCTAATACACTGGTCACTGGGTGTATGTCAATAATGTAATAATCAAAATTTACTTGCATTTAAAATAAAAAATGTCTTGGACCTGGATTCGTTTGTATTAATTAATTAATTTGTTTATTTATTTATCTAAATCGTTTGCTTTGTCAGCTAATCATGAAGAGCGAACAATATAAAAGCCAATTTGTGAACCGTTCAATTATGTTGCAACAGTCGCGTCCCGCTAATAGTGGATCTGCTACTAACTACTCCAGAAGACCCTGTTGCCATGCAACACTAAGCAGCAGCCCTGCTACAAGCTCTCATGCATATTTAGTGCCTTGGGCCCCCCGCTGTGTGGCGTTTAGATTAATGTAAATCTCCTTATTCTGTGCCCGCGTGGCTAATTTAACCCTTAATGGGTGCGTGCGTAAGAACTTCTTAACCGCAAAGTTTGAGCTAAATGCGTTCAATTATTTAATGGACAGTGGAACTGTTTTAGTAATAGTCCAGACGTTGTTTTTAATAAAAGTATTTAGATTTTTGTAAATTTACTTTTTTTTGGGTTCATCCTTGACTGGTCGTTGCGCTGCTCTAAACGTTAACTATTTTGTTACTGTTGTTGTTGTTTGACCATGTATCGTTCAGCTATATTTATTCAGTTTAAGTAGCTAAGATTTTTCACGGAATTCGTTTCCTTGGTTCGTGAAAAAGCCGCTGTCCCGCTGGCTGTGTGTTTTCGCATGACGCCCGCTCGCTATTACAGCTGATCCGACCATCTGTTCTCTTTTCCCCCGATGAACAGGGTCTTTGCTACTGCCATGTTTGGAAAATGGCTAGCGCTAAGCAGTTTGCATTTTTTTGATATTGGCTAACAGTACTCAAAGCATTAAATTGGACCAATTTCAGATTTTCAAAAAACTTTCATAATAGTTTCATGTTTATTTTCTATTGAATATACAACTCTTTTTGCAAAAGTATGCTGTTTGCTCAGAAATAGAGCTACAACCGACAACAAGTAACATCATTAACGTTGCAACAATAAGGCGTTTGTTTTTGGATATTATGATAGCAAAAATCAAAACAAGCCAATTTTATGAACCACAATGGACGGAATATCTGTTGAGTTATATTCGACCGGGAGGGGACGCTCAAACTTTAAAAAGAAGTCGAGCTCATCGTAACATTACGGCAGTTTTGGACCACAGACGGCGCCTACGTCAATGCGAAGCGGCGATTTGATTGGTGAGTAGAGCAAAGGAACGCCACAACTGCCAGGACGCTTACCTAGGCCGGATGACATCCGTGTGTGGGAGACATAAACTGGTAGAATAAAACTCCGTTATTTTTATTAGTGTATAATGTCGAACGTAATGATGAACTGAAAAGCTTTCATGAAAACGTTCGTAGAAGTGACTTGAGATGCTATCATGTCGGGCGCCAACACGCTTCCTTACATAATTCTGTCGCATTTACAGTTTATGGCTGTCCATGTTATTCGAAAGCCAGATTTTTTAGAGCGTGTTTGCGATTTATTTTTCGTTTCTGGGTCTAAAATTAAAAAAAAAATGTTTTTACATCAGTTAATTTTCCGTGGACGTATTTCTCGTTTGCATTTGTTTGGTACGGTGTGGCTACAGTCGGATCAATTTGGAGTTGTATGATTGCCAATTTGGAATCGCATATTGCCATGTCACGTTTCTTTTTACATCACGATGATGACACTCGCTTAAATTATGAGCACGTTTGCATTGACTACAAACGCAGACAACGTTCGCCTGTATAACCTGGGTATATTTGTCAAAACTGAGTCCAGGCTATTGAATCATCTTGTCTGTGAGCTAAGGAGCATTTTAGATTTACCATTAGAAATGACAAGATCCTTTTTTTGTTCGAACAATACAATATAGATATAGGCTATGACATCAAAAACAAAGTTATATTTTGTTAAAAATGAATCTCTAGTCTTAAGAGTGAGGTGCCAGCAGGTAATTGTTTTGCTGGACACAATTTTTCGATCGGGACGGCTGCGCACTGCTTCAGGGAGAGATGGCTACGTATCTCGGCGCTTCATTTAAGCGTCTCAAACTGCGACTTGGTTTAGTACGACGTGTGGGAATTTGTCTTCGTTCATCCCTCCCAGAAAGCCGTTATCTGCTCGCTTTGTCTCATCTTGTCTTGTCTTTCCCGCCTGACCTTCCAACGGCACACAGGATGTGGTTGAAGGTGCCAGGGCCGCCGGTGTAACAGGGAGAATGTCTGGAGTTAATCTCTTGTGACAAGAAGCTGAATGTTTTTCATTCCGTTTAATGCGTCTTTTGTTGTCTTTGCATCGCATATTTAAAAAAGTAGAAATTCGAGGCATTTGGTTGCCAGCGCCCTGCCTATGTGCAAGGGCTGGATTTTGAGTTGCAATGGTGTCTTGATTTGTAGGCCTGGCTTTGACAGTTAGCCTGCCCCCACCTACCCCCTCAAGTTAATCTGAGACATCCAAATACTTTAAAGAAGTGAACAGTTTTTCAGTACTCAATAACAGCCATGACTGAGGCTGACATGCTTGCATGTGCATTGCTGAGTTTGGGTGTACGGTGTGTGTGTGTGTGCAGAGTTTCGGTGTGATACGTATGTGTGTGTGTATCTCCACAGAGTTTGGGTGTACGGTGTGTGTGTGTGTGTGCAGAGTTTCAGTGTGATACATATGTGTGTGTGTGTCTCCACAGAGTTTGGATGTATGGTGTGTGTGTGTGTGCGGAGTTTCAGTGTAATACGTGTGTGTGTGTGTCTCCACAGAGTTTGGGTGTACGGTGTGTGTGTGTGCGTGCAGAGTTTCAGTGTGATACGTATGTGTGTGTGTGTATCTCCACAGAGTTTGGATGTACGGTGTGTGTGTGTGTGTGCGGAGTTTCAGTGTGATACGTATGTGTGTGTGTGTCTCCACAGAGTTTGGATGTACGGTGTGTGTGTGTGTGCGGAGTTTCAGTGTGATACATATGTGTGTGTGTGTCTCCTCAGAGTTTGGGTGTACGGTGTGTGTGTGTGTGCGGAGTTTCAGTGTGATACGTATGTGTGTGTGTGTCTCCACAGAGTTTGGGTGTACGGTGTGTGTGTGTGTGCGGAGTTTCAGTGTGATACGTATGTGTGTGTGTGTCTCCACAGAGTTTGGGTGTACGGTGTGTGTGTGTGTGCAGAGTTTCGGTGTGATACGTATGTGTGTGTGTATCTCCACAGAGTTTGGGTGTACGGTGTGTGTGAGTGCAGTTTGTGCATGCAGAATTTTGGTGTGATACGTGTATGTGCACAGTTTGGGTGTGATGCGTGTGTGTGTGTGTGTGTGCACAGAGTTTGGGTGTAAGGAGTGTGTGTGTGTGTGTGCACAGAGTTTGGGTGTAAGGAGTGTGTGTGTGTGTGTGCACAGAGTTTGGGTGTAAGGAGTGTTTGTGTGTATGTGTGTGTGCACAGAGTTTGGGTGTAAGGAGTGTGTGTGTGTGTGTGTGCACAGAGTTTGGGTGTAAGGAGTGTGTGTGTGTGTGTGTGTGCACAGAGTTTGGGTGTAAGGAGTGTGTGTGTGTGTGTGTGTGTGTGTGTGTGTGCAGAGTTTGGGTGTAACGTGTGTGTGTGTGTGTGCAGAGTTTGGGTGTAACGTGTGTGTGTGTGTGCAGAGTTTGGGTGTAACGTGTGTGTGTGTGTCTACAGATGGGAACAGACACTTGCCATGAAAGAAACTGACAGTAGAGACAGTGGCGGAGATGCAGACTGGTGAGTTTGTGCAAAAGAATTCCTCAGCTCTGCTTATGGGAAATTACACTCGTTATTAATTACTAATGCTATTGGCCCGTACTGTACATAAAGAAATACATACATGTAGAGTGAAGTAATCACATTACCCAGCTGGGCTTTAACCCTTTAAGGTGTGTGATCACAAATATAGAACATTCTTAACTGAACATTCCAATGCTGATGTCACAATCACTGCTGGCAAACGAAAGCAACAGAGTTCTGGAACGCTGGCTTAGAATATTGAAAAATCATTCCCCAAAGAAAAAAACTACTCTTCAAAGGGTTTTAGGGTCCAGTGGTGAATCGCTGCATGTGACCCCCCCCCCCCCACCCCCCACCCCTAAACTGGAATCTGGAATTCAGTTTGATTCAGTGGGGGGTGGGGGGTTCATCACCACACTAAGCCCCAGGGCTGTAGCTGGCTGTGCTCACTATGCCTCCTGATTGACCCTCATTCAGGTGCTTGTTTTCAGCCGGTCGCAGTGGACCCCTGTGCTGAACTCTGTTTTTTTCGGGTGTTTTTACACGCTCAGGGGCGAAGGGGCGGAGAGCGCCGAGGAGGAGGCGCCCATGAGGCGCAGTTTTTCGGTGGAGGACCTGCTGGACGAGGTGGGGAGGATCGGCAGGGTACCAGCGGCGGACTCCAAGGTAACCCACCCCGTCCTTCAGCCAATCACGGGCGGCCTGTCCTGTCCCTAAATACCTGCTTTGAGTCGGGGTGCACAACAAGAGCTGCTCCGTTTCTGGATTTTGTGCCAACGTCTGCTCTTAATTATTTCATTGAGCTGAATCAGATGTTAATCCAACATTTTCAAAAGCAAAGTGGAGGGTTGGAGTGAAAACCTACAGGACGGTAGATCTCCAGGAGCAGGGTTGGGCAGTCCTGCTCTAGCTGTTGGATGAGGTGTGCATTGTTAGGGTTGGAGTGAGAACCTACAGGACGGTAGATCTCCAGGAACAGGGTTTGGTTATCACTGATCTAAGGCGTCCCTGATTTTTGGGGCTCTTTTATGTGCCTTGGCCTGTGGTCTGTGATGCGGAGCGAGACTGTGGTCTCTGACGCGGAGCGAAACCGTGGTCTCTGACGCGGAGCGAAACTGTGGTCTCTAACGCGGAGCGAAACCGTGGTCTCTGACGCGGAGCGAAACCGTGGTCTCTGACGCGGAGCGAAACTGTGGTCTCTGATGCGGAGTGAAACTGTGGCTTGCAGGTGGAGATCGTGGTGAGGCTGTGGAAGGAGGGCTTCACGGTGAACGACGAGGAGTTCCGCTGCTACTCCCAGGACGAGAACCAGCAGTTCCTGGAGGCCATAAAACGAGGGTCAGTCATCACGCGGGCGGTCATGTGATTGGTCACATGACTGGCTTTCTGCAAAGCTCTTTTTGTTTGTTTTGTGTGGGCAGACGCACACCCGCCCCTGTGCTCGGAACATGGCGGCGGTATGTTCGTAAATTTGTCATAAATAGAATCAAGTTTTGTCACAGAAACGGAGAGGGTACTTCTAACAAACCTCCAGCTTTACTGTGGTTATGTTGTGCTATGTCGTGGTTAGTTATTTATGGAAATCTGCATTAAAGGGTGTGTACTCTGATATGAGAACTAAATGATGTGAGTTGTGTTACAACGGACGTACTGAATAGAATGCAATAGAAAGTTTTATTGAGGTCTTATAAGACGTACCCCAATGTCCAATTTTACATTAGAGACGGTGTCTGAAAATGTCTGTACCCTATTCTTATACAATCTATGATACCTGGTCACACACTAGTCTCACCCCAAAATATCTGTACCTGGTCTCGTGCCTGTGTCACCCCAAAATATCTGTACCTGGTCTTGTGCCTGTGTCACCCCAAAATATCTGTACCTGGTCTTGTGCCTGTGTCACCCCAAAATATCTGTACCTGGTCTTGTGCCTGTGTCACCCAAAAATATCTGTACCTGGTCTTGTGCCTGTGTCACCCAAAAATATCTGTACCTGGTCTTACTCCTGGGTCACCCCAAAACACCTGTAACGTGCACCTGGCCTTGTGATGTCACCCCAAAACACCTGTAATGTGCACCTCGCCCCACAGGGAGCTGCCGGAGGAGCTGGAGCGGCGCTCGGAGGAGGGCGAGCTGGAGGTGATCATGCAGGACATGAAGGAGGAGCCGTACGTCCCGCGCAAGAAGAGCTTCCTCCCGTTCACGGGCCGGGGGTACCGGCTGGGCAGGTCGCTGGCTTTGGGTTTCAGTTTGAGGGTCGTCCCCTGTGTGTGCTGAGTTTGCATTTGAGTTTGAGTTTGTGTTTCGTTCCCTGTGTGTGCTGAGTTTGCGTTTGAGTTTGAGTTTGTGTTTCGTTCCCTGTGTGTGCTGAGTTTGCATTTGAGTTTGAGTTTGTGTTTCGTTCCCTGTGTGTGCTGAGTTTGCATTTGAGTTTGTGTTTCGTTCCCTGTGTGTGCTGAGTTTGCATTTGAGTTTGAGTTTGTGTTTCGTTCCCTGTGTGTGTTGAGTTTGCATTTGACTTTGAGTTTGTGTTTCGTTCCCTGTGTGTGCTGAGTTTGCGTTTGAGTTTGAGTTTGTGTTTCGTTCCCTGTGTGTGCTGAGTTTGCATTTTCATTTGAATTTGAGTTACGAAGTCCACTGCCTGCTTGCCTTTCCTGTGTGCTAAAACACAGCAGCAGTGCAGGTAGTGGTGGAGACAGCGGTATAAAACCAGTTATTGGCGAGTTGGGGCTCCAGGTGTGGCTTGTGTGTGGCGTGGCACAGAGTCCGTCAGCGTGTGGAAAACTGCAGGAGGAATAGCACACCTCACTTCCTGTCTGCTCACCCTCCTGCTGACGGAGGTGGAAGACACTTCCTGTGAACGCTCCCTGCTAAAAATTCCCGGCCCTGCTCTGCCCACCCTTACATGTTTGTGACCTCCCCCCCCCCGCAGTGTTGCTCCACGTGTCGTGGCCCGGTCCCCCTCCCTGCACGAGGACAGAGACCCTCCCATCCCATTGGTGGAGCTCAACGACACCCAGCCAATCACCAGCCTTCAGATCTGGCTGGCGGACGGGCGAAGACTGGTGCAGAGGTTCAACCTCTCTCACAGGTGGAGGAATTATCATTATTTATTTATTATTATTTATTTATTTATTTATTTATTTATTTATTTATTATTATTATTATTATTATTATTATTATTATTATTATTATTATTATTATTATTATTATTATTGTTGTTGTTGTTGCTGCTGTTGTGTGTGTTGACCGAGCAAAGACAAGCGTTTTATTGGAAGATGAATACTGTGAAACATGAAGCTGAAATGTGAAACATCAGAGTCGTTTGCGAGAGTAATGACAGCAGGCTAATGTATTGGTTTACGCAGACAGTGCGGATGAGAATGCAAACGGTCTGAAAGTTTAATTCCATCACAACTGGGATGTGACAGGAGGGAGTTCTGACAACTGTTTCTGTTTGTTTTTCAGTTTGATTTGTTTTGTGTGTGTGAGGATCAGTGGCATGCTGTTCTCTGAGTATTTGACGAGATCAGTGACATGCTCTTTTTCGCAGGATCAGTGACGTGCTGCTCTGTGTGTTTGATGGGATCAGTGACATGCTGCTCTTTATTTCACAGGATCAGTGACGTGCTGTTGTGTGTGTGAGGATCAGTGACGTGCTGCTCTGTGTGTTTGATGGGATCAGTGACATGCTCTGTTTCGCAGGATCAGTGACGTGCTGCTTTGTGTTTGATGGGATCAGTGACATGCTGCTCTTTATTTCACAGGATCAGTGACGTGCTGTTGTGTGTGTGAGGATCAGTGACGTGCTGTTCTCTGAGTGTTTGACGGGATCAGTGACACGCTCTGTTTCGCAGGATCAGTGACGTGCTGCTCTGTGTGTTTGATGGGATCAGCGACATGCTGCTCTTTATTTCACAGGATCAGTGACGTGCTGTTCTGTGTATGAGGATCAGTGACGTGCTGTTCTCTGAGTGTTTGATGGGATCAGTGACACGCTCTGTTTCGCAGGATCAGTGACGTGCAGGACTTCGTGGAGCAGTCCGAGCGCACGGGCCTCCCGTTCGTGCTGACCACCTCGCTGCCCTTGCGGGAGCTGCGGGAGCAGGACCTGAGCCTGGCGGAGGCCGACCTGTCCAACGCCGTCATCGTGCAGCGCCCCCTCAACAGTCAGCCCCCCTTCGGACACTCCTGACTGGGGCAGGCACCCCAACACCCCCCCGCACCCCTCAAATGCTCCTGGGAGACCACAACATCTCCCACAACCCTCGAATGCTCCCGGGACACCCCAACATCCAGCACCCTCTCCATTGCTCTTCGGAAACCCCCTATATCCGGCACCATTCTGGACATTGCTGACTGGGGGACACCCTGACACCCGCCCACCCCCCGCTTCTTGTACGCCCACTCCCCCATTCCTGCAGACGGGGGGCTGGATATGGGACCCCCTCATGTGTAGAGACTTCTGTAACAACACTACTGCAGTCACCACACAATCTGGGGAAAATGTTTTTTATTTTTTATCCCCCCCCCCCCCCCGGGAAAAACTGTCTGTTAATTTATGATTTCTGTTTTTGTCCATCAACTCTAAGGAGTGGTGTAATGAAATCCATATGAACAGTAATGGTTTTAAAACATAATAAAAAATCGTGTTGATGGATGAAGCAGAGGGGAATATAATCTGAAATGTAGGGTTAAATCCCGCCCCCTCACATGGCGTGGGTTACCAAGGTTACGTGAAAACCCTGCAGATGGTTTAATTGTACAGGAGAGTATGTGAGTGTAGAAGAGAGTGAATGACTTCTTTCTTTTTAAAAAAGCATCAGAGCAATATGTGTGAGTTGCAGTAACTATGTGGAGAGACAGACTGTGTCTGTGAAAGATTGGAGACCCAACCCTCAACAATAAAGTCACACCCTTAGCAAAGAGCTGTCACTCTCATCCATAAGCAACTCCCGCAACAATAAGTCTCTCTCCATAATAAGCTCCACCCTCAATACCAAACCGCACCCTAATAAAAAAAACACCCTCACATTTTCAGATTCATCTGGTTTTGAAGTGTCTTATTGCTGCAGGTGTGAATTTTAATGCCTTTTCACGGGAAGGGGAACGCTGAATACTTCATAGAAATAAAAGCGGTAGTTTTGAAGCGGCGCAGCTGGTGAAAGTTCTTACTGCCACCAGTTAGTCATGACCAGACTTCTGTGTTTCCCCCAGAGAACAGGCCCTTATTCCTGAATCCAGTGTTAAAGAAAAGCCCAAAGGTTAATCCAGAAAGAGGGCACTGTGTAAAATTGGTACAAGTATTATCTTGGAATGGCTCTGGGGTATCATTCCCAAAAGAGCTGGTTTTCGATTTGTGTGGTATTGAGGCCTTAACCCTGCACGATAAAAAGCGGGAGGCTCTTTCCGCCAACTGACCCGGAGTCCCACGTGACAGGTCCGTTGGGCGCGGGAAGCGGCTTGGAAACGGCTCGCGTCCGTTCCAAGAGCATATCAATCAACGAATGGAGATGCGTTTACGACCCGGACACGCGCCGCGGAACACGGTCTCTGCACCGCGGGGCAGAGTCGCTGTCGTCTCAAAACAAACATGTTCAGTTATGAAATACTGCGGGCTGTCAGGTCAATAAATTCTGTTCTCGGTCGGACTGTGAGGAGGACCCTGTAATAGGCCTGTACTACCGCAGTGATCAAGAAACATATGCTCCACATGAATGAGTAGGCCT
>CM077289.1:63461362-63516362 GCA_039654925.1 Anguilla pacifica | reverse complement strand
AAAATCAGACGCTGGCTAAATGCTTTGACAGAAAAGCCTTGGGCAGATATTTCAGAAAACACAGATTCTCCAGATGCCTTACTGTAAGAGGCAGGGCACCAGGGAAACCCCTGTTCTTCCCTTGTTTGTAGTTTTTAAAAAATAGATTATTTTGATGGTGTGACTTAGAAATAATGACACCAAAAAGGTGGCATAAGAACTGATGAGAAAATTATCAGCTTCAGGTGGAAGACAAGGGACCCTGAAACCTGGAGCCAGGAGTTGTGTAGCTGGTGGGTGTGAAAAACTCTGCTAATGAATAACCTGTCAGCACAAATCAGTATGGTTGCGACAGAGACCCCTGGTGGCCATAAATGAGCATTGCACTTTGGCAGGTTGTCAAGTGTCCGAGGGCTTTGGGGAGGGGGGGAGGGGGGGAGGGGGGGGGGCGGGTGTTCAATCTATATGTTACAGCAGTTAAAATAAACTGAGAATTGGCCACTGTGATGGACAGCATATTCAAGACCTGTTTCAGCAACAGCATCTTGCCCCTCTTTGCAAATATGATGCCTTCAGGTGAGGCGTTATCAGAAAAACGTGAATCAATTTCCAGTGCAGTGGAAAAGATTAAATGCAAAACGCAATAAAAGCATTTTTTTTTCACACAGGCCTCCAGTTCATTGTCGGTGCTGCTTGTCCCAAACAGGCCGTGCGTGTGTGCAAAGTCAATTTCACACTCCAGCGTCCTCTATCACGGCCTTTCAGACTACTGCAGTAACAATTAATCAAAGAATGAATTACTCAATCAATCAATAAATCAATCAATCAACCACATCTCATTTATATAGCGCATTTTACAAAGGATTTGGCACAACATGCTTTGCAGTTTATCCTGGTCGAAAGCCCCCATAGAGCAAGCCAGAGGTAACAGTGTCAAAGAAAAACTCCCAGGAAGATGTGTAGGATGTATAAGAAATCTTGGAGGGAATCAGACTCAGTAAGGGGGGGGTGGAGTGTTAGGGGTGGGGGGCTTCCTCGTCCGGCCAGCTCATGGTGTAGGTAGGCAGCACCCTGATTTAGCCCACATCATTTAATCACAAATAAAACAATCTGGGAATTTTAAAGGAGTCACTAAATGACAATTCACTGTTCTGTAGATCTGTTCAAAAGAGGATGCTCACCCTTTATGAAAAGCTTATGAATGTTTGACAGACGTCAGCTCACATTGGCTTTAGCTGAGCTGTTTGTGCACCGATGGTAAATAAAAAATGTCATTTATGCTGAACAGGCAGAGAAATAAACACATAAAAATGTGTTAATTACGTTTTGATTGACAGCTCAGTATTTCCAGAGCTATGACAAGAGGTTTAAACATTAAACATTAAATATTAAATATTTTTGGGAGCGGTGCTAGCCATGGTTACCATGTGAATGTAGAAACCATGTGACTTCTGTTTGAACTCCTCTGCCAGAGACACGACAGGCGGTGGATGTTTTATTCAGTTTGTATAGTGAAAAAAATGTACAGATAAACAAAAATTAACTGGGTGGCTCTGTATGTATGTATACATCAATATGTACACATAATAAGGCATATGTATTGCATATATGTTAATTGTGTATTGCAGAAATGTTTACATAATTATCCATTCATTATTCATTCAGTTAACTCAGTGTTATGTCATTCCTCTTGTTGTCATGGGAAAAGCAAATGTACACGTTGATGAAAGCGAGTGGCCTAGTTCACATACATATTTAGCATTTCTTTCTGTAATTATGATTATGAATTATCATTGTTTAATTACCTATTGTAGCTGACTCCCTTGGGTGGCATGCCTTGTGTATTGTGTCATTTCCATTGAACTATGTAAAGAAACTTACAACGGTTGAGCTCCTGGGCGGCTCTTCTGTAAAGGTATTGTTCCAGTATGTGGATGGGCCCCATAGTCAGGTATCTGTTAAGGCTCTGTTCCAGTGTGTGGATGGGCCCCATAGTCAGGTATCTGTTAAGACTCTGTTCCAGTATGTGGATGGGCCCCATAGTCAGGTATCTGCTAAGGCTCTGTTCCAGTGTGTGGATGGGCCCCATGGTCTGGTATCTGTTAAGACTCTGTTCCAGTATGTGGATGGGCCCCATAGTCAGGTATCTGCTAAGGCTCTGTTCCAGTGTGTGGATGGGCCCCATGGTCAGGTATCTGTTAAGGCTCTGTTCCAGTGTGTGGACAGGCCCCATGGTCTGGTATCTGTTAAGACTCTGTTCCAGTATGTGGATGGGCCCCATGGTCTGGTATCTGTTAAGACTCTGTTCCAGTATGTGGATGGGCCCCATGGTCTGGTATCTGTTAAGACTCTGTTCCAGTATGTGGATGGGCCCCATAGTCTGGTATCTGTTAAGGCTCTATTCCAGTATGTGGATGGGCCCCATAGTCAGGTATCTGTAAAGGCTCTGTTCCAGTGTGTGGATGGGCCCCATAGTCAGGTATCTGTTAAGGCTCTGTTCCAGTGTGTGGATGGGCCCCATAGTCAGGTATCTGTTAAGGCTCTGTTCCAGTATGTGGATGGGCCCCATAGTCAGGTATCTGTTAAGGCTCTGTTCCAGTATGTGGATGGGCCCCATGGTCTGGTATCTGTTAAGACTCTGTTCCAGTGTGTGGATGGGCCCCATGGTCTGGTATCTGTTAAGGCTCTGTACCAGTGTGTGGATGGGCCCCATGGTCTGGTATCTGTTAAGGCTCTGTAACAGTGTGTGGATGGGCCCCATGGTCTGGTATCTGTTAAGGCTCTGTTCTAGTATGTGGATAGGCCCCATGGTCTGGTATCTGTTAAGGCTCTGTTCCAGTGTGTGGATGGGCCCCACAGTCTGGTATCCATTAAGGCATTGTTTCAGTGCATGGGTGAGCCCCACACTCTGGTATCTGTTAAGGCTCTGTTCCAGTGCATGGGTGGTACTGAATCAGGACTGTGCCAGTGCTAACATTAGCTGACTGTAGCATAACTGGCTTGGCACTCCTGCACCTGAAGAATGAGGAACCAGTCCTCTGTCAGTAAACAGGAAGTGTGCGGTTAGCTGGAACGGGCACAGATTCCAACGCTGACCAGTGTGTGCGCTGGTCTGGCTTTTGCTCCTGACATTTATAATTCTGACCAGCCATAAACTGTGAAAGAATTTACAAGCGAATATAAAAATAAGCAAACAAAATAAAATACATTTGGGATTTAATTACAGGGTGATTTTAAAGGACAGTCTTGTGGCTGTCATGTATAAATCAAACCTGGAGGAGTGCTGGGTGGTTTGTCCCGTTAAGGCACTGTTATAGCAGTGTTTGGCCCCACAGTATCCATTATGGTAATGTCAGTCTCTCTGGATAAGCCTGAAAGTAATGGTGTAATGTAAGGTAATATTTCAGTGTGTGGATGGGCCTCATGGTCTGTTATAGAAGCCTAACTATGCCAAAACTGACGGGGAGGTCATTTTTAGCTGTGGGTGGGGCTGTCTGTTACAGATCTGAAAGGGGGGGGGGTCTCTGCCATGCTGGTCTCTCTCCTGTGTGCAGTGTCTTTGAGATAACCTCAGACTAAACATCCAAACTGCCGGTCTATCAGATTTCACATCTGCAGCAGCCAAATCTCTGGGGCTGGGGGGGTGGGGGGGTGGGGGTTAGAGGGGGACTCTAAACTGAACCAGCCATGTCTCCCTCTCAGGCAGGATGAAATAATAATCTCCAGTCCTCCCAGTCCTTTCAGTTTTGTCTGTCTGTTTGTATTCAGATATTGCATTTGCGTTTTGGTTCTTGGTCATCGCTGACCATGCGCTGGTGCGTTAGTGATGTTGTGCCTGCTGTATATATATGCTGACTCAGATCTGGCACTTTCACTCATATTAATCAGCTAAATACACGTGTGTTTCTCCTATATTGCAGAGCACTCCGAATAAGACTGAGTTAATGCCATCAAATGCCATGTTATTTATGTCTATGCTATTGTGTTGATGCGGGCTTATTAATTGTTGGGGGGGCTTGTCTCTGTGTTTTCAGACGGAAGAGCGGCTGACCATTTGCAGCAAAATCTGCTTCGCCATTGGCGGAGCCCCCAGTCAGATAGCAGGAAGTGCCACGGCCTTCTTCCTGCAGATCTACCTGCTGGATGTGGCGCAGGTGAGAGCGCACGTACACACGCACACACACACACACACACACACACACACACCTGAGGCGGCGCTCTTGCTCGTGGGAATATGAGCGTGGAATGCAAGCTCCCATTTCACCGGGCATTCCTGTGGTTTCTGTTTTAACGGCAGCCCATAGGTTCAATCATACATTTGGCAAAAACAACTGCAGTCTCCTCTGCATTCATCTGTGCATACATTTTTGGCGCAGTGTGTATGGAAGGATGTTTCAGAGAGCCCATTATTGTTTTTAAGAATGAGTGCCAAGCGGTTCTCTTTCATGTCGGCTTGGCCTTATTCAGTTGAACGGACGCTCAGTAATGCAGTGAAGTTAAACCTCTGTGATGCCAGACGGGTTCTTGGGCCTACAGCACGTAGAGGCTTCAAGGTGAAAGGGTCTCCTGAGCAGGTGCCACTGTGAAAGCATTAGCTGAATGGATATCACAGTGTAATAACTGTAATAGAAGTTTTTTTGCGGCTTCATCAAAGCGGAAGAAAGGAAAAAATCTTTTTGAGAACAAAAGTCTCCTTGCCCTGAGGCAGTGCAGGCTAAATATACTCTGACCTGCTTAATTATAATCTCAGCTGCATTAATAACTGATGGGCAGGTTTATAATGCATGAAACAAGTCTGTGAGCGCTAGTGCTAATGCTAACGCCTCTTTTCTCCAGATTAACCCTGTCTAAACCATCACAGTGCTAATGCTAACGCATACCTTTCCTCCCCAAATTAACCCTGTCTAAACCTCCACAGTGCTAATGCTAACGCTAACGCACACCTCTCCTCCCCAAATTAACCCTGTCTAACCTCCACAGTCCTAACGCTAACGCTAACACACACCTCTCCTCCCCAGATTAACCCTGTCTAAACCTCCACAGTGCTAACGCTAACGCTAACGCACACCTTTCCTCCCCAGATTAACCCTGTCTAACCTCCACAGTGTTAATGCTAACGCTAACGCACACCTTTCCTCCCCAGATTAACCCTTTCCACGCCTCTGTGGTGCTGTTCGTGGGAAAAGCCTGGGGTGCGGCCATCGACCCACTGGTGGGATTCTTCATCACCAAGAGCAAGTGGACCCGGATCGGTCGGCTCATGCCCTGGTGAGCTGGCACACACACACACACGCACACACACACACACACACACACACGCACACACACACATCAGTCTGAATCCTGAGATACATGGCAGCATGCATGCTCTAAACCAAAGTCATGTACTGAGCGCGCTCTATTATGGTGATGCTTAAGGGGTAAGTATCGCCTGTAGTTAGTCACAGTAACAAGCTGCTATCTTCATCGTGAAAAAGGCCGTTCGGTTGCCGAGCCAACGCAGGATTGCAGTCTCACAGGAAGTCTCCCAATGGCCATAATGGTCCACTGCATAGCTGAGGGTGTGACATCACAGTCACAGACAGGAAGTGACTGTTTGTGTGAAGTCCAGGCTCTGATTTATGGGGACCTTCCTGCTCAACTGAGCCGGAAGCTCAGCACCACATCCTGTTCATTATCACATACCCCACCCACATGCATACCACACACACAAACAAATAAACCCACACACAGTCAGATACACACACACAAACATGCCCACACACACACACACACACACACACACACACACACAAACAAACACATACACACACTCAGATACACACACACAAACATGCCCACACACACACACACACAAACAAACACATACACACACTCAGATACACACACACAAACATGCACCCACACACACACACGCACTCACACACGTACTTAGACCTCATATAACTGATAGTTGATTGTTGGGATGAAATCCCCTGTTTCGGCATATGTGGCCACCTACAGGACAGAACAGAAACTGCATGCGTTCTTTTTTCACGAGTAGCCCCACACCGTACCGTGTCTGTTTTTCTGCCTTTAACTTGCTTGTTTAGAGAAAAAGAGGGACTGAGGGATTACAGTGAGGTTTGTGTGTGTGTTTTTTTAATAAAAGGCTGCTGACTGACCAAATCTGATTCTAGAAGCACTTGATGTGTAGAGGGGGGAGTGGGGAGAGGCGGACTTTAGACCCCTTTGTTCCCCATTCGAATGGACACTGTTTTGGCAGAGTGGATCTTTCCACTGCTGGTCCTGCAAGCCATCTTACAGAATGTTCTAACGGACCCATTCAGAATGCCCCCACCCCCCTAACCCCCCCCCAACCACCCCCCCCCCCCGTGTCTCTCCGCGAGACCCATGACCCAGCATGCTTTACTGCGGCATGCGCACGGACAGCCCTTTGTCTGTCAAACAATCGCCATGGGAACACAA
Source organism: Anguilla pacifica (assembly GCA_039654925.1). Classification (NCBI taxonomy): domain Eukaryota; kingdom Metazoa; phylum Chordata; class Actinopteri; order Anguilliformes; family Anguillidae; genus Anguilla; species Anguilla pacifica. The sequence goes on along the minus strand of CM077289.1, from coordinate 63,509,915 downwards.
GGCCCGGCGCCCCTGTGCTGGCTCTGCACAGAGACATGGAGGGTGCCAGAAAAGGCAGCTCTGTGCACTTTACACGCGAAATAACTGCATGAGTCAGGGTGTGTGTGTGTGTGTGTGCATGTCTGGGGTCCTGGTTGTGGAAAGCTGTAGGGTGTGTAATTGTTTTCTCCTAAAAATCATCTGCAACCATTTCAGACCCAAGAATGGTGTCAGTCAAGCACATCAATTTATCAATTGCGGGTTGAGTAATAATGAATACATAGTACCTTTTGTGGATATAAACAGGTGGTTATGAGTTCAGATCCCTGCTATAGGTAATAGTACCTTTTGTGGATATAAACAGGTGGTTATGAGTTCAGATCCCCTGCTATAGGTAAGAGTACCTGTTGTGGATATAACCTGGTGGTTATGAGTTCTCTCCCCTCTGGCTCTCCTGCAGGATGGTGGGGTGCACTCCGTTTCTGGTGATCTCCTATTTTTACCTCTGGTATGTCCCGCCCTTCTCCAGCGGGAAGTTCGTCTGGTACCTGAGTTTCTACTGCCTGTATCAAACCCTCATCGCGGTAAGCATATCTAGTGATCTAGGATCTTCTATCTTGTTCCTCTATCACTTTCATGTTATTCTTATATCTCCATCCAGCACTTATACTACACTTGTGTCATTATCTTGATGTTGCAGCTTGTCATCATGCTTCATTCTAGTTTGATTTACAATAACTTTCTGACCTAGCCTGAGCTTACTGTGTGTACTGGACTGTTTATGGCTATGGATAACTGCTACATAATGAGTATTGTTCCTTATCGGCCTTTGGTATGCACTTACTGCATAAAAGCATCTGCCTGAGAATGATTCTACTGTCTCATTGTGTAACTTTCTTCAACAATGGGAGTGTAGGGGGTGGTGAAGTCAAAAGAGTGACAGGACTCTCCACATTGATTGAGTGTGTCTGGGCTGGAGGTGCTGATTTTGTGACTCTTCACACTGACCCAAACACACTCTCGTTCAGCGGAGATTGACATTGCGAACCAGGGTCGGGTGGTGCTGTCAAACATAAGCAGCCAATCAACAGTCTCTGTATAATGTTTACGAACCATTCTTACACAGTAAAATGTCCAGTGTTAAGTCAACGCGAACAGAGCACATATGATCCTAAGAGCTGATTCAACACTGAACAATTTACTGTGTACCTTGTCCTGTGAGCTGAAACATACTTTGTTTAATCGGGGAGCAGCTTAATTAGGGAGAGTGTGATACCGAGCATGAAAGTGTGTGTCTCACACCAAAAGTGAGGGAGTTGGCAACCCTGTGAAAAAGAAACTTTTTGTGCTCACAACAGCCATCGCTGACTGTGGAAAACTCACAGTTGCTGCATGTATGTACGTCTGTACAAAAGTCATCAATACAGAGTTCGCTGAACAGTAAAATCAGAACATACCTTCTGCATCGTACAGTATTTTCTTTGCGGTTTACTGTGTTTTTTGCGTTACTAAGGTCCACCCTGATTCTAACCCCGATGCTCTTCTCTTGAACATGTGTTTTATAGTAGCGGGGACGCGCAGCCCGCAGTGCGGTGCGCTGTAATGACATGGCATCCTAACTGCTTGATAAATGCGCGCGGTTTGTGGGGCTGGGAACCTCAGCAGCGTGTAAATGCCGGTTTCCGCTTTTAGCTTTTTTTGCTTATTGTTTTGCGCGAGGCTTCACACAACTGCTGGCGCTGCTGCCCCGCTACATCCATTTGGACTGATCAAAAAACAACAGGATTCCACGAAAAATGTGAACATTTAACATACAAAAACAATCGCACACTTTCCTTGGTCGAGAAAACTGATTAAAAGGTTTTTCCTCCAATATTGTTGAGTCATTTAGCCATTCCGACCCGGCCTGGTTCCGTAAATAACGGTCCAACAATTATCCGCAAATGACATGCCTCTTGCATTATGGCACAAAGCAAGGCAGGGAGAGCGCTGGAAAGGCCTTTCATAAACAGGTTTATTTTTGGTCGTCTTTCGGTCGTTCGGTTAGCCGCAATGCTGACTCCACTCTCGCGCAAATTACAAAGGGAGGAGATGCCGGGATTACGAGCGAATTAAGAAACACCAAGAAGGCCTACTATCCTGGGCGACGCAAGGGAAAAATATCACGAATCGAAATCGGATAAATGCATAATTAAAATTTTACCGGAAATTTTTTTTAGCTTATATTATACGGTACTACAACATTTACGAATGCAGTTATATTTATCATTGGTACTCCATCAGTTTTAATGTATGTTCACCGCAGCTGCCCTAATGATAGTATTTAGAATTTTTTAAAAATTATTAATTCATATGAAAAGATTCGAAGTGGCATGTCTCCCCTGTACAGTAAAATGTTAAGTGTTAAGTCAACTTTAACAGTGTTCATTCAACTCTTAACAGATAACATTTGGATTGTGTCCCACTCTGAAATGTGGGACCCAGTGTTATCCACCAAGAGCTGAATTAACACTATTAGAGTTGAATCAACAATGGCCATTTTGCTGTGTCTACCCACAAACCTACGTGTATGACCAGAAGTGACTTAGCTTCTGGTCAGCGAGGAAGGAGTACGGTGGTTCTGTTTGCATAAAGCGAGCGGTGATTTGTGGTCCTGGTTGGCAGGATGGCCCAGTGCCTGGCAAACACAAATAAGCAGGTCCCTGGGAAACGCTGGGGATTATTTAAAGGAGCCAATAAACCAGCGAAACGGGGTCACCAAGGCCCCGAACACAACAGAAGGGACCCTGGGGGTTTAAAGTGGAGGCCTGTAATTTTGGGGATTCTTATGTCTCTGACCGCATCGCCTGTATCCCTCCCTTCACCCCCCCCCTCCCCCCACAGTGTTTTCATGTGCCGTACTCCGCCCTCACCATGTTCCTGAGCGCCAATCAGAAGGAGCGAGACTCTGCCACAGCCTACAGTAGGTACCTGTGCTGATGCTAACACCATCATTTAGGCTACTGCTGTCTGTGGGCCTACAGTAGGTACCTGTGCTAATGCTAACACTAGCATTTAGGCTACTGCTGTTTGCAGGGCTTCAGTAAGTACCTGTGCTAATGCTAACACCAGCGTTCAGGCTACTGCTGTCTGTGGGGCTACAGTAGGTACCTGTGCTAATGCCAACACTAGCATTTAGGCTACTGCTGTTTACAGGGCTTCAGTAAGTGCCAGTGCTAATGCTAACCCCAGCATTTAGGCTAGTACTGTCTGTGGGCTACAGTAGGTACCTGTGCTAATGCCAACACTAGCATTTAGGCTACTGCTGTTTGCAGGGCTTCAGTAAGTACCTGTGGTAATGCCAACACCAGCATTTAGGCTACTACTGTCTGTGGGGCTACAGTAGGTACCTGTGCTAATGCTAACCCCAGCACTTAGGCTACTGTGGCTGTAGTCTCTAACATGCTGTGTCTGCAGGGATGACGATGGAGGTTTTGGGGACGCTGCTGGGGGCCGCGGTACAGGGCCAGATCGTGGCCAGCGCCCACACGCGGAAGCACTGCTCTGCCCACAACCTGACAGCCACGCCCCCGGAGAACAATGGCTCCGCCCACATCACCCCCATATCCGACTTCCTCTCTCATGCGGTAAGTGGTCCAATAACCAGTCATAGCTGCTCATAACCAGTTATAACTGGACCCCTTCAGACCCCTAAATCAAGAGCTACTAAGCTGAGCCGTATATTATATTTTAAAGATAAATTTTCCCCATTTAAGTATATTTTGTTTATTTCCATATTTCATAAATTCATTATTGTAGATTTGAGCATAGTAGGGTATATGGTTCTTAAGACCGAGACCAGAGACTTCAGATGAAGACCCAGGTCTTAGGAGGTTATTCCAAGGGGCTGACTCTGGGCGTTGGCTGTTTGGAGATGGAGAGGAGGCTGACCTTAGTAAGCCCTGTTTGTGCATTTTTACCGGGCGAATGGGCAAAGTCCTGTGGCCTGTCTGCAAGCCCTGTCCCGGCCAGCATTCCACACCGCCTCTGTGGAGCTCTGCTTATCAGCCCGAGACACACACACACACACACACCCCGCCCTTCCGCGATTTATGGAAACTGAGAGTAGTTTCGCGTTCAGTCTGAAATAATAAACCACTCAGTGGTGTGGTCAACGTAGAAATAATAAACATATCTGCAGTGACTACGCTGAGTGGCGATTGGGTTAGCTGCCTGTTTTGTTTTTTTTGGGGGGGAGAGTGGAGAGGGGGGAGGGGATACTACTGAAGTCTCGGAAAAGATTGCAAATGCATATGCGCTGTGTTTTTAAAAAGTCACTTTTTCCCGAACAAAGTTGACCCTCAAAAAACGAGAAATGAATTATTTGAAGCTGAAAGAAAAATACATTTTGAGATTCATTTTACACATACATGGCAGTTCTCTCCTTCTCATCAGTGAAAAGCAATGCAGTGAAAGTGTCTCTCCTCTCTCCCCTGCAGAAGGAGGTGTATATGATAGCCGCGGGAGTGATAGGAGGGATCTTCCTGCTTTGCACCCTTGTGATGTTCCTGGGGGTCAAAGAGAAAGATGGTGAGTCTCAGGCTGGGTTAAAATGTTGAAGTAAATTTTCAATGTATAAGGCCTGATTCACTAAGGCCTTTAGCACACAGAAAACTAATAACACAAGCAATGATTGGTGCAAAACTAATGCCATGACCAATCATTGGTCTTGTTATTGGTTTTGTGTGTGCTAAATGGTTTTGCACGTGCTAAAGCTCATAGTAAATCAGGCCCGTAATGTTATTTGTATGACCCACCCCCATCACACTCATCTTCACACAGACTGACATGATTGGATGATAATTATGTAATGGATGTTTGGACCCACATGATTGGCTGATGATGATGTTAGGGATGTTTGGAGCAAGACGATTGGCTGATGATGCTGTAAGGGATGTTTGGACCCACATGATTGGCTGGTGATGATGTAATGTGTATTGCTATTGGCAGACCCGTACGCACGCAGCACAGGGAAGCCTATCCCGTTCCACAGGGGCTTCCTCCTGGTGATGCGGCACTGGCCCTACCTCACGCTGACCGCTGCCTTCCTCTTCATTGGCGTGGCTATCCAGGTAACCACTTAACCCCCCCTACTCTCACACCCCCCCCCAACTCAACCCCACACTCACCCTGCTTATCCCCACTCTCACACCTCCGCCCCGCCCACTCATCCCCACACTCACCCCCACGCAACCCCACACTCACCCCTGCATACCTTGCTTATCCCCACACTCATCCCCAGGCATCCTGGTTATCCCCACACTCATCCCCACACACCCTGCTTATCCCCAATCTCGGACTCCCCCACTCATCTCCACACTCACCCCTACTCAAATAAGATTAATTACTGAAGTTGTTTAATTCGATTTTAAGGGCTCCACTGTCAATGAATACCTGTGAATAAGCATCTTTATTACCCACTTAAGCAGCTCAAATGAGCAGCAGTAGTCTCAGACTTTGGTCTTATTCTGTTCACCACAAAACAAGCGCCCTTCCTAACAGCCTGGATCGGCAGACACTTGGGTTGGGTTAAGTGACCCTGAGTTCAGACCCAAGTTCAGTTGACATCTCAGTCTGGCCCAGAGTTGGCTGGAGCTCAGGAGGGAGAGAGAGAGAGAGAGAGAGAGAGTAAATGTGTGCTTGCGTTTGGGGCTTTGGCCTGTGACACGCCACATGGTTTCTCTGTGAGACTGCCCCCCCCCCCCGCCCCACGCCCCCACCCAGCGACGCACCACACGGTCTCTCCGCGACACCGCCCCACGCCCCCGTGGGGGAACCTCGTCGGGTCGGCCAGATTTCAGAGGCTCCTCTGCGCCTTTTTAACGGACCGAGCAAAACCACATCCTGCATCTTTTCTTCCCGAAAGAATGGGTCGACGGTCACAGGCGTCCCATCTTATATTTTCTGCCAGGCCCCCATTCGCCAAACACGGCCAAGTTTTGGAAGTGTGGGGTGACGAGCTTGTGTGTGTTCAGCACTCAAAAGACAAGTTTTTACTTTGCTATATGTTCTTTATTAAATAGCATACCTGCTATTTAATAATTACAATTAAATAGCAAGACACACTCTCTCAGTCAAGCCATTAGTGCCAATGCCAAAATGGCTGCCTTGCTACTGTATACTATAATGAAGGAAATGTTTGTCTTTTGGCTGCAAACGTGTTAATGTTGCGATCAGTGTTGATCAGTGTTTATTATGCACCAGCTCATCCCTGAGTGCGGCGGTTTGTCGAATTCATCCGTGTACCCGGGGGGTTGTGGGTAATGCTGAGCGGTGATTCTGATTGGCTGATCCTGCGTGTTCGCAGCTGGTGCAGAGCAACTTCGTGCTCTTCTGCACGTACGCAGTTGATCTTCGAGACCACTTCCATTACATCGTGCTGATCATACTGGTGAGTGCTGGACTTTTGTTTTCCTGTAAATTAACATGATATCTAATCATGTATGTTTAGCCAACTTCAGCTGTACCCTATATACTGTGAAATGTGCGATTTGCCATGATCTCAGTCATTAAGGCAGCCTTAACAGTAGCAATAGGAAGTATGAGTATTTGCTTTATAGGGTAAGCTAACCGTTAGTCAGTCATTGCATACTTCACATCAAATGACCACGCATAATTTCATAATCACGCATAATTTGAGTTTCACGTAGCTGTTAGCCTGCAGGCTCCAGTAAATTCATACTCATGGTGACTTAAGTGGCAAAATCGTGAATGGAAAAGTTCCCTTGCGGAGAATTTAGTGCTGTTCTTGCAGTCTTTTTGCACAAAGCTAAAAATAAAAACAACAATTAAAAGAAAAAACGAACAAAAAAAAAAAACTCAAAATGCGGTCTTGGCGCAGATGTCGGCGGCGGTGAGCATCCCGCTGTGGCAGTGGTTCCTGGGCCGCTTCGGCAAGAAGACGGCGGCGTACTGCGGCATCACGGTGAGCGGTCCTCACTTACCGCCACGCCGAGTCTGCCTGGAGCCGCGTACTAACCCCCCCCCCCCCCCCCCGACGCCAGCCCCCCCTCCACGTCCCCCCACCCAGACTGCAGACTGCAGACCCCCAGACTGCAGCCACGTACTAACCCCCCCCCCAGACTGCAGCCACGTACTAACCCCCCCCCAGACTGCAGCCACGTACTAACCCCCCCCAGACCCCAAACTGCAGCCACATACTAACCCCCCTCACCAACCCTGAAATCTACTGAAGTCTAACTCATAGGTGTAAAAAGGCTCCATATTCCTGACCATTCATCCTGTGCATACATTCGGCATCCAGTTTTCTCTCATCTAGCGCCACCTTGTGGTGACATTTTTCATCGCCGTCGGCGAATAATGACTGCTTGGTTTTAAACTGTGCATTGAGTAGGTGCTCATTTAAACTGAAATTATCCAATTAGCATTTTCACACAATGCATTTCTACAGCTTGATATTTCCATTAATCAAGTCATGATCAAACAGTGCCCAATCCTGGTTTTGACTCCCGTGTTCACGTTTATCATGTTTTGTTTTTGTGGGTGTTTTTCAGTGGATGGTGCCCTTCACCATCTTGCTGGTCTGCTTTCCCAACCTTGTGGTGGCGTACGTGGTTGCCGTGGCGTCCGGACTGAGCATAGCCGCCTCGATGCTGTTGCCATGGTGAGTGACCGCCGTTGGTGGGAAGACCAGGGGTGAAAGGTCAAAGTCTGGGGTGCTGGGAGGAGTTCAGAGGAGCTGGGGTCACACAACAGAGCTTCCAGTTTCTTTATTCCTTTAATCTAACATCCCGATGAGAAGCACTGCAGGAAACAGATTTTGGGGGAAACGTTTGTGTGATGCTAAACCACGGGACGTGTCGTGTGGTCACAGGTCGATGCTCCCGGACGTGGTGGACGATTTCAGGCGGGCGAACCCCGACTCTCGGGGGCACGAGGCCATCTTCTACTCCTTCTACGTCTTCTTCACCAAGTTCGCTTCGGGGATATCGCTGGGCGTCTCTATGCTCTCTCTGCAGTGAGTGCCGTCCCTTTAGAAAACCTGGGCCTCAGCCATAAACATCAGACCAGCTCTGAATGCTCACCATGAGCCATAATCTCACTCCTCTTATGAGCATATGCTGGCTAAATGCACCACATCACACCAGCTGTGAATACATGCACTTATCAGAGTTCTCAGACAACTGCCTGCCCAGGAGTGTGGTGTGTGGATGTACAGCGGTGCATGCTGGGATATGAAGGGCACAGCACCTGATTGGTCAGTTTGGTTGCAGGTTCGCTGGGTACAAAACAAGCCACTGCCAACAGCCCGAACCCGTGGTCTACACCCTCAAATTGCTGATGGGTGCAGCTCCCGTAGCCTTCATCCTGATTGGCCTGGCCATCCTCCTCTTCTACCCAATCACAGAGGAGGTGCGTCAGAAGAACAAGCTCTCTCTGGACCAGCTCAGGTACGACCCGCTCAGGTAATGCCGTTGCCATGGCAGCCAGGAGTACAAGGAATGAGTCTGACTAAAGAACAGCAAGCTTTTATTTTTCATTAAAAAAATGTTTCTGGTTTCCATGGCAACCTCTGGCCTTAATTACTGTAATTAATTAGCTGTAACATTTATGCCATCTGTACATTTTAGCTACATTTCTTGGTAAGCGCATGAATGACAGCCAAAGACTGTTCTTGTGTCCCTAAATGAACTGTGATCTAATCTTCGAGTGAACCAGTGAGACAGTGTCAGTGTGTACACCCAGTTAGCTCATTTAGCCACTGGTAATTGGCGGAAACAAATCCCTGCCTACACATCGACCTTCCTGGTCTGGAATTGCCTGCTCTTGTTTTGACACACAATTATCATTGTGCCTTTCACAGGGAACAGGGTCTCGGCACAGGAAGTGAAGCAGAGGACCTGAGGGGTGAAGTGTGACTCACCCCCCCCCCCCTCACCTGGGACCCCCCGAAACCAGACTCTACCTGGGAGACACTTTATATTCCACTGCCTGGGAAAATGATCTACTATTAGTGTATATTACACTGGGAAAGAATGATTTGTATGTTTTAATATGAACATTGAAGTTTCCGTATTTTTACTTGAACCTGTACTGTATTGCTATCATATATATATATATATATATATAAATTATTTATATAAATTAATGTTTAATAACTATTTCACTATTTTTTTCTGCCCCAGTTTATAACTGGGATCATTATTGAGTATTGATTGAAGACACTTTACTGTGGTGTGACGTTGTTGCTCAATAAAATGGAGGTGCCGCCCTTTGTTGTGAACCAATGAGCAGTTATTTCCGACCAGTCATAATCTTGTGTAGGCGGGGCTTCAGTTTGTAGTGGCAATTCAAGCCAAACTGACGCCATGATCAAAATACTGTTGGCTAGAACCGAATGTTTAAGGATTGTTAGCGAAAAACAAGCTGCTTCGTTCTTTTTCAAAAGTTCAGAGCATCTGTCGTCGCCACCGAGAGGAGACCCGCCTCAACTCCGGATTCTGCTCGTTATCGTTCATTACGCCGCTTTCCGTCTTTGTTCTGAAGACGCACGCGATTCCATTCTGGCTCGCGCCCTTGGAGTTTGTTAGCCTAACGGCCACACAAATTGTTAACGGTCCCAGAGAGTGAATGGGATTACAGGGGAAAAGACTGGATCAATCTAAGAACAGGAATTAGATGATGTCATCCCCTAAATCAAACTGGATCATCCCCTCATGAGCAGAAGGGCATCTTCTCAGACAGCCAATCCGGTCGCGCGTCTTCTGCTGCCAAAATGGGTTTTCGCACAAAACGCGCAAGTACCGAACAGTGGCCACTTAACCCGAAAAAATTAATAAAAGAGCACAGCGGTGTTTAAAGTTTATTTCAATAAATATCAGAAGAGACAGAGCGGTCTTCCACATGAGCGTGATGTACAAGTGCAGTCGTAACCATGGTCACAGAGGGACACGTGCCAATAACTACGGAGGAAAATAACCTGAGAAAAATATTAGGAGTGCTTCAACTGCAACGCCAAAAGAAATATATTAATATTTGTGGGTTTTTAATAAAAACATAATGGGCTACATTAGCTTCATTAATCCTGGTGTTATGATGTTATGAAATACAGTGTAAGGCACATGACTTGGCATACTGAATGAAACTCTAGTTTTATTCTAGAACAATACTCAGGTACACAAACACCCCTCTGTTCCCATTTGGATTTCATCTTATTAAAAAAAAAACAGACAGAAAGAGAGAGGATGAGGATGATCTGCACTTCATCAGAGGAAGAAGAACCTGAATCCCCGGGATGAAGTGAGAAGGTCCCATCTCAGGTCACCGGCTGGACGTTCTGTGTCTTCAGTTCACCGAGCAGCCAGCAGGGGGAGCAGTAACAGCAACATCACTTTGTCCTGATGGTCTGCGGCATCTACTGGTTTTCACTGTTACTCAGCACTTAATGGAGTGATTACAGCAGCAGATTACAGGTAATTCAGCCCACCTGGTTTCCTGGGTCTGAATCCGTTGCTGATTTTGAGGTAAAAATAATAAAAAAGCAGCAGAACTCTGTGGCTCTACAGGGCTCTGCTCCACACCCAATCAGGACGGGCTGTCGGGCTGCGGGGTGTCACCGTCGCCAGGGGACCTGGGTAATTTCCTCTTCCCGTTCCGCACCGTGAGCTCCTCCTTCGGTTTGAACGTCAGTGGCACAAACCCGTCCGCGTCGGGCACCAGGACGACCCACAGCGAGCCTGGGGAAAATGTGCCAGAACCAGGGTTCATACACTTTTTCACCAATGATTTTCAATGACTTTTCCATGACTTCTCCACAACCTTTAACTGTATTTCCATAACCAAAACAAATGACTTTCTCAGCCGGACGATTTAAAATTATTTATTGTAACACTAAGTAAAATTAGGTCTGCTTCTGAAACATATGGTGCCTCTCTAAAACAAATAAACACCAGACAGATACATTCTCTCATATTTTAATTCAAATAGTTGAACATTTTTGTCAATGTCTCAAAAGATAAATAAAAAATTCCATCACATTTTCTATCAGAGAGCATGAGAAAGAGAGAGAATGAATGAGAAAGACACAGAGAAATAGTGCATTGGGGTAGGAATGCCAGTGCTAACTACTGATTCCCCAGCTCACAGTATATGAGTTGTCAAAATAAAAAACACATAATATAAATAAAATAAATAATTCTTCCAAAGTGAACTTCCACTCCTAAACTTAGAGATGGAATATGCAAAGTCTGGAACTCAATGTGGAACAAATCTTTGTACTGTGAGTGTCCTTGTATTCACTTTTAACAACATTTTAAACAGTCACATGGCAGCTTAGTGCTTCATCTCAGCGAGCTTCTCATCAATTTTCTTTTCAAGGTCTTGAAGAGATGTCTTCTTTTCTTTGGCAGTGCGACGCAAACTGTTAGATTTTGTGATGAAAGTCAGTTTACCAGTGGATTCAGCTTTGTCAGCGTACTCATCTGCCGACTTCTCCAGTGCACTAATGTCGTTCTCTACTCTGGCCCTTTTTAAGTTCATCCAGCTCATCTGCAAGAGCCTTTCTTTCTTGCACACTCTTTTCCTTATCAGTGGCCCTCTTCTGGTCATCCAAGTAGCTGTGGTACCTTTGTCTTGCTCCAGAAACCGAGATCAAAAGCTCTTTGGTGAGTTGCACATTAGTTACACCACCAACTGATCTGATATGGCCAACGATGAGCCTCTGAGCAACCAGAGAGGTCTCCTTCTGATTCTCCACAATCAGCTCCTTGTTGATTGAGAACCCTCTCTCAACACTCACCTGTCCATGAGAGAGAACTAGCAGCATCTTCACCACATGCCATACCTTGGAGAAAGCTTTGTTGGTTCCCATTGTCTCATGTAGTTGAGTGTCCACTCTGTCTGTCTTGGGGTCAAACTCCCTGAAGCTGGCTTGAAGGGCAGCAAAATCACAAAACTCTCCAAATTCTCGAAGGATGTCATCGCACGCTGACTCCTCTACATGGTTAGCCCCAACAAGGTGGTGTAGCATCCTTTTCATTTGAGCCAGGCACACTTCTTTGGATTCAGCCATGCATCTTGGGTCAAGGCACCGCATACTTCTCACTAGCTGGTGGTTCACAGGAGCCTTATTCTGTAGCTTCTCCAGTATTGTGATCAAGAATGTCTTGCATTCCATCTTAAGTTCCAGTACCTGCCTCTCTGATATCTTGTTGGTGGATTTCAGTTGGTTAAGACAGGTTTCAGCTAAGAATCCAGGGTTGATTTTGGTGGCATCCTTGTGTAGGCTGCTGTCCTGCAGAGGGATATGGAGAAGCTTCAGGATTGAGGTGGCCTCCTTCAGGGGTTTCTCTTTGCAGAATCGCCTCATGAGTCCTGTGAATGACATAGAATTTAAATTAGTGTGAAAAATTCAAATGCAACTGCCAATATGTACACAAAGAGATGGAAAAATATTTAGTCTATCTATATAAATGAAATAAAATAGCATATTCTGTATCAACTACATATTTAAACTCACTATGCTGAAACAATTAACAGAATAGATTAATCAACATAAAATGTATTTAAAGTTTATTTTCATAGTTTTGTAATGTGTTTTTTACATGTAATCATGTAAAAAAAAAGTCTGATATGTGCCATTTACAACTTCATCAAAATTGTGTTTGTCTTTGTTCCATATAATAAAATGAAAAATTAGGTTTCTGACTGCTGGATAAAAATTAAGTTATTTCAAGATGACTGTTTTACCATAATATTGTACTTAACCACCTTATTTTTCTGGCATTTTATGGTCTAAATCAATTGCATAGATTAATCAAACAATTGTTAGTTGCAGCCCTACTCACGCTTACTCTGAATGGAGTACTCTGTTTGGGGTGTGGTTTTTAATCCAGGCCTTCATCCCTGCCCTGATTCCGCTATATTTTAATGTGATTATTTATATTTGTATCTAATTTTGTATGTATTATAATGCGTAATGTAACATTCCTACTGGCACTGCCATTTCTTGTACCAGGTCTCTTTTGAAAAAGAGATTGCATCTGAATGACACCTGGTACAAATATAGGTTAAACTTTAACTGTATTACTTTCATAAAGCCATATTAAAGGTTTGATTATTTCAAAGGTCTGTCAGATGCTGCGCCACGCTCAAGCTGATTAGTCAAAACCTTCAAATTAAATTCTAACGACTGACGCTGAACCTTTATCCAACCTTCAATAGGCTATGGCTTTAGGAAAGTAATAACGATGAGATCTCTAATGTTTAGCTAATTAGCTAAGGTTACTATGCAACGTCCTGAAATGATTGTTTGTAAACGGACAACTCAATTACTAACTTATAATATTCTATATAATATATTATAATATATTCATTTACTAGATATGTCACTAGGACAAAAAACAGAACCTGGCTGTTTGCTAAAGACAGTCTACTTTATGCAATATGTGGCTCAAGACAATTTCGCCGTTTAAACTGTTCTGTGAATTTACGAATAAACAGCTGGCTGCAAAACCGGTTTAAATTTTTAAGGTGCACCGGGAATTCCGAAAATGAAGAAATCAATTAAGCCTTGTTTAAAACCTTGAATTTAACCAAGATAAAATAATCCAAACCAGACAAAATAGCTTCTCTATTTTGAGCATAATTTAACCAACATATGTAACCATAGCTACATGCTGAATCGGTAGCCAACTTAATGGAAGTAGCCTAGTTAGTACAAGCAAAAAGTTTTATTTTGAGGGCGAATTACCCAAACATATTATCGACCCGTTTATATTTTAATATTTGGTCTGTCGGACAAATGGGCAGTCACTCTCTCCCGCCATGATTTAGACTATTTTCCAGGGGGAAAAAATGGGTGCGTCGACAGTGCGTCTAGTTAATAGAATGAATAGAAACACAATGCTGATATGGAAAATTCACTAACCATTAGAGTCAAGAAAATAAATGCAAAGATGCCCATAATCGCCTATAATACTGCTTTTGTGCTTGCTCACTTCACTTATTTTGAGAAAATATCATAGACACAGGTCAAACAAAATATTAGGCCTATAGCTACATATCTTCAGATAAACGGAGGGAGAGACAGAAACAAAGCACACACATATGCTATGAGATTCCTTACCTTTCATCAGTTGAAACATATCCTCGCTGAGGAAGGGTAACATAGGCTTATCCGTCTGATAGAGGGTGAGGAAGGGGGCGATCTCTCTTGCGATGCTGTTGAAGATCATCACTTTTGAGATGAACAGAGGATCCTTGGAACTGTTTTTCACAGCCTCAAAAGACTTAACCTTAGGATCCGGTAGATCACCCTTACACACCATCTCTACGAAGGTTGTCACGTAGGGCCAAAGCTTCAAAGCTCGGTCAGACACACTAACATTTTCAAGCCAACGGTGTCTGCAGAACTTGAGCATCACGATGCTGCATCCAGTGGCGGTGACAAAGTCCTCATGACGAGCAGGACAATCATGGAAAAGCCAGTATAGGCTTGAGAGTGTATGCTCAATGTCCCAGCCGGTAGCTTTGCATCCATCTCTGAATGCGTTGTGTAAGATATGCAAACCGCAAGAACCAATGTTGAGAAGCGATTTGTCCACCTGCTTCTGCATCTCTTTCTGTGTAAGTTCAAATGCTTTCCAGTTCACGTGTGGCCCGTCCATAGACAGCTGGATGAGGTTATTAACTCCTGTCTCGGACAGCGCTTTGCTCATCTTTTCTACGATATCAACTGCAGTGGAATGTCCCAAAAATTCCGAGCCAATGTATTTAGTCTTTACTTCTGCTCCATCCCACAGCCTCGCGTGTAAATCCATTTGTTTAGACTGCAAATGGTGGTTTAGGCTTTCGTCAAATAGCACTACATATGCCGTTTGTTGGGACACTTCTGCCAATAAGAGTCTCTTAAAATACGGAGCAAGCCCAAATGTGCAGATATATGCACACTTTCTCTCACCGCAGGAAAATCTGGCTGCAATCTGGCTGTCCGGGAACATGGCGACAAAAAGACGGCTTGTGTCCTCGGATGACTTGAATGAGTAGTGCGAATTCATGATTTTTAATGCCCACAGTATCTCCGCTTTGAGCACTTCGTTTTTTGTTGAAACGTCTAAACTGGTCTGTTTCTTTGCTGTGGAAACTGCAGTAGCGTCGCTGGATGTCTTTGTAGCATCAGCGTTCATAAACTCACGAATGGGAATTGCGCTGCTAGCAACAGCGGCTGCGGCCTCATGCTTTTTCCCCTTCATGTGGCTAGCAAGCGCCGCCTCGCCCATATTCGAAATATCGAATGTTTTACAGCATAGTTTGCATTTAGCACGTCTTGGGTCAGTGTCTTTTGTCAGCCATAATTGGTACTTATCCTTAACAAGCCATATATTGCTGAAGCTGCACTTCCCTGGCATACTGTCGGCACAGTAGGCCTACGTTTCCTAACTGCTACATTAACAGAAACAACTGTAGGCCAGTGCGCGTGCCTGTAAAAAGACTGAGCCAGACCGAATTAACTTCTCACACCACCAAAATACCGCGAAGGTTACGTGCCAATTTACGTTTTATTACTAGCCTATAAATACTATTTTTATGATTGGATTAATTAGTAATTATATTTGATGCAACTTTAGCTATATTTCCATTACTTTTCCAAACCTTTTCAAAAAATGTTATTTTACATAACTTTTCCAGGGCCTGGAAATTGCATTTTAAATTTCAATGACTTCTCCAGGTTTATCATGACCGTACGAACCCTGCAGAACACACCGGATCAAATCTGGGAAAATTCTAAGAAACTCTATATGCCCTCTACAGAGCAGAAAAGTCACCAGATCACCCTCAGAAAGTTTCTATAATTTCTTTTTTGTGGAGCTGAAGGTGACCAGTGCGTTCAGGTGTCCAGCCCCCAACACGACAGACACACACGTACAGCAACACATCTACAGACACACAACTAGACACAGCGACAGACACGTGTGGTGTGTAGCATGTGGCGTGTAGCGTGTGACTCACCATGTAGCATCTCCAGCACCTGCATGTTGAAGAGGTCCTGCAGCACACGCAGGCACAGTCTACCCTCACAGAGCAGCACAGGCCTCCTGTCCTCTATGAACACAGTCTCAGATACCTGCTTCTGCAGGGGGGAGGGGAGAGGGAGAGAGTGGTGGGTAGAGAGGGAGGAAGGAAGAGGGGAGAGAGAGAGGGGAGAAGGGGGCAGAGAGGGGGAGCAGGGGGTAGAAAGGGAGAGAGACAGGGGAGGGGGGGGAAGAGAGAGATGAACCAACTTTATGTTTTAACACAGGTATTAAGTTACAGCAGGCAAAGACAGGTACAAATGTCTGCCAAGGCAACGGAACGCACACCACATGAGATCGGTCGCCGTTAGCAACCGCTGTTTGCGTGCTCGAAACAGAGGTCAGTCCCCCCTACCCTCCAGGACCAGAGAACGAGGTCAGTGATGTCAAAATAATCCGACAGCTGCTGACATCATCACTTCAGTAAACCCCAGGAAAAAAAAATGCTAACCATCGTCTCCCCGAGCCCACCAACCATTACATTTAAAACTACACATACATCACTTTAAAAACACAGACTGTTTGGATATGCCTATACTTTTTTGGAATAGGGACTTTCATACATCACCAGCATCATGTTTAATCTACAGATTTAAATCTCACTACTGGCTTTCTAATCAGATGGCTATTGATCAAGCCGTTCATACAGCGATAAGTTTGCCGTTAATTTAATTAATATTGTACTATTTCCTCAAGAGAACTATTTCAGCAGATTATGAGGTGTCACAAACATTCTGTGACAACATACGACAGATCAGTGGGGAAAACAGCACACCTGGACTTTCCCAGGCTTGGTCATAGTGAGAGTGTTTCTGAACCTTTGAAGAATTTTTCCAAGTTCTAAGTCAGTGTTCTAGAACTTGGTGAGTTACCAGTAGAGACTGTTCCATCAGCACTAGAATGTTCAGTTAAGAACTTTCTAATCACACATTTGCGATTTTACAACTTCAACGGTTAAGGGCTTGTAAGACAGACGGATACCTGGCAGGAGACGATGACGTAGGGGGCCTCTGCGCGGGACGGGTAGCAGCTGGAGGCCCTCCTCCCGTTCAGGACGTAGTCTCGGATTTCGGATACGCAGTGCTGCATCTCTGCGAAGCGGGCGAACATCCGCTCCGTGTCCTGGGTGCGCTGCTCTGCGGGACGGTCTGCGGGACGGTCTGCGGGACGGTCTGCGGGTGCGACCCGCGGGGAACCGCACCGGCTGGACTCCCGGCTCCCCGGGCCACGCCTGCCCACCAGCAGGCCGGCCACGCCCCCGCCGGGCTCCGCGGACAAGGTTTCCACGGCGATGGAGGAGGTGCTGGAGGCGACGCGGTCGGAGAAGTCGGTCAGGCTGACGGTGGGGCTGGGCTCCTCCTCACTCTGCACCTCCTCTATCAGCCTCCTCCTCCCTCCTAGGGGGGGCGCCAGCGCCCCGCCCGGCAGCACCAGCTCCGTAATCCCCCTGAAACGCTCCCCCCTGGAGACGTTCTCCGAGCCCCTCCGGGCCCCGGGGAAGCTGAAGCTGGGGTAGTGCGGATTTTGCGCAGGCAGCTGGCCGGACGCCTCGTCGTCGTACTCCAGGTCCCTGGTGAGCAGGCGGACCACGTACTTGTCGGTGCTGGAGGAGGGCAGGAAGGCGGAGTCACTGGCCTTCTGCTGCCCCACCATGAGGAGGAGCCGGCGGTCGCCAAGGAAACGCATGCCCTTCGGCCTCTCGTTCTTCTGCAGCTGGATCTGCTGCAGCTTGGGCATGGTCGCCGCGGAGACGGCGTACACCAGCACCACGCTGCAGGTGTTGGACGCCACGGCGACGGCGCGGCCGCTGGGGTCCAGGGCGATGATGTCGGGCACCAGGATGCCGGGCACGGCCAGCTTCCGGGAGGTGGTGGCCTGGCGGTCGTAGGTCACCACGACCAGGTGGGAGGAGTCCTGGCCGGAGCCCGTTAGCGTGTCGCGGCGCCGCAGGTGGAGCAGCGGGCTGGGGTCGGACCGCCGGTGTCGGCCCAGGACGTGCGTCAGGTCCACCAGCCCGGAGGGCGAGGACGCCCGGAGACCGGACAGCAGGGACCGGTCCGAGTCCTCGTCCACCGCCAGCGCCACGGGCCGGCGGGACGGCACGTCGAACGCCATGCCCGCGTTCAGCCCGCAGATCCTGTCCAGCGGCAGCTCGGTCGCCGCGGCGACCTGCGCCTCGCCCACGGGCTCCAGCGCGCACACGTAGCCGCCCACGTCGAACACGGGGCAGAAGCCGCAGGGCGCCAGCGTCCGCTCCGCGTCGTTCCACGCGTAGCAGTGCAGCGCGGTTCCCACGGCGACCACCAGCCGCGCGCCGTCCCCCGTCCAGCAGGCGCAGTGCACCAGGCCGCCGCCGCGGATCTCCGCGCGGACGCGCTGGGCGTCGCCCCCGCCGCCACGCACGGACGAGGCCACGGACGCATCGCGGCGCGTGAGCAGGGCCAGCGCGTCGGTCCGGGGGTGCCAGACGCAGCCCTGCGGCAGCAGCGGGAACGGCTCGCCCAGCTCGCACGTCTGCGCGCACAGCAGCTTGCTCTGCTCCGCCGCGCTCAGCCGCAGCTGCCACACCGTCACGTGCTTCTTGTGCTGCAGGGCGAGCAGCGCCGGGGAATCCGCGCAGCACAGCGGTCCCCAGCGCAGGCCCAGCACGTGCTCGAACTGCCCGATGACGTTGGTGTCGCCGAACTGGGGCTCCGCGCCCTCGGCGCACTGGAAAGACGTGAGGCACACCTGCTTGCCGTCCGTCCAGGCGATGCCGTGCACGGGGTGAATCGCCTGCTGCAGCGTGTTCAATCCCGTCCTCGGCAGCTTCACTTTACCCAGATCCATACTTCACCAAAGAGAGCCACACGGTGCGGGGAACATCGCCTTTAACTCGCGTTAATCTGCGCAATTAAACCACACACGTGCAGATCACAGAAAACATCGTCAGCGCGAGCGGCTGTCTCCTTGGTTGTGAAGAGTGCACCGACAGCCATCGCGCTCTAAGAATAAAGTAAAGCTTCTTTTCTCTTTGTATCTTGGCTACTTAATCCTATGGGCAAGTGAGTGCTGAAACAAGGCCAAACTCAAGTGCAATCTGATTAGGCTTGAATGACCCGATTAATAATTTTAAACGTTCTTTGCGGATATTTATAGGTGGGATCCACCGCTAAATATTGACCTCAAGAGACGTGGCAGAGGAAAGAGATGTTTTCCTTTCAGGGATACGTTTAAAATAGACAAAATAGCTAAATAATTTACTGAAATCACTCTTCTCTAATTCAGAATCGGATTATTACATAATACGACTAAACGCAGTCCGGTAACGTTACCTGTTCATCACATGCACGACATCTGTTTAACTGACATGTAATACGTCCATTATGCTATAAACTCGAGTCGCCGAAATACCCCCTTCCTAGATGGGCAAAGGCATACCCATTATTCTGAATTAGCTAGCCTAGCTAGCAAAACCGGTAGTAAACTATCGAGATAAATGTTAGTTTACAGAATTTGACTGTAGTAAAGCTACCGAATCCATTAGAGCGCTGTATAGACCTCGGCATTTAATTAGCTACTTGTAGTACACTACACCTGTCGGATAAACTTTCGCACGCAGTATCGTGTACTGTTTCAAAGCGTCCCTCGTTTCAAATGCATTTTCCCGGGGGTGAAAGTTAGCGTCGGGCCGGAAAGCGGAAGTATTACCTTTGGCCATTGTGGGACATTGTAGTTTTTAAATTTTTTTTAATTTTTTTAAATAATCAAGTTAATTTCGTGTATGGACACTAGAGGGCGGACAAACACAGCGAACGTAACAGTTCATCACAAAACTGGCATCACATGGAAAGAAAAAAACATTATATTCTTCACATACATAGACTCTTAGAAAAAAATAGTTCTGGAAGGGTTATTTGGCTTTTCTTCATATGGGAACCCTTTTTACTCCAATATGGAACCCTCTATTGTATGTGTGAAAAGCGAGAAGCCTCCTAGATTGAGCCATTTTGCCCAGCATAGAACCCTTGAGCTAGATAAGGATTCCTCTATGGGAGACACAGATGAGCCTTTTGGAACCCTTTCTTCTGAAAGTGTAGCTCTTAATGTGCTTGGCAAATACAGCATATACTGTATCAGACAGGCAGGCCTGCACTAGTGTTTGTGATTTAACAGAGCCAGTGCAGACAGCGTGAGCCACAGAAGGGCTGGAGGTCACTCTGAGAGGAGTCGCAGGTGTGAATGGCGGCTGACCAATCAGAGTGCCTTCCAACCACCTTGCGCACTGCTGCCATGGCGACTGCCCATTGGTACCACGCAGGTCTGCGCTGTATGAGACTGAACTAACCAGTCTGAACATCAGAGGAAAAAAAGCACTGAGCGCTCCAAGCACAGAACTTCGCCAAGATGGCCGACAACCAAAAGCTCCCTGTTGCCCGTCACCTGTCGCATGTCACCCGTAGAACCTTCAGCGCCTGGGGTTCCCCCTGCAGCCGGCCAATCAGACGGCTGCCCCTCTGAAATGCGACAGACAGGTCAGAGCTGGTCGAACCACAGGAGCTGAGGAGTGACTACAGGGATACATCACCATTATATCCAATAAATCTTTATTATTATTATTATTATTATTGTTATTATTATTATTATTATTATTATTATTATTATTATTATTTATTACCATACTTTTAGCCTCAATTTTAAATTCCATTTTAAAATCTATGACCACTGAAATAATATGTTCCTCTAGTGTCAATCAACAACCTACAACAAAATATGGAGCCCCCCCTTCACACCCGCTCAGTATTCCGTCAATGTTCTGTCTTAGCAGGCCCATAGAACCATGCGTGTAAAATATCTGAAAAGACTAGGGAAAAAAAAAGCTGTGAAACGCTTGAATTTCACAGAAAGTTTTAATAAAATTAATATATGATCAAAGTCCTGTAATATAATTTGGGTGTCTGGCCTTCTTCCTGAGCTGCTGAGATCGAATGCAGTCTTGCAGCTCAGACGGTACTTAGAGCTAATCAATACTTATCAGATGCCAGCCTGTAATATTTTAATGGACTTGTACTCCTTTGAGGAATTAACTGTGTAAGGCAAAACGATACTTAAAAATTAGTAAGGGACAGAAACGGAATGTATATTTAGAAAATTATTTAAAAAAAAAAAAAAAAAAAAAAGTTTATTTGCGTCAAATGTAATGCGCAATAGCGTGGGACGTTTTGCTGTAATGATAACCTGGATTGGGTTTCCCTTTCAGCCAATCACCTGACTCCTGCCACTGAGTTGGGCGGGGAAGGAACCGTTCCAAAATAAGAACGCGCAGAAACGCGGATAGTGGTATCACCATTTGCCAACCGCACTGATTTTGTTTTATAGGGTTGAGATAGGAGTAAAATAGCTCAAACCACTAACAAATTCAGATACACTCCGATAGGCTTAAACACCCGTCATTTACAGTAATCCATAAGGTTTTTGACGATGTAGATGGACTTCGCAGAAGTGAGCTTTATAGCAGAGATACGCACAGACTTAACGAGATGCATCGTTGACGCATTACTTCAGTCAGTGTCCTGAGAACGTATATACGTTTTCACCATGTTTTGCATAAAAGGTTGAGCAAACAAACAGAATAGCGTTTCGTTGCAGTGTAGTACAATGTGACGGATACGTGTAACCCCCCTGCCACCTATTTTTTGTTCGAATTAGGTGGTTTATTAAAATTTAACACAATGCAAGTTTGGCCAGGTGCGAGTTACAATTTAGCAGCTGTAAATATGACTGGCGGACTACAGTTGGAAAGCGGAGCAGTAAGCTGAGGACGGAATTGGGGAGGGAGATAGTCTTCGCGCAATGTAACTGAGCCGATCTTGGCTCTAGAGTACAATACTGTCAGTAGTCGAGGGGAGGGGGGCTAGCAGTAGCTGGGTCCGTCAGTAGTGGAGAGAGAGGGTTGGCTGTAGCAGGCTAATTCTCCAGCATATAGTACATTAGTGTTATCAAGCTAGATACAGTCGCGATCTAGCCCATTCTGTCCCATTTTCGGCAAAAAATCAGCTAGCTAGGTAGATACCGTTACTTCAAGTACTAATGGGTGTGGAGGTTGAGACCATATCTCCCGGAGACGGTAAGGTGTAACGCTAGTGTTGAATTAACTAGCAGGTTGTTCGTTATCCAGATTTCACAGGCACTGCTCGATAAACTTGGATATTTGACTGGATATCGAGGTTTCTTAGCCATCTCGCTTACAACTGCCTTACTGGATCTATCTATCTGACGAATGGTTCAATTGCTTTCTAACAACTGAGCTAGACTAAAGCCGGGGAATTATTTGTCTCCTACATTACTAGCATATTAACTTAAATGTAATAGTCCGTTCAGATATGCTACTTCTGCAGGCTGCAGACTGCAAACCAGCATGTCAATCTAGCGCTGGCTAGTTTGGAGTAGTTGTCACTATGCTACCTGGCTATCCATACTATCAGCTAGCTACGAAGCGGCACTGCGATTAAGTTGCTAGACCTAATGCATCAAACAGACGTTTTGTTGCTTTTCAGGAACTTGGCTGTTAGTATGTTGCCCAGTTTACCTCAACTAATAGTCATTGGTATCGGTTTTGTGCATGTCCAGTAATTATGCTAGCCAGTTTACCAGATGCCTTGCGTACGTGGAGCGTAATTTAGACCTAGTACCAGCAGAAGCGTTAGTCAAGCTAGCAGCCAACTCGGGGTTACGTGGCGAACATTGCTAGTTAGTCTAGCTAACAACATGGTTGTATTCTCTTTAGTTATAATTAGACGAGTATTATGTGGATTAGTTTAAGATTATTTTACATTTACAAAACCGTATCCCTGTCTGGTGATTCATAGCTGGTGTTTAAATGTGTGAGCTGGGTGGTTTGGACACGGTTTTATTGCTAGCCTACATTAGCATGTGTTTGTTACAGTTGCTCGCTGTTTAAATCAGTGGCTGGCTGGCTGGCGAGCACGCCGTGTGCGCTAAATCAAAAAAAAAAACTGCATGCGAAGTTTGATACAGGAGTCTGATTCAGAGCCGTTGTATCCATTTAGCAACTGCGTTATATCCACGAACTTTAAAGTGGGCTGTCTAAGTTTGTCGGTAGTTACATTAGTCTATTTTAAACGAGCAGAATCTTGCACGTTTTGCGCTGTTGACCCGCTCCAAATGCAGAATCAAGGCGATTTTGGAGTCTGTGGTGTTTAACCGCTTGCTTCTGCCTGGGTTTCTAGAAGTTTCGTGCCAAGTGGTAATTACCTGGTGTAACGTATTGGTTTTGGGCTTGTAACTAATTGCCAAGGCAATGATTATAGCTACTAAAGCAGTTTCTCCCGTTTTAACAGCGTAGCTGTCAGAGAGTGCTTCACGTTTATTTGGCACCAGTCGGTGATTGTATTTAATCCCCGCCACAAATGTTTATATTAAATTGATTAGTGTACACAGGTTACCACACTGCATGCGTAGACTTCTCTTGGAAGACAGTGTTCTCTCGGGCAGTGCCTCCGAACTGCTAATTATTTTGTCTTTGTTAATGACTGCGCGGTTGTTCATTGTCTTCTGTGTCCAGAACGGAACGGAAAACGGACCCGATTTGGCTATGAAACGCCCACGCATTACCTGGCCTGTCACCAAGCCTGCTTGCGCCGGTCTTTAAAAAAGAAGAAGATGTTTTTACCATAATTGTTCGGATAAGCAGGAAGCCAGAAATCGTTTCGCCTTCTCTTCGCGTAGTTCTTACGGCCAAACTCTCAAACTTCTATTCTTTTTTCGAGGGGAAGCATTTTTTAAGCGGGTCACATTTGAGTGGCCTAATTATATCGGAGCCACGTGGGATTCACGAGATTTGCGTTGGCGTGCCAAGCGCAAAGGTACCCTAAAATGCGCCCAGTTTGCATAGCTTAGACTTTTTGAACGGGCCCAGGTAAACAGGACATAGACTAGATGAGCTCGATTCGTGCACCTGAGAGGTGTGCAGAGGTGCAGGGTCCTCATTACTGCTGTTTCTGTCGCTACTGTTAGGAAAATGAGTAGACCATGTACTCTCTGAGGCTAAGATCCAGTACACACCACCCTGTGGCCACTCTGACTCCAGCTGCAGAACACTAGACTAATGTTAAGTGTTCAATCAACTCTGACGAGTTTGAGTCCAGTTAGGACCATGTGTACTCCACTGGAGTAAACAAATTTAAAAAATCATCAGAATTATTTTACACAGGGGTGTGTCCAATGGGGTGGCCTGGGTGGCACTGGCCACCTCTGGAATTTGATTGGCCACTCTATATTTCCACCAAAAATAGCGCATTATCATTGGCTAATATAACTGTTGCTGATAGTGTCCCAACCCCCCCTACTGTCTCTGTGACCCCCCCGGCCACCCCGTGAATAAAATTCTGGTAACAACGCTGTGTTCTCTGGCCAGTGCATTGCTTTACATTTGGCAAACTGTCCTATCCAGCCACCTAAATGAGCTGTGAGTCGTATTGCAGGGACGGAGTTTAATATCCCTGGCAGAGCCAGGAGCAGGCTAACGGGATCATCACATAGGACAGTGTATACGGGATTAAATGTCATTTAAAAATCAAATGTGTTCTGTTTAAAGGTTGACTCATTGAGAGAGAGACAGCTGTCACAATTATTATTATTATTGTTTGTTGTTGTTACAGTCCGATTGGGTAAATGTGAAAATGACGTGTTGAGATTGACAGGTGCAGGAAAACAGGGTCTGGGTTTGAATAGGCCACGCTGGCGCAGTGAAAGTGCTTGTTATTTTTATTTCCTTTTACACCAGGGGGGTCTGGAGCCCCCCCCCTCCCCCATGGCATTCCTCTCTCTGACTCACGTTCTCATTCCTGGTACACCCCTCACCCTGTCCCACACACACACACACACGCACAGATACACACGCACATATACACACCACACACACACACACACACACACACAGATACACACGCACATATACACACCACACACACACACACACACACACACACAGAGATACACACGCACATATACACACCACACACACACACACACTGAATTTGTGTCAGTTCGAGTCAAGCTCTTCTCAGGAGCATTGCCGTGGTACAGCGTTTGTTTGAACGTGGCGCTGAATTTGTATTTTTGGCCGCTGTACTACTTCCAGGCTACATTTTGGGCATCTTGCACAGCTTTACATTTAGCATACGATCCATTTGTACAGCTGGATATTTACTTAGGCAAACCAGGCTAAGTGCCTCGCTCCAAGGTACTGAAACAGCACCCTTACACCCCCAGCCTTACAAGCCCTGTTCCCTACCCACTCTGGTCCACTGGTACCCTGCTATAGCTGGCTAGCAACAGCGACTGTCGAAAGGGTGATGGTCATCTTGCCTTGTAACTCGAGAGAATATTAAAAAGTTAACGACCTTTTTTGTGTCTCTTGTCTGTATTCAGTAATAGGCATCACATGCAGCGCAGGATATGAGTAAAAGTTTGTTTCGTTCGAGACACAGCCTGACTGCTTCGCTTTCTGGCCTTCTGGTGCTGCTGTGTGGAACTCCTGCTCAGAAGGCTGCATAAGTGATATAACTTACTGAATAATGGCGTCTTGCTGGAGAGTTATTCTCTCTCTCTCCCTCTCTCCCACACACACATATTGATTAATCCAGGATTAAATTCTCTGCCCCCCCCCCCCCCCCCCCCCAAAGAATCCTGCCCATGTGAGAATGTGATAAGACGGAGATGTGATTCGGAGGCGGGGGGTGTAGATGGGAGGTGTTGGTGTGATTTTATGGGAGCCGTTTCCGCAGAGTCTTCCTGTTTAAGAAACAAGTTCACAGAATAGTCAAATCGCACTGCATTCGCAATCAGACATTTACATATATACGCATTTACACGACGCCTTTACGTTCAGGCAGTTACATTTACATTTATGTTTAGGCGGCTATATTCACAGTTACACATTTACATTTAGAAAGTTACATTTGCATTTATATTTACCCATTTACATTTACATGTGCGCATTTAGCAGATGCTGTTATGCTGATTGATATGCATAGGCGCTGGAAAAAGGTTTGGGCCACAGGACGCTGGTGCCAACACATCTGAGTCACAGCCTGGGGGGGGGGGGGGGGGGGTGAACACCAGTCCCCAGCCAAATGCTGGTACATATCACCTGTGGCTGGTCCGTTTACCTGATCTACCAGCCACTACCAGGCAGGTGACCACCCGTCACTTGGAGGTCCTGTTCTATTCTAAATATCTTGTCGTCTGGAAAAACGGCGAAATTGGCAGGTGAATTTTGGGATGCACCCGCCCCTGTGGCCAGTAGCCGAAAAAGTTAGTTTCTTCCCCTGGTCTCTCTTTCTCCCTCTCTTCTCCCTAGTCTTTCTGTCTCTCTTTTCCTACTTTTCTCTCTCTCTCTCTCTCCCCTTTCCTTTCCCTTAGCGTTTCTTTCTCTCTCGCTCTCTCTCTCTCTTTCATTCTCCCTCTCACTGCAGTAATGGTAGGTCTGTACTAGTTGTGTCATACGGTGTAGTGCTAACAGAGAGTAAAATGATGTTGTCAGTAATGAGATGTCATCAGGAAGCCAAGTAACCAATAGGTTCACGGGTTCAAATCCTTGGTTTGCTTAAATCACTCCCCCCCCCCCCCCCGAAGAGACAAAGCCTGCTGTATGTAGAAGCAGTGCTTCTTTGGCATGGCGTCAGTAGCACTCTGGCTTCATAAAGAGATAAAAATGCTAAATGTATGTAACCTGAGTAACATGCACGTGTGTAACAGGATACAGGCTACAGGATGTCCGTACGGAACGGTATTTGTTGCTAACTGTGACCATTCTCCTTAAAACAGGGAGGACATTTCCAAAGAAAGGACAGACGTGTGTGGTGCATTACACAGGTAAGACCAGTGATTCATGTCCTGTGCCCAATCTCTTCTTTTTCTGGTGGGGGGGGGGGGGTGAGCAGGGGGGGCGAGGGGGTGGGGGTGGGGGGGTGTTAACCATAAGGCCGCTCAGTCTGAGGTAAGTTTCCCTCTGCAGCGCGTTCTCACACTGCTGTATGTGGGGGTTTGGGAGTGGCCTGTCCTCACCGCAGAGGTAATTCTGGGTAAGTGCATTAGGGATTAATGCTGCGAGTTTCACAGCTGCAGTGCTCAGAGGTGTGGGCTCCCGCAGAATTTCTGCTTGTGTTAGCGGAACGTTCTGGAAACGTTCCCTACCTTTTTCTTTTTTTTTTCCTCTTTTTTTTTTCTCCTCGGTCTTGTTTTTTCAGTTCTTTTTTTTTTTGTTCTGTCCTGGGCACGGAATGTTGGGGTGGGGATCTGGACGTCTGCTGGGTAAATAAACAGAGATTATCGCTTTCGGTTTCCGTGGAAACGAGGCGATGGGCGGGGCCGCTGTCGTTTCCTCAGCGACTGGCCACGGCGGACAGGAAGTGGAGACGTCTGGATTCCGCCGTGTCTGAGTGTGCAGGAAATGTGTACAGGAAGTCCAGTGTGTAGCGCTCCATTACAAAGGGCATCATCACAAAGCAGCTTCACAGAGATCTGGGCCTGACCCCCCCCCCCCCCAGGCCTGGGGCGACAGCGGCACACTTGCTTGTTTTCTGTGTGATGCGTAACCCAGGACCCAGGTGACGTACAGGTGTATCCGGGCGTGGCCAGGTAGAGTGAGTGGGAGGCCTCTGTTGGGACGTCCTGCTGTGTCACACCCCCGCTGTGTCAGTTAGACTGATCCAGCTCTTCAGTCCCCCTCACCTCCCTCCCTTTCTCTCCCTCCCTCTTTCTCCCCTTTCTCTCTCACTCCCTCCTTCTTTCTCTCTCCCTCTCTAGAGTGAGAGAGGGACACATGCTGGGCTGAGACAGGGAGAGAGAGTCAGAGAGAGAGAGAGACGGAGAGAGATTCAGAGTGAAAGTGAGAGAGGCACACATGCTGAACTGCTGAATCGACCCCACGGCACTTTGATTTATGCCTGGGGTTAATTTTACTTCACACCGTAGTCACCCCCCCCCCCTTTGCCCCCCCCCCCCCCCACCTCGGTCAGAGGAGGGTCATCTCTCGCTCCCGGGACGTGTGCTGATGCAGGCTGATGCAGGCTGATGCAGCCTGGGGTGGGTGGGGTGGGGCAGGGTCTGTCCCGTTGGGGTGGTGGGGTGTGGGGTTGCCTATATTAAGCAGCTAGCTCCGTGCTGCAGCATCGTGAGAGGGCTCTATATTAAGGCCTGGGCTGCAGCGGCGCTGACCCTGTTAGCGGAGCGCTAACGCCGAATCCGGCCCCCTTGGCCCCCCGCCACTTTCCCACAGCAGGTGCGCCTCCAATTCCCTCTCTCGCCGGAGGAAGACTCGGTTAACCCTCTGATGAGCAGGCTTTATTTGGAATGTTTTTTTTTCTTAGCGTTCTAAGCCGAGTGTTCTAGAACTCCCTTCCTTTCGGTCGCCAGCGGCGGCGATTGTGACATCAGCATCGGAATGTTCGGTTAAGAGCGTTCTAATCTCACACGTGATCCTGTGCATTGCCGGGGTTAAAGATGTCAGACATATGCCAGCCTGCTGATTGTGCTTCACAGTGAGGGGAGAAGGGGTACTGCAGGGTCTGGCCAGAAATTTAAAACAATCACCACACAAGTAGCCTTGATTGACCGCTATTTAGACCTGTCAACACTGATAATTGGTCTTTCCTTGGGGTTTTTCTGATGTGGAGCAAAAAGCATCCTATTGACAATTCAAACTGTTTTATTATATAATCTATGTAACAGCTTAGTTTGTCCTGCACTTGGACCCACAATACGAGCAAACCAACCTTAACAGGCCATTATTTAGTCCATAAATTAACACAGATAAGTAACTGTAGTTGACCCTTGTTAGGGTAAACCCTAGCTGGCTGCACACGCAAATGCTTTCCCCTCGTTTGATGGACACCTGCTCCAAGCAGAGAACAGATGGATTAGCCTTGGCTTACTTTAGCGGGACAGATCCTGTTTTAGCAGCAGGGGAAAGCCACACGGCTCAATTAAAATTTCTCCCGGCTAATCTCGCTGCCATGAATGCCAGCGCGGCGGCTAACGGTGAAGGATCAGCCCTTTTGTTAGCCCGCGCTGCTGATGGAACTGACCCCCCGAGCTCCAGAGTGGCGGGCGGGAGTTACGGGCGCCGTGACAACCGATCCCATCGGCTCTCGCTGATGATGTCAGTTCTAAAAGGAGCAGAGCCCCTGTCTGGCATTTAAGGGAGTGAGTTCGCCTCACCCCCCTCCCCCCCCCACCCCCCTCTCGTGTGCTCAGCCCAACACCTTCATGTCATTACTGGCCTTTATTTAACCCCCTTTACATTACTATAGGGCGTACAAGACGCTGTGGAGGATTTGCTCTGTGTTAATAAAGTGGTGTAAAATGTCACAGCAAAAGCCGGTGTAAATCTGCTTAGTTTTTGTTTTTAAAAAAATGCTGTTAGCAGTTTTAATCCGTGTGTATTTTAATGTGGGTTAATTAATTAGCAAGCCGTTAGCTGTTGCTGTTTTACTGAAAGGAGGTCTGTGTTGTGGTGTAGTTACCCTTTCCTGACTGAAAGGCTGTAAATACACCAACGTCATTAGCTACACTCCTTTAATAAAAATAAACGAATGCTCGGCTTGTCCATGAATGATTACATAAAGGATACATAAATCAACAAAATGAGTAAACGTTAAATATGTAAATCTGGGGGGGGGGGGAAGGGAGGGGGAGTAGAACAGGCTTTGATATTAATTTTTGAATAATATTGCTGAATCTGTTGTTGAAAAGGCCGGTGCTGTACAGTATTTTTGGGCGGGTTGTAGACGGACCCGGCCTGCCTGCGTTATCGCATTTCACGGGAGTCTGGTGGGGTCAGGTTCACCCTCCGGGCCGGATACAGTAAACTGCTGTAAAAATAGCAGCTTCTGCTGGCAGCTTCAGATAGAGTCAGTTTCACTGAGAGGGTTCGAACTGTGAGAGCACAGCGGGAGGACTGCAGCGTTACAGTGTTGCACTACACCGTCACGTTACCTTACATTAGATCGTTACATTACGTTGCGTTACATTACATTGTTACATTACGTTTCACTGCATTACGTTGCGTTACATCATGTTCCATTATGTTGTCACATTACATCATGTTACGTTACATTGCACTACATTACATTGCATTGCGTGATGTTACATTATGTTGTTACATTACTTTGTTATATTACACTGTTACGTTACATTATTTTCATTTAGCCGAAACCCTTGTTTAGAGTGGTTTACAGTGTGGGTGAAGTGTAACCGTGTTCACTTGATTACTATGGACATTTAGTACCCGATTTGGCTAACAGCATTTCCAGTCCAGCAAGTATAGACTTTCTGTCATGTGGAGAGGGAGAAGAAATGTGTAAAAAAAACAACAAAAGCACATTGTAGAAGCGCACAGGAGTAGATTTACATAGCATAGCAGTTTTTAACTTTTGTTTTTGTAATTTAGTTTTTCCTCTTTGCAGGGTTTTAGAATTTTTCAGAGCGTTAGCTAACATTAGCTAATGGTCCTGGTGAACAGAGAAACGTTTGAGTTACTCTGTGTACAGTATGACTGGCCCTACTGTGTGCATAAATGCCTTCTTAAGGAATCATATTTCATAGGAGAAAGGATGCTTCATAACCCGAGTACAGGAAATGAAACACAGTGAAGGTACACGTGTCTGATCGATGGTGTGGGATCGATGCTCCTGAGCACAGGATGCTGGTTTTGCAGTCTCTCAGCAGCTTAGTTTAATCAATTTTACACCATCATCTTCACCCTCCCCCCCCTTCATTTCTCTTGCCACTTCACCGACTCCCCCCTCAAACCTCCAATAGGTCTCCAGACCCCCCCGAAAATCTTAAGACATTGGTTGGGAGACTGGAATGGTTGCTCAGCTCCTTCATTGTGACAATAAATAATAAAAGGCTGAATGTTTTATAGAGCATTTGATTGTTCAAAGAATTATTCATATAGTCAATATAGCAAAAATAATTGATAGAGTTGTGGCTCTAGTCTGCTCTTCCCCAACCCTTTTTTTAATCTTGCCTAAAATTAAAAGTTTGAAGAATAACAAACAGCGAAGTGTTTGAATGGGGATACGTAGGTAGTGCTGAGCTGTGGCCTAATTCTTGTTCCAGTACCAGAAAAAAAAAAAACTCAAATCCTGGCCTGGAATTTATTAAAACCTCTGCCAGCACTCTCCTGCTTACGGCCTCCGGAATGCCTTTGGGTCAGAGCATGGACGTTACAGGCCCGGATTTAACCGTCTGAAAAACACAGATCCCAGAAAGGCTCTTATGTAAAGTCCCGCTCTTTCAGCTATAGTGCCTCAGCAGGGTACATGCAGGCTATTCGGTGCCAGGTTTCATAAGCCAGTTCAGTTCCGTTTTTTTTTGTTTTTTTTGTTTTTTTGTTTTTTTTTTAACATCCTGGTCCAATTAGGGATTTCTGCTCTGACAGCAGTACTCTAGGCGATGGCTGACCCACATACCCACAGAACCAGGCGATGGGTTTGGCTCCCGGACCACTTCTCACACGCTGGTAGTTCACGAGGATGTGAGCTCGCTTTCGAATGGCCTTCCTCTCTCTGGGGGAGCATCGAGTATGACGCTAGAAAACCAAAAATCCCTGAAACAAATTTTAAAAGATTAATTCCAAAAACCTCTGACTCCAGTTTTTGATGCGAGATGTATTGCATCTCAGAAAATATGTAGTCTTCTGGCTTTCACTGTGGGCTACTGGACAGTTTTAACTCTATGAACAGACAACAGTACATGCGTTTTCTTAGTTTCAGGGATTTTAAGTAAATCATCCTGAGCTGTGCTGCCTGTAGATTCTGCCTGAGCTGTGCTGCCTGTATATTCAGCCAGAGCTGTGCTGCCTGTAGATTCTGCCTGAGCTGTGCTGCCTGTATATTCAGCCAGAGCTGTGCTGCCTGTAGATTCTGCCTGAGCTGTGCTGCCTGTAGATTCAGCCTGTGCTGTGCTGCCTGTAGATTCAGCCTTAGCTGTGCTGCCTGTAGATTCTGCCTGAGCTGTGCTGCCTGTATATTCAGGCCTGAGCTGTGCTGCCTGTAGATTCTGCCTCAGCTGTGCTGCTTGTAGATTCAGCCTAAGCTGTGCTGCTTGTAGATTCAGCCTGAGCTGTGCTACCTGTCGATTCAGTCTGAGCTGTCCATGGTGCTGAAGTGTTTGGAAGACAGCAGAATTTAATATCCTACCTGGAGTATTTAATATCATCCCTGGCTTGCTTAATGCTGTACTGGAATCTTTAATAGCGTACTTTGATTATTTAATATCGTATCTTGTTTTCTGTGGTCCTGCTTCTTCTCTTGGAATATAATTAAATATGATGATATTATATTTACGCTGCGTTGTATATTACCGTGGGTAGATTTATTAGGATTTTTTATTATTATAGGGATTCCACATCTTTTTTGGGAAACTCTAATTCAAAATTCTAATTCAAACTGCCCCCCCCCCCCCTCATTTCACAACTCCTTAATTCTTTAATCAGGTGCCGTGGAAACTTTTATTTTATTTTATACGTATTCTTTTATTTTCCTTTTTCATTTTGTTGTATTTAATGTGCACATTTGGCGCACTTGTAAAAGAGTACTCCTGCTTTCAATGTGCCTCAGAGTTTGAATAAAGGAAATTCACTCCTGCCTGCTGGTTTGTTTTTAATCTTACAGATGAAACAGTAACAGTAATGCCTCTCCCCTTTTATTGTGTTCTGTTGTGTTTCTAAAGCAGACCGATGGGAAGGTTTCTTGTAACCATGACAAAAAAATGTTTGCTGGTGTTGAAATGAAAGGAATTTTATTTTTCCTCCGCCAGGCATGTTGCAGAACGGGAAGAAATTTGATTCGTCGAGAGACAGAAACAAGCCCTTCAAATTCAAGATGGGCCGACAGGAAGTGATCAAAGGCTGGGAGGAAGGAGTCACACAGGTAAGGGGGGGGGGCTGGGGTGTGCTACCTGACTGGGCCTCGACGGCAGGGAACGGGTTTGGGTTCAGGTTCAGGTTCAGGTCGGCATGGCTGTTGTTATTTTAAGAATTTATGATCTAGGAAAAAACCATAGATACATTAATGCATGGGTGTCTGGTCTTATCCAAAAAGGGCCAGCGTGGGTGCAGGTATTTGTATTAGCCTAGCACTACAAAGCCTGATTCTCTATTCAGGTTAGCGCTGTTTAATGTGGGATTGTGGGTAAGATGTTCTCTATGTGGTTTAAATACTGCAGGTGCTTCTGTGGTTTGAGGTACGAAGCTGAGTGAAAAGCACAGAGTCAGCGAATCTGTTTATTGTTCCAAAAACAAGCTAAAGGTGCCCATTTGTGTTTTTGTGTGTGTGTGTGTGTGTGTGTGTGCACATGCGCGTGTGTGTGTGTGTGCTCGTACGCGCGTGTGTGTGCATGTGTGTGTGTGTGTGTGTGTGTGCTTGTACGCGTGCGCGTGTGTGTGTGTGTGTGCGTGCTCGCACACGCGTGTGTGTATGTGTCCCCAGATGAGCCTGGGACAGAGGGCTAAGATCACCTGCACACCAGACATGGCTTACGGGGCCACAGGTCACCCCGGGGTCATCCCGCCCAACGCAACCCTCATATTCGACGTGGAGCTCCTGAAACTCGAGTGAAGACTCCCAGAGAGGGGGAGTGGCTATCCCTGCCCCGCCCCAGACCCTCCCTGCCCCGCCCCTGACTCCGCCCCCGACCCCACCCTCTGTCCACGCCCCCGAATGATTTCAGCATCTTAAACCTCTTTCTTAACCAATCCTCTGCTTCGCTGCCAACTGTGCCAGTTAGACGCCTTTTTACATACCGATACCACCATCTGGCTTCCTATTTACCATGTTTATATCTTACACAAAAAATGTTTGATCTTTGTTGCTTTTCATTTTTAAGTTGTACATTTTTATTGAATCTGCAAAATCACAGCAAAATAGCTGGATCCCTATATATATATATATATGTATGTATATATATATATATATATATATATATATATATATATATATATATAATATAAGTATTTACTGAGGTGTAGGCTGCTGTCAGGCTGTTATAAGTGAAAGTAGGACTTGTGTACAGTATTCTCTGTTTGAATGGGCATTAAGAACCTCTGTCTGCATTGGTGCTTTTTTCCAGTGAGCCGAGCTGTGCTGAGTGTTTGCCGCGTTTAGCACGTTTAGCACGTTTAGCGGTTCCTCTCTCTCTTACCGCTGGCGGCGAGGTGCGGCGCAGTCTCCCTGCATGCTGACGGGTGCCTCAGCGTCAGAGCCCGCCTCGCGCAGTCCTCCGCTCTTAATTTGAAAAAGTTGGGCGCGTGTGTGGTCCGTGCCCTTTGACCTTTGAAAGGGTGCCGTGTGGAGAGAAGCCTGTTCTGCTGAACTCTCCTGCTGAAAACGGCAACCAGTGTTCCCAACTTTTCTGCACTAAAAAATATTTAATTAAACTAGTCCCCCCCCACACCGCCCCCTAACCCCGCAGAAGTTTCTTACTGTTACTTACAGATGTTTCTGGGGGTTTGGACTGCAGGGAAAATTAGTCATGTTCTGCATGCTCCATTTTGGATTTTTGGGCGCTCTGGTTATTGCATAAATTAAATGCACGTTAGATTTTTAAAATTATTTTCTTTTGCTTACTTGGGTAGTAAATCCTAGTAATGGAGGCAAAGTACTATGTGTAGACAGGTCTTGGATTCTCGTTCTGGCAACATAAATTGGCGGGTTTGGCGACACTGATCAGTGTCTCTGTGCTGTGGGCTTTACCTGCAGCCCTTTCTCAGGTGTGTGTGGCTCCGCCCCCTACAGGGTTACACAGGTAAAAAAAAGTGAGCCAATGAAAGATGTGCTTTTCCAGTTTTTTTTTTTTCCTCTGTGACTTTTTAAAATTCTCACAGTTGGAAGCACGTAGTACTTCACTTTACACAATGCAGCATTAACACGCTAGCATGTGTAATGCTGCACAGAAAAACGGCATGCGCTATACATTAATTCATCATGCCGAACTAGCCATTACCCAGTCAAAAATCACACACTCGTCTTAGGCGACCATTTTGCCTTCTGCAAGGCGTGGTGCATCATGAACAGCTCCATTTTTGGGTTATTCCATTGGGTTTATTCTAGAATGTTCACAGTGTGCTTCACTGGAAGCTACCCACTTAAAATCCCAGAAATGTCTAAGTATTTTTGTAATGAATATGGAGAATGAAGCACAATAATTGTTTTCTCTCATTAATAAACATGTGTAGAGTTGAGGATGAGACATGAGAAATGCTGTACGTTTTACATTAGCACGACCACTTTCGTCCTAAGAATTTTAATCCGTTTGAAGTTTGAGCGATCTCACCTGGCGCGTCGCCTGTGTTTACAAAACTGTACTCTCAAAAAGTGTCACGAGCCTTTTCCAAAGGAAGATGTTCTGAAACTCATTGCTGAAAAGCAAAACATAAAGAAAAGAAGACTCCAAAGAGTGATCATATTAATATATGTCTTGGTTTGATACATAAAAGAATACATGTGTCCTGTTTTATTTTCCCTCTGGCTCATTACCTCTGCAATTTAGTGTCTGTTATCCATATGCCATCATGCACTGCGGCTTTCCAATGTCCAAGCACTGCTATGACTTGTAGCCTCTAATTTTCTGATCAATGACTCAAGGATGAAATGACTTTTTACCGACAGCGTTCACTGACAGCTGTAAATCTGTTCGGTTCTCTATGTGGTCCTGTTTGGAGGCGGCGCCAGGAATTCTGGGTAAAACTGGTGCACCATGGGAAACCTGGATGTGGCTGAACAATAATCTTCTCCTCAGTCAGATTTTACTGGCAGTGGAGATCTCCTGGCCTGCACTTTTACAGTTGTCACCAAAGGCATGCCACAGCTGTATTCACAAACATTGTATGAAAATAAATAAATGATTTATGAGGAATGACTTTAACATTAAAACTGGTGTATGGTGGATTTTTTAAATGCATGTCTTGGAGCAGGAAGAAGTGTTCAAAAAAAGTTTGTGTTAACCCACTTGTGCAAAATACAGCATATATACAATTGCACAAATGTGGCAAACCAGACATTTTTTTACGTGCAGGAACAGGTTTGTTTTTAGACTGACACTTTTTATTACGCTCAATGTCATTGAGCAGCCAGTTTTCGACAATGACCAGACTTTCAATTAACTGCAATATCCAGCACAACTGGTCAGTGTCTTTTTTTTTTTTTACATTTGAGGCATGTAGCTTACATAACATTAACAGCATTTAGCAGATGCTCTTATCCAGAGTGAATTACGCAACTTTTTACAAAGAGATTACCAGGAGTGGGGTTCGAACCCACGCGGACATGCGTCCATTGGATCTTAAGTCCAACGCCTTAACCACTCGGCCATCCTGGTACACAAAGGATGCTGACAGCCTTATCCAGAATGACTTGTAATTAGTGCACACTAAAGCCTTTTACATGCTCTACGCAAAGACCGCCACAGATTTGGGACATAAGCAGGCTCTCTACTTATATACTATGCGTGCTTTTACCTTTTTGTTTTCCCCTTGCCTGTTACAATCTGCTAATCCACAAGATGGCAGTCTAGGCTTGTCTGGCAGGAGTAACCTTGGTGCTGAGCATTTTATTTAACGGCTACCATGGATGAATGCTTGCTGTATACAATGCAGCCTGTAAGTATTTGGACACTGCCACCACTTTTGTTGGCTTGGCTCTGTACTCTAGCATGTTGGATTTGAAAAAAAAGTTCTTTCATTTGAGAGTATTTATATCCATGTTAGGTGATCCATGTAGGAATTACATCCCTTTATATATGTAGTCCCTTCATTTTAGTGGAGCAAAAGTAATTGGACAATTGCCTGCTCAGCTGTTGCTTGCCTAACTATATCAGTTAATAGAAAAGAAAGCTAACAAAAGGTCTAGGGTTGATTTTAGGTTTGGAATTTGCATTTAGAGTATGTTGGCTGTTGTCTCTCAACATGAGGACCAAAACAGTGTCAATGCCAGAGGAAAGCAGGCCACAGTGAGGCTGAACATCAGAACAAATAAGAGACGCAGCCAAAAGATTTGGTGTGTGAAAAGCAACTGATTTATTTGTGGGTAGGAAGCAAGACTACCTTGGCGAGCTCAGCAATAGCAAACAGCCTGGTAGGCCAAGGAAGACCACACTGCTGAATGACCAAAGAATACCAAAGACTACACCAGCTTAACCTGAAGTGGTTCACCGTAAGATGAAAATCACTGGTAAGGCTCAAGAACAAAATGTACATTCTAAAAAAACAGAATTTTGGAGCATTAACCTGTATTAATCTGGGTGTCAACTGGTGCACATACAGTACATGTATATATGCTTGCATGTTTGTATACAGGCATGTATACATCTGTGCATGATGTGTCGTGCCTGGTGTGTGTATATACAGATAAACACTTTTTATTCAGTTGCCACGGTCAAAAAAGTTTCCACTCAATATGGCTTGACAAGAAGAATGAAAACGCATTTGAAATATACATGTGAAGGTTTTTCTGCAATTTAAACTAGGCCACACCTCCATCTGGTGGCGAAGTTAGAACGTTACATACGCGGCTAATGCTAGTAGAGTGGTTGTGACAATGGCCATACTCTATTGTACGCTACACTGTGTGTTGTGTTATACAGTCAGCCTTTACAGACGATGTGTACATATTCAACGTATCTAGCTAACAATACCTGCGTTTCATATAAATCCCTCCTGAACGAGGTGGCACCATCGAGATATGGCACCAATAACACAAAAATAAACACTAAATCGAACATTTCCTGTTCCTCCTAGTTCAGAGGTCAAAGTTCAAAAATTCCGTTATCTCGTCTGTGATTGGTGAACAGCAGGTGTGTTCGTATGCGATTGGTAGTTGGGTTTACACCTACTCCTCCACAACTGTATACGGGAGCAAACGAAAGCAAGGTCAGGATAGAGACTTTTTTCTTATCATAGCGTCTTAATTCAATAGACAACTAATTTTTATCAGATCACATAAGTTATTAATAGACCCACATACCAGAAAAACTATTAAAAGTCGTCGATAGTTTCTTATGAGTAATGTTCGCTTGCTACAAAATCAGTGCTGCGGCTAGCGCTAACAATTGTTTTAGTACACGTCTCTCCCTTTTTGAAACATTGCCTTAACCAGTGGCTGTTTTTGTTATTATATTTACACCGATGTCTTAGCATTTCTCATGAAGTCCATTTGGTCATTTGGCTAATCTGGTCAGCCACCTGAGTTAGCTAACGTTCAGCCAAGCGCAAGAAGTAAATATTTACCAAGCCGACCAAGTACAGGTACAATGCTAATTGTGCCATGTATAAAATGTTAGCCAGCGTACCTGAACTTGACCGTGTCTCTAAAATTTTGCTTCAATTTTCCGATAAGTATTCGCGTGCTCTGCATGCACTTCGGTTTAAAATATGATATATGTCATTGCCAAATAGTTAGATTGCATGCTTTCTTTCACACATAGTTGTACTTCACTGTTTTTTTTCCTTTTCCAAATTGAAAGTGTGCGTCCAACTTGGCAAGCTTGCCGAATTACCTGCACTGCGTTTTCCACAATTTACAGTTGTCCATGTCAAGGTGAGCGGAGTTGCACGACGCCAGTTCGCCATGCTGACAGCACGGAGTGCCTACGCGGCCCTTGCTGCCAAGCAGCTGCTGAGACCGGTCGGTGCTTCACCTGTGTCGGACGGGCATGTACGTCGGTTCGGGACGGCACCACCTTCGCCATCGAAAGAGCTGCACCCCAAATGGGCCGACTTGGCCAAGAAACAGCTGAAAGGGAAAAACCCCGAAGATCTGATCTGGCGCACCCCCGAGGGTATATCGATCAACCCCGTCTACACGCGCAGCGACTCCGAGGCGGTGGCCGATGAACTGCCGGGCGTTTTCCCTTTCACGCGCGGCCCATATCCCACCATGTACACCTACAGACCGTGGACCATCAGACAGTATGCCGGCTTCAGCACCGTGGAGGAGAGCAACAAGTTTTACAAGGACAATATCAAAGGTATATCTCACTGTGGGTCATCGCGTCGGTTCATGAAACTGGGGTGGATTTGGGGGTCCCTGGGGGGTCCTCATCCACAGTAAGGGGAATATTTTCATTCGTTGTGCCCTTATTTTCAGGTGTCTTAGACTGGTAAACTGTGTCTGATGTGCGACCCAATGGTAATAATGTTTATAACTATATTATTATATAATTCTAGCAAGCAGCTCTGGCCATTGTACGTTGCTGTCATCATGAGCGACAGTTGTTTTTTGGTTGTCCCCATAATGAGTGACTGTAACTACAGGTGTTTCTCAGAATGAGTGACTTTGACTACGGTGTTTTTCTTATAACGAGCGACTGTACCTGCAGGTGTTTGTCTTAATGAGTGACTACCTACTGGTAACAGCTGAAGTTTTTTCATAATGGCGGTAATGGCGGGCGTTCTCTTCCGCAGCTGGGCAGCAGGGTCTGTCGGTGGCCTTCGACCTGCCCACACACCGCGGCTACGACTCGGACAACCCCAGGGTGCACGGCGACGTGGGCATGGCGGGCGTGGCCATCGACACGGTGGAGGACACCAAGCTGCTGTTCGACGGCATCCCGCTGGAGAAGATGTCCGTCTCCATGACGATGAACGGGGCTGTCATCCCCATCTTGGCCATGTTCATCGTGACGGGGCAGGAGCAGGGCGTTCCCCTGGAGAAGCTGACGGGCACCATCCAGAACGACATCCTGAAGGAGTTCATGGTGCGGAACACCTACATCTTCCCGCCCGAGCCCTCCATGCACGCCATCGCCGACATCTTCGCCTACACCTCCAAGGTACCGCCTCCACCTGTCTGCAGCAGTGTTCTCTTAAAGCCTTTACCCCCACCTGTCGGCAGCAATGTTCTCATAAGGCCTTTACCTCCACCTGCCTGGGGACCCCCACCCTGATAAAACTGTTAATTCTGCACACATTTATCCAGCACCCACTACAGACTACAGTACACCGGCTATTAAACACACTAGTAACTGGAAGCATTTTGAAACTGTGATGTCATTATTATCTCATGGATTTCTATCTGACCTGTCTCAATATTAAATACAATATACCTGGCTATACAGATGTAAGAATTCCAAGAATTGCAAAGATGTGTAAGTCAGTTTATTATTTGTCGAAAGTATGTCTTCATGAAATCTAGAAATATAAATGGGATGTGAAATGGAATGGGGCGTTTGTAAGAATGGGATGTTTTTGGCGTTGTTGCTTGTGAGCTTTTGAGCTCGGGTAGCTGGTTTTGGGGTAACGCCCGTGTCCTTCTCCAGCACATGCCCAAGTTTAACTCCATCTCCATCAGCGGGTACCACCTGCAGGAGGCTGGCGCCGACGCCATCCTGGAGCTGGCGTACACCATCGCCAACGGCCTGGAGTACTGCCGCACGGGCCTGAAGGCGGGACTGTCCATCGACGAGTTCGCCCCCAGGTAACCCGGCCCGTGCGCAGGTGTGTGAGGGGCGGGGCGGGGCGGGGCGGGGCGGGGAGGGGCGGGGCGTGAGCGTCGTCTGTCTGGACGCGCGGAGCGTTGTTGCTGGAGCTGCCGTTCCCCAGAGCGCGGGGAGAAAATGCGCAGATTCAGGCGCGTTCCGCGTACTCTTCACGGTCATTCGTTAATGTGGCTTGTTGCCGTGGAAATTGTTGGGAGCGAAACGGACGCGGTGGATTGTGGGAAGGCTTCTCCTGCTGTAACACAGGAGTAATACGTTATGTTTATACAGCCCTGTTTTCCGTCTCAAAGTGCTTTTAAGAAAAGGGGCGAGCTCCCCTCAGTGGCTCCGGAACCCGAGTCTGACTGGGAGGGGAGGCGTTTAGGCTCTTTCTCGCTGTGCGTTCAGGCTGTCCTTCTTCTGGGGCATCGGGATGAACTTCTACATGGAGATCGCCAAGCTGAGGGCCGCCAGGAGACTCTGGGCCTCTCTGATCAAGGAGAAGTTTCAGCCCAAAAACTCCAAATCCCTGCTGCTCAGAACACACTGCCAGACCTCGGGCTGGTCCCTCACCGAGCAGGTGTGTGTGTGTGTGTGTGTGTGTGTGTGTGTGTGTGTGTGTGTGTGTGAGTGTGTGTTTGTGCATTTGTGTGTGGGTGTGCACGTGCGCACAGGCTTGTATGTGTGTATGTGTGTGTGTACACCCGTGGATAAAGTGGTGTGTTTTTATAGATGTTTATTCCTAAGTTGTTGGAGCAGAGAGAAGCTCTGATTGGTGGTCTTCTCGGGCGTAGGACCCGTACAACAACGTGATCCGCACGGTGATCGAGGCGATGGCCGCCGTGTTCGGGGGAACGCAGTCCCTGCACACCAACTCCTTCGACGAGGCGCTGGGCCTGCCCACCATCAAGAGCGCCCGCATCGCCCGCAACACGCAGATCATCATCCAGGAGGAGTCGGGCATCCCCAAGGTGGCTGACCCCTGGGGGGGGTCCCACATGATGGAGTCCCTCACCACCGACGTGTACAACGCTGCCCTCGAGGTAAGCACACCTGCCCCATGCCTGTCCTCGAGGTAAACTGCCCCACACACCTGCCCCATGCCTGTCCTCAGGTAAACTGCCCCACACACCTGCCCCATGCCTGTCCTCAGGTAAACTGCCCCACACACCTGCCCTCGAGGTAA
Organism: Anguilla pacifica; assembly: GCA_039654925.1. NCBI lineage: Eukaryota > Metazoa > Chordata > Actinopteri > Anguilliformes > Anguillidae > Anguilla > Anguilla pacifica. The sequence continues at coordinate 63,468,197 of CM077289.1, read as the reverse complement.
ACACACCTGCCCCACACCTGCCCTCAAGTAAACTGCCCCACACCTGCCCTCAAGTAAACTGCCCCATACACCTGGCCTGAGGTAAACTGCCCCACACACCTGCCCTCAAGTAAACTGCCCCACACACCTGGCCTGAGGTAAACTGCCCCACACACCTGCCCTCAAGTAAACTGCCCCACACACCTGGCCTGAGGTAAACTGCCCCACACACCTGGCCTGAGGTAAACTGCCCCACACACCTGCCCTCAAGTAAACTGCCCCACACACCTGGCCTCAAGGGAGTCTGTGCTCGTTTTCGGGCCCTACAGTACTTAGTCTGTAGCCTGCAGGGTTCTACAGGGACTTAAATATCAGGGATGGGTGCTTCAGGAGACTGTGCTGGGGGAGGGGGGGGGGTGGCGAGGGGGGTGGAGGCTGGGTCTGACTGTCTGTCTGTCTGTCTGTCCGTCCCGCGCAGTTCATCAGCGAGATCGAGGCAATGGGGGGCATGGCGCGGGCCGTGGCCGAGGGGATCCCCAAACTCCGCATCGAGGAGTGCGCCGCCCGCCGACAGGCTCGCATCGACTCAGGTACCTGCCTCTGGCCCCGCCTCCAGCTCTGCCTCAGGCTCCGCCTCCACCTCCGCCTCTATCTCCGCCTCTGGCTCCGCCTCCACCTCCGGCTCTGGCTCTGCCTCCACCTCCGCCTCTGGCTCCGCCTCCAGCTCCTCTACGTGTACATGTGTGGGCGGGGCCTCTTCACGGCTCCGCCTCCACCTCCTCCACGTGTCCGTGTGTGGGCGGGGCCTCTTCACGGCTCCGCCTCCACCTCCTCCACGTGTACGTGTGTGGGCGGGGCCTCTGGCTCCGCCTCCAGCTCCTCTACGTGTACATGTGTGGGCGGGGCCTCTTCACGGCTCCGCCTCCACCTCCTCTACGTGTATGTGTGTGGGCGGGGCCTCTTCACAGCTCCGCCTCCACCTCCTCCACGTGTACATGTGTGGGCGTGGCCTCTTTACAGCTCTGCTTCCTTTCAGAAGCCCTGCACAGCGACACCTTAATCCTTCTCTGTTTGGTCTGGCTTAACATTTGCACGGGTCTAAATTAATGTTAGACTTAGCTTAAATTTCCCTTGTAGAGATGTAAAGTTTGGGCTAGACTTACAGCTCTTGTACATGTGTAAAGGTGTGTGCACACACACACACACACACACACACACGCACTAGCTGGAGACAGGCACACTCTCCAGGGGGATGGTTAAGGTTTGAAATAATTCAGGGCTCAGGTCATTCAGTCAGCACGTTTTTTAATATAAACTGAATGAAAATGTAGATTTATGTAATTAAGTCTTATATCAGGGAAGTCCAGCGTGCCTCTCTGACTGGAAAGCCCGGAGTCTATCGACGTCGTTCCTCTCTGGAATGAACTGCATTTTAATGGCTCAGGGACGCGCTGCTGAGGTCTTTTTGCTGTCGGGGGAAATCTGGTGCGCTGGTTTTGGGCCCATCAAAAAGAGAAAAATCGTTTTTAGATTGATTTGACCCACGCAGCCGAACGCTCTGTGGCTTCGTCGCTGTGTGAGTGAGTCCTGCTGCAGCTCAGGTCCAGAGTCATTTCTGGCGCTGTGATGGGATTCTGCTGCATGCAGCACTGCAGTGGCCCTCTGGGCCCAGCAGGGGGCGCCCTAGCTCAGTGGGCCGGTGTGGTGTGGAGTTGGGCACTGCACAAGTGTGTTTGATCTTTCTGTGCAGATGCCCCCCCGCCGGCAGACACCCCTCCCTCCCCCCCTGTACCCTGCACACCTCTTCCTCCTCTTCTTCCTCTTCCTCCCCGCTCACGCTCGCCACCCCCCCCCCCCCCGTTGGGGGTCACGCGGTTCACTACACGCCACTTCCCCGTGATCTGCCCCCCCCACCCCCCCGCTCCAGCCGGGCAGAAGCCCAATCAAAGCAGCTCTCCTCGACCCCATCCCCCCCCCCCCGCCTCGTTTTGTCATTAATCTCCAGACGGGGGTCAGCTGGTGCCACGGTTCCCCTCCTTCCCCCCCGTGTGTCGCCGCCGCCGGCTGCTGGCGGATTAGCGATGGCGGGAGGGAGGAAGTCCGCCAGTCACACGCGGCGTACTGTGGTTCACGCTCTGCCTGGCTCCGAGCTCCGAAAGGGCCCTGTTCTGTAACGGCTTGTCATGGGACAGGAAGGGAAAATGGCCGTCTGTAGTGCGTGCTAGGCTAATTAGCGCTAAGTGTGATTACACACGGGAGCAGCCTTCTGTAGCATGTAGTCCAGGCTAATTAGGGCTATCTCTGTTTGTGGGTTGGAGCAGTGCTCTGTAGCATGTAGTGGTGGCCAATTTGTACTAACTCTGATTACAAGAGGGAGCAGCCTTCTGTAGGGTGATGTGCAGACTAATTAGCGCTAACCGTGATTACAGGGTTGAGTAGTGCTCTGTAGGATGATGTGCGGGCTGATTTGCGCTGACTTGATCACGGAAGGGAGCAGCCTTCTTTGGCGTGCACTGCAGGCTAATTAAGTGATAACCGATTACAGGAGAAAGGAGCCTTCGTTGGACGTGTACACTTCACATGTTCACGCTTTCACAAGCACTAATTTGCGCCGTCCTTATTCCACGTTTCTATTCTCATGCCTGTTCGCTTGTCTTTGTAATCTAAGTGGTTCATTTTTCAGAGTATTCAACTCAATCCCCTGAATGTTAATTACAATTTTTATTCGGTCGGTGCTTTTCCTGTTCATGTCGCAGTCCCTCTCAGGCTCGCTGTTGCTCGATGGGCTCTTAGCATTGCCGGTGTTTTGTGCTTCCAGGGTCAGAGGTCATTGTAGGGGTAAACAAATATCGGCTGGAGAAGGAGGAGTCCGTGGAGGTCCTGGCGATCGACAACACCGCGGTTCGCAACAAGCAGATCGAGAAACTGAAAAGGGTGAGCATTCTCTGTTTGATGCCCTGAGTGTCTGTGATGCCCTGAGTGTCTGTGATTAGCCTGAGTGTCTGTGATACCCTGAGTGTCTGTGATCCCCTGAGTGTCTGTGATGCCCTGAGTGTCTGTGATTAGCCTGAGTGTCTGTGATCCCCTGACCGTCTGTGCTGCCCAGAGTGTCTATGATGCCCTGAGTGTCTGTGATGCCCTGAGTGTCTGTGATGCCCTGAGTGTCTGTGATCCCCTGAGTGTCTGTGACCCCCTGAGTGTCTGTGATTGCCTGAGTTTCAGGAATGTTTTTACCTCTGTCAGCTGTGCTGCTTTAATGCTGCACCCTGCGAAAAGAGAGAGAGACCTGTGTTTCTCTGTTTCTCAGGTGAGAGAGACTCGAGACAGCGAGGCGGCCAAGAAGTGTCTCTCGGCCATCGAGGAATGCGCTCGCACTCGCCATGGCAACCTGCTAGCGCTGGCGGTGGAGGCAGCTCGGGCCAGGTGAGGTGTGGTAAGGGGTGGTGTGGTGGGGTGTGGTGTGGTGTGGTAAGGGGTGGTGTGGTGGGGTATGGTGTGGTGTGGTAAGGGGTGGTGTGGTGGGGTGTGGTGTGGTGTGGTAAGGGGTGGTGTGGTGGGGTGTGGTGTGGTAAGGGGTGGTGTGGTGGGGTGTGGTGAGGTGTGGTAAGGGGTGGTGTGGTGAGGTGTGGTAAGGGGTGGTATGGTGGGGTGTGGTGAGGTGTGGTAAGGGGTGTGGTGGGGTGTGGTGAGGTGTGGTAAGGGGTGGTGTGGTGGGGTGTGGTGAGGTGTGGTAAGGGGTGGTGTGGTGAGGTGTGGTAAGGGGTGGTATGGTGGGGTGTGGTGAGGTGTGGTAAGGGGTGGTGTGGTGGGGTGTGGTGAGGTGTGGTAATGGGTGGTGTGGTGAGGTGTGGTGGGGTGTGATGAGGTGTGATGAGGTGTGGTAAGGGGTGGTGTGGCGGGGTGTGGTGAGGTGTGGTAAAGGGTGGTGTGGTGGGGTGTGGTAAGGGGTGGTGTGGTGGGGTGTGGCCGGACTGAGTGGTCGGCGTCCCCCTGGCTGCAGGTGTTCCGTTGGTGAGATCACCGATGCCATGAAGGCGGTGTTTGGCGAGCACAAGGCCAGCACGCGCATGGTGAGCGGGGCGTACCGCAGCGAGTTCGGGGAGCACCAGGAGATCTCCAGCGCCCTCAACAGGTGAGCCGGGACACCGCAGGCACAACATGGCCGCCTGTCCGTCCGTTCTCCCCCGCTTCTCTCTCCCATCTTCTCCATCCTTTGGTCTTCTCCCCTCTCCTTCATCGTGGCCTTTTCGTTCCTCTTGTGTGGGAGGATGGGGGGGTTGATTGACAGCTGGTAAATGGAAGTGGTGAGGTGCGATTAAGCTGTAATCACAGTTATCTCCCCTGAATCAGGTCAGGTGTGAACAGGGACGTAGCCGCCATTGAGGTTCACTGAGGTCATTGTCCATTTCCAAAGCCTCTATGTAATTTAATTCTTCAGGGACAACATCAGTTGCGATTCATTTACGATGGGGAAGTGAACACTCCTTAATATTTTGTCAAATTGAAGCCTAATCTAGAGCCACATGTACAGCGTTTACATCCGAATGCATCCACAGTTAAATGAAGAAAAGGAAAACCTAAAACTAAAAGGAACCTCACCCCGGCCAAGTCTCTGGACCTCTGTATTTTTTAGGTCCTGGTTACACCCCTGGGTGTGAAGGGGGAAGTGGGTCCCAGGTTTGATGCCAAAACCGGGGAAATCAGAAGGGGATATGGTTATTGGGTTGTCTTGACTGAGGCCGTCCAACGATCAAGCTCTTCACCCCTCCAGCTGGTTCTTATTTGTTCTGCAAGTTGTCATGGTTACCGATGGTATATAACTCTGGGCCTGATTTACTAAGACCTTTGACCTTTACCATGCGGAAAACCTTTTAGTGCACTTAAAACCAATAACATCACCAATGACTGCTGCAGAACGAAAAAAAAATTGGTCATATTACTGGTTTTGTGTGTCCCAAAATGTTTTATGCATGCTAAAGCTCTTAGTACTACAAGCACTCTTGTTGTTACCTGTCATTAAGCCACAGCAGAGCCAGTGTAGAAGTTAAAATGATTTGACTGCTGTAGAGCACAGCGGAAGCTGAAGACTGGAGAGCACAGCTGAGGCTGAAAGCTGGAGAGCACAGCTGAGGCTGAAGACTGGAGAGCACAGCTGTGGCTGAAGACTGGAGAGCACAGCTGAGGCTGAAGACTGGAGAGCACAGCTGAGGCTAAAAGCTGGAGAGCACAGCTGTGGCTGAAGACTGGAGAGCACGGCTGAGGCTCTGGGGCTGAGGTTTACTCCACCAGGGTTATAAGTGATGAAAGCTACACATGAGCTTCTCCACTCTGCTTTCCTAAAATGAATAAATAATGCCTGGTGAAAGCTCTGCTTCGTTCTGCCGCTTGGTGTGATAGGGTGCATTCGGGGAGGCGAGTGGCTCGTTACTGCGCGATTAGCGTAGCATTGTGCACTCATTCGGGAGGGGAGATTTCTGCGGCTAAATCAGGCCGCCGCCGCCGCCGCCGCCATTCCTGGTTAATGAATAAATGGATGAGCTGAAGGGAGAGAAAGTGCGCTGCCTTGCTCTCTGTGTTTAACCCCTTCGCGCAGATGCCACGTCTGGCCAATCCTCGCCCGTTTAGTGGGTGTTCTATTTCAGGCTTTAACTCTCCAGATGTGAGCATCGCAGAGACTTGGAACCAAACGGCTTAAATGAAGCAAGACAGTCATACCATTTAAAAATATGAATTTAGATGAGGTTAAATTCATTATTCATAAAGCTAGAAGTAGAAGTGCCACAAATGCAATTATCTTGGCGAAAATGCAAAAATGAAGTGGTTTTCCTTCAGTTTGAAATGAAATACTGAGAGATCGCATATGTATTACAGGTAAAACTATACGTGTCCTGGAACTGTACGTGTCCTCTAAGTTAGCATGTTCAGCTGCGGACCCTGTTAGCGTAGCGTGCTTGGTCATTAGGTGGTGAAATAAAGGCTAATCAGCATTAACATAAGATGAATTTAATGTGAATTTTTGGCTCATGTTTAACAGGACATCTTGGCTGCAGGGTGTTAAAGCCAGTGGTGTGTCCATTAAATACTCACTACATGCTGCTGTCTCTCCTAGAGTCGTGGAGTTTAAGAAGCAGGAGGGCAGAAACCCTCGCCTCCTAGTGGCCAAGATGGGACAGGACGGGCACGACAGGGGCGCCAAAGTCATCGCCACGGGCTTCGCTGACCTGGGGTTCGACGTGGACATTGGCCCCCTTTTCCAGGTGTGTGTGTGTATGTGTGTGTGTAGCTCTGTGTGTAACTGTGTGTGTGTGAAACTGTGTGTAACTCTGTGTGTGTGTGTGTGTGTGTGTGTGTGTGTGTGTAGCTCTGTGTGTAACTGTGCGTGTGTGTGTAACTGTGTGTAACTGTGTGTGTGTGTGTGTGTGTGTAGCTCTGTGTGTAACTGTGTGTGTGTGTGTGTAGCTCTGTGTGTAACTGTGTGTAACTCCGTGTGTGTGTGTGTGTGTGTGTGTGTGTGTGTATAACTGTGTGTGTGTGTGTGTGTGTAGCTCTGTGTGTAACTCTGTGTGTAACTGTGCGTGTGTGTAACTGTGTGTAACTCTGTGTGTGTGTGTGTGTGTGTGTGTGTGTGTGTAGCTCTGTGTGTAACTGTGCGTGTGTGTGTAACTGTGTGTAACTGTGTGTAACTCTGGTGTGTGTAACTCTGTGTGTAACTGTGTGTGTGTAACTGTGTGTAACTCTGTGTGTAATGCACAGACTCCCCTGGAGGTGGCGCAGCAGGCTGTAGATGCTGATGTGCACTGTGTGGGAATCAGCACCCTCGCCGCCGGACACAAGACCCTCGTCCCCGAGCTCATCA
>CM077289.1:63383862-63458862 GCA_039654925.1 Anguilla pacifica | reverse complement strand
ATTGTGTCCTTCAGTTTTACTGTCTAAAGGGAGCCAGGGTTTACCATCAATAAAATAATGTTCTAAGATTGGCTTTTTTTTTCTTCAAGAAGCTAGTGAATAAATAATTGGTGTGTTTATGACTTACCAGTAATTCTGCTGTTTTATTTTCCAGATTGTGTTTTTCCACGCGCAGTGTTCTGTGTCAGTGAAAGGACCGATTTGGGGGTTTGTGCCCAAGTCCTTTCGGCTTTAAAAGCCGTGTGTTTTCTAGGCTGTGGAGTGGAATGTCCCATTTAAACCGGGATTTTAAAAAGTCCCGTCTTCCCGTCTGGGCGGGCCTAGTTCGAAGGCCTCCGTGTTTTGAAAGCTGAGCGGGCGAAACCGCTGGGCTGTGAAGCCGAAAAGCCGAAGCGCTCGACCCGCCCTGACCCTCTGAGCCGGCGGCGGGGCGCGGACGCGCCACCGTGACGCAGCGGGCGACCCCTCGATAAAGGTCGGGGGGTCTCTTTTTTTTTTTGACGTTAACGTGCCGGCTGCGGTCGACGTCTTGTTTTGTTAACCTTCTCGCTCGCTCGGCAGTTTGTGGTAACACCGGGCCTTTCAGAAACGACCCGTTTTAATCCTTCAGTCATTTCCCCCGATGGTGTGCCGTGCCGTGCCGTGCCGTGCCGTGCCGTGCCGTGCCGTGCCGCGCCGCACACTTCTACATTTTGCTCATTAGCGCACCGGGACTTGGCCAAAAGTATGTGGACACCTGACATCCATCATCTCATCCGAAATTATGGGGATTAATATGGAGTTGAGCCATCCTTCTTCAACCTCCGCTCTTCTGGGACGGCTTTATGCTAGGTGTTTGGAGCACTGCTGCAGGGATTTGCTTCCATTCTGCCAGAAGAGCTTTAACGAGGTCAGACATTGATTGGGCGATTAGGCCTGGCTCACAGTTGGCTTTCCAGTTGATCCCAAAGGTAGGATGGGGTGGAGGTCAACTAGACACTGCTTTCATGTTCATTTAACATCAAAACAGACACCAGGTTTAATAATATAATTTATTAAACATACAAAAATACAGGACATCATCTACAGACTAATCCAACCGAGGAAGCTAACTAGGAGGAGGTGTGATGGTTTGTATGCATGTGCTTGTGCACACGTGTTCTTTTGTCACTTTGTGGAACAAAGGCAACTTATCTTGTCTGATGTCAACAAATTTGCTTTATAAAATAAAAATGTTGTGATATGTTATTACTAGGCTGATGTTGCATGAAGACAAACGGAATTACTTCCAATTTTCCATTGTAGGCTGAAACTAGTGGTGGATCACCACAATGGAGACTGTGACATCGTCATGTCCTGGAGCCAAGCCAGAACTAAACAGTCAATGTCTGTGTTATACCGTCTCTAGAAGTCTGTCAAGCCTTAACTCAGACCCACAGTCTCTTACCCCCTGATTGAATAACTCTGATACAAACCCATGTGACACAAAACGCAAAAACACTCACAACACACACTTTTATACACCGTGTATTTGGAGGTACAGACCCATGTGGAGTGTACAGGAATACAGCCTTCACACTTATCATAAGTGTTAGGACAGAAGGGGAGATGGGACAATGCATCTTGTAAAAACCACAGTGACTGCAGTACAGACCACAAAGAGCCATGCATGCAGTCACAGATACGAAAACTTAAATATCTAACACATCTAGTAGAACACTAAGAAGTAAATAAAGGCTGATCTTGTTAAATCGATGTCAGCAATCAAGTCAGTTTTTCTTTTCAGAACTGGACTGCCACAAGACGATATTAGCTGGAGAGGTAACTGCAGGATGCTGTACTGGGGGGGGGGGGTGCACAAAGACTGTATTTGCACAGAAGCCCAGATTTGGTGCTGCACCCTTGAAGGGTCCCCGTGTGATGAGCAGACAAGGAGAGCTCTTGTGAGGACCGTCCTCTCTTCCTGTCTCTCTGTCCTGACCCCGGCCCTGCTCTGCCCCCACCCCAAAATCCAGGAAAAGAGTTGATGAAGGGGGGGGGGTCTGTCAGTGAGGTCACAGTTTCTTGTTTCCGGGCCCGTCTGTCAGCGACGTCACAGTTTCCTGTTTGCGGACCCGTCCGTCAGTGAGGTCACGGTTTCCTGTTTCCGGGTACTTCCGGGCGGCGTGCCGACTGGGCGATGGCGGCCGGGGTCGCCGCAGGGGGGCAGGAGGCACCCCCCCCCGTTCTGGTCGCGCGGGGCGACGCCCCGGTCACGCGTGGCGTAGAGGCGGTCGTCGGCGCCGTATTCGCCGTCCTGGTCCGCCAGCGCGTCGGCCTGCCGGCACGCCCACCACAGGCTGCGCACCTCGGTCCGGAAGGTGTTGCTGAACAGGTAGTACACCAGCGGGTTGAAGACGGTGGACGACTTGGCGAAGAGGCAGGGCAGCAGCGCCACCGCGGCGGGGAGGGCGTCGCCAGGGTGGAACGCCGACCACAGGCTCACGGCCGAGTACGGCGTCCAGCTGCCGACGAACCCCGCGCTCACCAGCACCGCAATCTGAGAGAAGCATTTTAAAAACGTCATTTTATAATAATTTTTTTTTTGGGGGGGGGGGGGGGGGGCTTTTTCAGCTTTGTTGGACAGAACCGTGTAGAGAGACAGGAAGAACAGGGGGAGAGAGAGGGAGAGACAGGAAGAACAGGGGAAGAGAGAGGGAGAGACGAACAGGGGAAGAGAGAGGGAGAGATGAACAGGGGAAGAGAGAGGGAGAGACAGGAAGAACAGGGGAAGAGAGAGGGAGAGACGAACAGGGGAAGAGAGAGGGAGAGACAGGAAGAACAGGGGAAGAGAGAGGGAGAGACAGGAAGAAGAGGGGAAGAGAGAGGGAGAGACAGGAAGAACAGGGGAAGAGAGAGGGAGAGACGAACAGGGGAAGAGAGAGGGAGAGATGAACAGGGGAAGAGAGAGGGAGAGACAGGAAGAACAGGGGAAGAGAGGGAGAGACGAACAGGGGAAGAGAGAGGGAGAGAGGAACAGGGGAAGAGAGAGGGAGAGACAGGAAGAACAGGGGAAGAGAGAGGGAGAGAGGAACAGGGGAAGAGAGAGGGAGAGACAGGAAGAACAGGGGAAGAGAGAGGGAGAGACGAACAGGGGAAGAGAGGGAGAGACGAACAGGGGAAGAGAGGGAGAGACGAACAGGGGAAGAGAGGGAGAGACGAACAGGGGAAGAGAGGGAGAGACGAACAGGGGGAGAGAGAGGGAGAGACGAACAGGGGAAGAGAGAGGGAGAGACGAACAGGGGAAGAGAGAGGGAGAGACGAACAGGGGAAGAGAGAGGGAGAGACGAACAGGGGAAGAGAGAGGGAGAGACAGGAAGAACAGGGGAAGAGAGAGGGAGAGACAGGAAGAACAGGGGAAGAGAGAGGGAGAGACAGGAAGAACAGGGGAAGAGAGAGGGAGAGACAGGAAGAACAGGGGAAGAGAGAGGGAGAGACGAACAGGGGAAGAGAGAGGGAGAGACAGGAAGAACAGGGGAAGAGAGAGGGAGAGACGAACAGGGGAAGAGAGAGGGAGAGACAGGAAGAACAGGGGAAGAGAGAGGGAGAGACAGGAAGAAGAGGGGAAGAGAGAGGGAGAGACAGGAAGAACAGGGGAAGAGAGAGGGAGAGACGAACAGGGGAAGAGAGAGGGAGAGATGAACAGGGGAAGAGAGAGGGAGAGACAGGAAGAACAGGGGAAGAGAGGGAGAGACGAACAGGGGAAGAGAGAGGGAGAGAGGAACAGGGGAAGAGAGAGGGAGAGACAGGAAGAACAGGGGAAGAGAGAGGGAGAGAGGAACAGGGGAAGAGAGAGGGAGAGACAGGAAGAACAGGGGAAGAGAGAGGGAGAGACGAACAGGGGAAGAGAGGGAGAGACGAACAGGGGAAGAGAGGGAGAGACGAACAGGGGGAGAGAGAGGGAGAGACGAACAGGGGAAGAGAGAGGGAGAGACGAACAGGGGAAGAGAGAGGGAGAGACGAACAGGGGAAGAGAGAGGGAGAGACGAACAGGGGAAGAGAGAGGGAGAGACAGGAAGAACAGGGGAAGAGAGAGGGAGAGACAGGAAGAACAGGGGAAGAGAGAGGGAGAGACAGGAAGAACAGGGGAAGAGAGAGGGAGAGACAGGAAGAACAGGGGAAGAGAGAGGGAGAGACGAACAGGGGAAGAGAGAGGGAGAGACAGGAAGAACAGGGGAAGAGAGAGGGAGAGACGAACAGGGGAAGAGAGAGGGAGAGACGAACAGGGGAAGAGAGAGGGAGAGACGTGTGACAAAGGGTCGCACGGTCGGGACTCGAACCACCAACGATGCGGCTCGTAATGAGCATGTGGACAGTGCCCTACAGGCCACGCCATGGGACACCCAAAAAATTAATTTTTTAAATTTACATGGATAGGAAATCGTGTTTCTATAACAACCACGGCGGAATAAATGAATATAAACGTGTCTGAGGAAATTTATGATGAAAAAATGTTTTCACTGGAAAAACAGCACAATAATACATAAGGCTTATGTCCAAAAGCTGAAAAAAATGCAAAAATTTTAGAAATGTAATTTTTTAATTTACATGGATAAGAAATCATGTTTCTATAACAACCATGGCGAAATAAATGAATATAAACGTGTTTGAGGAAATTTATAATGAAAAAATGTTTTCACTGGAAATTGGCTTAGGCTATGCCCAAAAGTTGAAAAAAATGCAAAAAAATTTAGAAATGTAATTTTTTAATTGACATGGATAGGAAATCATGTTTCTATTGCAACCATGGCAAAATAAATGAATATGAATGTGTTTGAGGACATTTATGATGAAAAAATGTTTTCACTGGAAAAATTGCAAAATACATAAGTCTATAGACTTATGTCATAAGCTGAACAAGATGCAAAAAATGTAAAAATTTTATTTTTTAATTTACATGGATAGGCAATCACGTTTCTATAACAACCATGGTGAAATAAATTAGTATAAATGTGTTTGAGGAAATTTATGATGAAAAAATGTTTTCACTAGAAAGCTATAGCTATAGGCTTATGTTCCAAAGCTGAAAAAAATGCAAAGATATTTTAGCTTTTGAAGAAGGACACCCAAAACGGTACACTTTTAGCGTGAGCACACGTGAGCGAGCACGCAGGCGGGACACTCACGAGTACCAGTTTGCGCTGGGTCCGGACGACGTTGGGGATGCGGCCGCTGTTGTTGATGGACCTGTAGGCCAGCCGCAGCTTCAGTGCCAGGCCGAAGTAGCAGGCGACGATGACGCCGGCGGGCAGGACCAGGACCAGGGAGAAGACGGCGAAGACGAAGGAGGGGCCGTGCCGCCCCAGGTCGCCCCAGGCCAGCGTGCAGGACGTCCCGAAGGGCTCCGGACCGTACTGCCCCCACCCCAGCAGGGGCAGCAGCGCCCACAGCAGCCCGTACAGCCACGTGCACGCCACCAGCACGTGCACGCTCCTCTTGCTGATCTTCTCTTCTGTGGAGAAATGTGGAGACATGCTAAACACCAACACTACACACAGAAACACACTAAACACCGACAAGCTAAACACCAAAACCACACGCAGAAACACGCTAAACACCAACACTACACACAGAAACACACTAAACACCGACAAGCTAAACACCAAAACCACACGCAGAAACACGCTAAACACCAACACTACACACAGAAACACACTAAACACTGACAAGCTAAACACCAACGCCACACACAGAAACACGCTAAGCTCCAACGGCACTCACAAATCAGCACTTAATATTTTATTTGTCTTCACACAGCTCATACATGTCACTAATCACCGGACAAACTTTTTAGGTCGGCTAGATTACATTACATTGGGTCATGAAAACATAAAAATATTAACAATCTTAATTGTTCAAGAGATGCAATGTACACTCTCATGGAGCCTCTGCTCTAGGTTAAGATGTGAAGTGTGTGTGCCCTAATTAATTATTAAATATCCCATCATGCATTTGGTTTGACACCTGCATTGCTGGGTATTTCTTGCAGCAGTCCACCACCAGAATATTTAATTGCAGTGTATCTTTATGAATCTCACAGGGGGAAATTCACATTGTTAGAATTAATTGAGAAAACAAAAGAGTAAGAAAAAAACCAAAGACTGGCTGCACACATTTAAATGCTTTTCATGATTTCCAGACAGAAATATCTAACAAAGACTGTTATCCAATAAATGACCCAAGGAAAACAAATTAACTTTGTTAGAATAACCAGCAAACAAGCTGCAATTAATTTGCGTATGCTAATGCACAAATGAAATTAAATGATTTTATGTTCACTTTGTCTGAGCCCTCCCAAATTAAGGGAAGAGATGGACCCCCCCCCCCCGCCACTTAGGGATGCCCTCTTCTTCCCCCGTGTGACCCCCCACGTGACACCCCCACCCCTGCAAGCTTCAAACCCCTTTCATTATTTAACCCTTCGATGTACAGTGTCCACTACAGTGGACAGGGGTTTCAAAGTCTATTTTTGCCTGGTCAAACACATATCTGATCTCCACACGGCAGATTCCTTTGCCAAAACTTTGATATGCTCCACATTGCTCCATAAAATGCTCTATATTGTTACATTTGATTGGCTATTCTAGTTTTGATACGTTGAAGCTCAAAATGGTGGGAGGTGGTGGAAATGTTCAAAGTACCTCAATATAACTATGAAGACCTTCTATTCCTGGAGAACAGAGCAGGTTAAAAACCATATTCTTGTAAGGTAAGATACAAGAAGCACTTTTAAATAAAAAATGACTTTAGTTCTTATATTGCGTATCAAAAACCTTCTGTCCACTCTAGTGGACATCATGCATTATTAGTCTGCATGTGTGTCCAATGTTTTCAACAACCTTTCACATGTCCTTAAAAAGTAATATTAACAATAATAATAATAATAATAATGATAATAATATTCCACCTGACCACTGTACACAAGGCATCATAGATAATTCGACATTCACAGATAACGCTCTTTGTGTGAAGTGCGATTAGCGTTGCTCAGAGCAGGGGTACAGACGGGGGGGAGGGGCTTTCGTACGCGTCGCCAGGACATCAAACGCAGCTGCTCCCCTCCCCCCCCCCCCCCACACCCCCACCCCCCTCCCATGTTCCATTGATTGAAGTCCAGAGCAGCTGACACCTGCGGATTATTATTCGGATGTTACCTTTGGCTCACGCCCCAGAAACGCCGGGGCGCTGAGACTCGGGTTCGAGCGCCAGTTTGGAGAAACATAAATACGGTCCCGTCGTTTTACCTTCAGGAACCGTCCGGGCTTTCTTGACAGCGCGTTGGCATTGGTACTCTGAAATAGCTCCACAACCCCCCCCCCCCGCCTTCCCCACCCCACCACTTATTTCCATTGCCCCCAGCCCCCCCCCCCCCCCCCCGCCAGTGAAGCACTGGAGCAGAAAAGATCAGGGGCCGCTTACTTGATTGAATTGGACCGAGAACACAATTTTTTTTTTTCCAGTTGATGACAACGTTTACTGTGTCAGGCTCAAGGTCAGCAGTGAACATTCTTGGAAGTTTGGGAGACCTGGGGGGAATGAGGAATGGAGAAGGGGGGGGGCGGGAGTATGGCTTGGTGGGGGTCAGGATAATTTCACCCCTCTTCTGCAGGTCTATCAGAAACGATAACACACAGTTCACCTGAGCGCAAGCCTTCCGGGCTGCCTCTTTCATCGCAAACCATCTCGCCTTCCTTCCACCGGCGGTAACCTGGCAACTAGCAGTGGGACTGCACACATGCCTGGGGGGCTACATGCCTGGGGGCCTTAATGGGGGAAGCTCACTCGTGGCCCCCTTTGCTCCCAAGTGTTCACTCATTGGTAGAGAATAAGGAAGTGCTCACTCACTTGTAGGAAATAAGGAAGTGCTCACTCATTGGTAGGGAATAAGGAAGTGCTCACTCATTGGTAGGGAATAAGGAAGTGTTCACTCATTGGTAGAGAATAAGGAAGTGCTCACTCATTGGTAGGGAATAAGGAAGTGTTCACTCATTGGTAGAGAATAAGGAAGTGCTCACTCATTGGTAGGGAATAAGGAAGTGCTCATTCATTGGTAGGCATTAAGGAAGTGTTCACTCACTGGGAGACTGCACACTCAGGGACACGATGAACCGCACCACGGCCATGACGGCGAGGGTGGCGATGCTGGCGACGCCGAAGAGGAATCCCATCAGGCCGTAGTACAGGCAGGCGGGGTGCCCCCCCACCCAGCGGTGGCTCCAGGACGAGGCGATGGCCAGGGGGTACATGGTGAGCGCCGCGCCCAGGTCCGTCACCGCCAGGTTCACACTCAGCAGCTCCGGGGGCTTCATGTGTCTCCGCCTCTTAAACGCCGTGATGAGGACCAGCACGTTCCCCACCAACGTCAAAATGGCTGAGCGGGGGGGGGAGACACGCCAGGAGCAGTCATTACACTGGGAGTAAACCAGGAGTAGCATTTACACTGCACAAACCCAGAGTAACCACACTGTCAGTAAACCAGGAGTAGCATTTACCCTGCACAAACCCAGAGTAACCACGCTGTGAGTAAACCAGGAGTAGCATTTACACTGCACAAACCCAGAGTAACCACACTGTCAGTAAACCAGGAGTAGCATTTACACTGCACAAACCCAGAGTAACCACACTGTGAGTAAACCAGGAGTAGCATTTACACTGCACAAACCCAGAGTAACCACACTGTCAGTAAACCAGGAGTAGCATTTACACAGAAGTGGAGAGCATACGTCATGTAGAGTTACATAGAGCTACATGGACACAAATCGGCACTGACGATCGGGAAGTGATGTGCGGACCAGTTTCCTGGCAAAATAAAAAAAAGCAAAAATAATGATCCGATGTGCAGCTATTTTCATCATCAAATGTTCTCATCCCCTTGTGTTCCTGTAGGAATGGCTGCTTGCAATGGCTGCTCTACGTGGTCATTTAGGGCTAACTATCCACGCACCACACAATTCAGCTTCTAAGCGATTTTTTTTTTTTTGGTTTAGTTTTTGAAAGCAATTTCAATTGTGCAGCATTCACAGGATGCAAATCGTTTTATTTTTTTTGTGTTTTTTTTTTGATACAACTGACCTCTGGTGCCCAGATTCATGATTGCTTATAACCCTCTCCCGCCCAGTTTGTGATTGCTTCTGCCACTACCCACCCCCATTCATTCTTGTTCAGGACCTCAAAAATCCCAGACCTGGCTCTGTGTGCCGCTGTTTTTCCGCGGTCTTTATATCACCATGCACGCCTACGTGTGTCTGGGGCCTTTAGATATGTATCAGTGTGTGCACAGCTGGAGCTAAAAGCCGTTCACGCAGGCTTGGTTTTGAAAAGCATGTACACCCAGTTCACCATTTAGCTGAGGCTGTTATTCAGAGCGAGTTACACAGCGTATACATTTTTGCAAACCGTTTCATAGAGCTGAATCTATACCAAAGCCATGCAGATTATGTACTTTTGCTGAAGGGCATGACAGCAGTGTCCCAACTGGGAATCGAACCCGCATCCCCAGCTTCCGAACCGTTACTCCACACTGTTGCGCAAGAGTGCCTGGTAAAGGCACTCGCTAAAAACTGATACCCTACAGATTTGCATAATCGGAAAAAACATCATCGACATAATTTAACCTCAGCCCACTTTCGTCCACCCTGTTCACAGAGAGACAAACACATTGAGATACCAAGGCCCAAACAGGCCCCCACTGGTGGCCACTCAGAAGATAATCACAACCTTTAGCAGTTTCAAAGAGGCTGGGTGCAAATAAAGCATGCTAACATTCTTTAATAAATCAGCCAATAAAGATTTGCAACAATACACATATGCGCTATGAAAACACTAGAATAATCAGTGCACTCGTACCTCACACATACTGAACCAGCACAATTCCAGAGCACACTTCACTACATGCTTCTTTGAGTTCTTCAAACAAAGAAAACTGGTCTTCTGTTCGTACTTAATGTCTCACATTATTCTGTTGAATGCTTAAAACTGTTAGGCACTAATAAACGCAAGTTTTAAAAAATACACTCCCGAGATGCAATGTGTAGCCACCTCCCACACCCCCCCCACCCTCCCACACACACACACACACACACACACACACAGTGACCTATGACCTCTAGCGTGAGGTCATACTTAAATACGTTATGAAAGTGCATTATAACTCAGGATGAATAGACGTGACTTGTACTACTTACTGACACAAGCAAATACATTAAATAAAAACATAAATAAATTAATCTCTGAAATGAATGAGATGAAATACTTGGATTCAATGCTAATACGACTTATGGCCACTCAAATATAATTATAAGAGATGCGCACAACCTTCTGCATGAAAGCATATTCATATGCTGATTACGATCAGCTGGATTATGGGACACACACACACACACACACACACACAAAAGCTATTATCAGTAAGCCCCTACCAGACACAAACAAGCCCTTACAGATGAAACTTTTGATTGTGCCTGGGTTTAAATAACCTGGTTTACGCACACACAAACATACGCAAACATACACACACTCACACACACTTATTTCACGATTGGAAATGATGAATCCAGTTTCATAAACAGAACAATTTATATAGTTGTAAATATTTAAAATAAGATTGAATCAATCAAATGTTTTACATCCATGACTCAGCTGCAGCCAATGTGCACACACCCCCGCACCCCCAGCCCCCCCCCCCCCCCCCCCCCCCCCGATATATCTCTAAGTATATACATACGGTACTGTGGAAAAATCAGAGCCCATTCTTTCTTTTATCTACGCTCCAGTGAAATCGTTAAGTTCAAGTTATTTATTTTTTTCAGTGTCAGAAAATAATGCAGCAAACATACAGTATATTCATCAAAAAAATGATACAGAAACCTCCACGGCCATGTGCAACATCAAATCTTTCACAATTCTGTGTGTCTACCCTTCACCTTTGCTACTTCTATCATTCTTTTGTTGAGCTGGGTTCCTCAAGGAAATCTGCAGGAATATACTTCTGTGCCTTTTGCGAAGACCTCCACAAGCGCTGTGTTGGAAGGCAGTTGCATTTTCTGCTTCTCTCCATCCAATCCAAGTAAACCCCAGGCTCATTCAGCGAAGGCGAGGTCCTGAGAGCACCAGCAGCTCGACCATCTCAGCAACGTGCCCGAGGTCATTGTCTTGCCGTAGAATGAATCTGCTCCCAGTCGAACGTTGTCCAGAGGGTGTATTGCATGACACAGTGCGTTAAGATTTCTTTGTGTCTATCAGCACTCGTGGTGCCTTCAATCAAACCCAAATCACCCACTCCAGGCTTTGCAATGCAAACCCCCCAGGCTTGCTCTGATCTTCCACCGTGCCTGACCGATGGTCGCGAGAGTCTGCCATCGCTTCGACCGCACGCATTAATGCCTTCTCTTCCTTCAGGAAATACGAGACTTAAACTCATCGGTGCATGAGACGCCTTACTCCACGTCTCAGGTGTCCCGTTTCGGGGTAGACGGGCACAGGCTTTCTTCGCTTTCGTTTCTTTTGACAGCTCCACGTCGTTTCAGACGCACAGCGACGAGTTTGCCTTCTCACAGCGGAAAAGCTGACAGAGGCGCATGCGGATTTCTTCATACCTGAAGCAAGAGTGGAGCCTGATTTCTCCTACCTCTCACAGATAAAATCTTTTAAGTACTGCCATTGCGATGGTCAATTTTCAATTCCATT
Organism: Anguilla pacifica; assembly: GCA_039654925.1. Taxonomy (NCBI): domain Eukaryota; kingdom Metazoa; phylum Chordata; class Actinopteri; order Anguilliformes; family Anguillidae; genus Anguilla; species Anguilla pacifica. The sequence goes on along the minus strand of CM077289.1, from coordinate 63,447,159 downwards.
TATTTGTACGGAAAACGGTCACAAAGACACTTTACAGAGTACCAGCAAAAGATCAAAGACCAAGCCTGAGCCCCCAAAGGAAGCACATGAGGTAATAAATAAATAAATAAATAAATAAATAAATAAATAAATAAATAAATAAATAAATAAACTCCCCATTGGGGTGAAAATGATCTGACACTGATTGCACTGAATGGCAATTGATTTGACTGGAAACAGAATAAATGAAAAGGGTGGTCTTCGACTTTTGCAGAGTACAATACAAGTACATACACATTTGTCCCCGACAGTGGCCCACAAGGACGATTGTGTTTCAAAAAAACATAAAGGAAACGCCCCCTAAATCAAAAAACGACGCGGAGCAGAATCGCCGCAAGATCAGTTCATACAATGGAAGCTCTCCACGCCAATTAGGGGAGTCGCACAATGAAAGAACACGTCACGACTGCTTTTGATTGGGCAGCGGGAAGAGACCAGAGAACGTCCATTTGAATAATTTCTTTTTCTTTTTTTTATTTGGAGGGTGTTTCCTTTCTGTTAGTGCTTTCGTTTTTGAAACGCCATCGTCCATTGGCGTCTTCTCTTTGATTTCGAGCGCTTTTCCCTTTTATGTATGCGCTTTTGTTTTTGAAGCGCGATTTTCCTTATGCGCCACCGTAGTCCCCTGTAGCGGCCACGAGACTCGGGTACTAATCATGCCATAAGAACCACATACTCTGCTATGCTGAAACGTACACGACAAGGGATATTCAATAAAAAAAGAGAAAATTAAATAAATATTTTCACGCAGCATGTTTTGTCATCCAAGACACTTGTACTATGTCAAAAAAAATTTTTTAACAAACTTTTTTCAGCTGGATCTCAGGAGCATATACATATCAATGTGTGTTTACCAAAATTAAACAATAAATGGACTGCAGATTTGAAAAGTTATTATAAACTGATTACGGTTTTTTAAGCCAGTGTTTCTTAACCCTGGTCCTGGGGACCCACTGCCCTGCATGTTTTAGATGTCTCCCGGCTCCAACACACCAGATTCAAATGAATGGGTCGTCATCAGGCTTCTGCAGAGCTTGATGACGGCCCATTCATTTGAATCAGGAGTGTTGGAGCATGGAAACATCTAAAACATGCAGGGCAGTGGGTCCCCAGGACCAGGGTTGAGAAACACTGGATTAAGCACAATTAATCACAAAAGCACATGCTTACCCACGACCAGGAGGAAGGCACCGGCTCCGTAGTCCATGGCAGGGGACAATTTTGAGGAATAGCGGTCATCCATTGGGCAAGGTATATTGTGCTCGCGGTTCTGTGAGACACTTACACCTGGAATTACACCAGAAGCGCAGCGAACGCTTGGCGGGAGCGGCGTGGAGCCCGCTTCCTGTCGGCCACCCGTGCTCGTGGATGACAGCTGTCAAGCCGTGGTCAGGCGCACGAGATGTAGCATACTTCCAGCGTCAAGTCTAATTTATCCCCGCCTGGCGCGCTGATTGCACAGAAATGCACAGTGGACGCGCACTGCTGCCGGTCATATTCGTTCCATGTCACCACAGAAGCACAGTCGTGGACTATATATTTCATGAGAAACCTATTATACGCGTGCCTTTATTGTCCTTGATGTTTATTAGCAGGCTACACGTGCACCTAAAAAAGCGGTACGACAGCGATGATAAATACCCGATGTGCTATTGAAATACGTCTTTCCAAATGAACATTGGGTGTGTCACTGAATTAACACCAACATAAATTAAAATGTGTTTAGTAAATGTTTAGACAGCTATTCAAAAACATAGCCTAAATTAAGGAATGCTATTTTATAGGTTATCTGTGCTTTACGAAAGAATAATAAATCACAACGCAACCTTTAAAAAATGCGAGAATCTTTCGAGAAAGGCGAAAAGACGGACCACGCAAAGCTAGCCTACTTGTAGAAGTGGAAAAACACCGGGAGCGGTAGTACCAAACACCGTTTACAAGAACACCCTAAAAAAAGAAAAGGCTTCGGATGAAAGTGCCGCGGTTGCACGATGCAGCCTATTTAATTAATACGGCTAACGAGACACTCCACCTCTTCGCACTGTCTTCTCAGGGAAATCAAAGCTAAAATAAAACGTTACCTATCACAATGAACGAGTTACTTAACCCCGAAAAAAACATTAAGCTGCAGCAAGTAAGCCACCGTCAAGAGAGATAGTTCGTTCATTAAAGTTACCGAGAAAGCACACTTTCTAAAGCAGTCTACTTAAAGCTGTTTTAGAATTGCTAGCAGCAAATGCAATGTAAACAATAATACGAATTAACACGACATTAATAGTGTAACTAACTGTGATGTTAACGAAAACTTAATTAGCAACAATAAAACGCGCACGGATTGTTAACCATGTCTCTAAAGGCGGTTTCCGAGCAGCCCACAAGAATCCCCTAGAGGACAGCGCCTAGAAAAACGCTTCTGGTGCAACCGGTCTTGCGCTTTAACTTCTGGTCCGCTTTGGGTGTAAATTGCAGCCGCTTCACGAGACAAGCTCTTCTTTTTTGCGCCCTTGGCTAAAGACTGCGCGCGAAACGTCCGTGAACAGTTCCGGACACTGTCTTGCAGCCTTGGCGACCTGCGTAACATGAGAATCGGTGAAACGTCTGCGAGTTATCCACACTGACGGGTACGGTGCGGAGACGCCGCGGCAGACTGTGGGATCACTCCGTGGCCACCGCCGCCCATCACCTTTCGGGCTGACACCATCCGAACGGATCTCTTGTAAGCGAACTTTATAATACCTGACTGACGTCATGCCGGAGTGTTGACCGAAGGTGATTGATTTTTACACAAAACAGACTGCACATCTAAAGCAGTTTGGCTACGCGCTGTCGTTCTCAAGCAAACCCGGGGGGTTATACGGTCAGTTTGATGAATTAACCCCAATCACAGAGCGTTTTGTAGTTCTGTATCAGCAACGCGCACTTGCCTGAATGAATTTAGCTTTCTATTAAGACACAATTTAGGCGCTTATCACATCGTTGCAGTTTCTCGTGATCTCATGATCTCTTAGTTTAGCGATTTGTGTGTGACTTTACAGCGAATCTGGAACAAATTAGAAATAAGTGTTGGTTGTGGCCTGTTTTATTAACCACTTCGAGAATTCTTGTTATTACTGATGGTTTTATTCTGTTTTCAGTGTTGCTGTCGTTCTTTTATGGATCTTTTTATCTTTACTATGTGAAGCACGTTGTATTACAATCTTGCATTAAAGGTGCTATATAAATTAATTGTGATTTGATGTGATCTCACTATATTCTCTTGCAACGATCCAGACAGCAGACTTGCTGTCCATCTTCAGATTGAGACTAAAGACACACTTAGGATGTCCTGTAGATGTAATCTACATGTAATCAGGAACTAGATTTTGGTTCTTGCTTATTAATTTGCATCGGTTGGACCCATACTCAGTGGTCTGGGAATTTTGTTAACCAGGTCTGGTACTACTGCTTATGTAAACATTATGAATGCACTTATGTTTTGCATACATCGTAAGCCACTCTTCCTAAATGTGATTGATAGCATGATATATTCACATTTGATTACATATATCATACACCTAGGCGATCCCCATTAGCCGACTGGACGCCTGAACAATCCCCCACTGGCCGATTGGGCACCAGAGGTCCAGCTGCCGAGCCGGACACGAGGTGTCTTCTGCTGACTCATGCCTGCGAGCATCCAGCGCCCGAACGGCAGTGTCATAGCGTGTCATAGCGTGTCATAGCGCGTCATAGCGTGTCATAGCATGTCATAGCGTGTCATAGCGTGTCATAGCGTGTCGTAGCGTGCTGCTGCGGTGATGGTGAAGCGCCGTGCTCCAGAGGAGCGCGCGCGCGTTCGTCTGCCTTCTCCGGGGGCCAGTGATGATGAACGGCGAAAAAAAGGCTGACTGAGCATTTCAAAAAGCGGCGGAGAAAGAGTGGAAAAGGAAGGGGGGGGGACTCATTTTGCAACAGAAAAGACGGGATGAGAAGAAGGAAGAAAGAAAAGCAACATTGCGCGGATCACCTTCTTTCATCCACCGCCAGCCTTTCAGAGTAACTTAAAAGGCACCTGTGTGTTACCATGGTCACCCCGTAAGCCCGGCGACACCAGGTGCCACGTGTCCGCCCGCTCTTGGAAAACACGAGAAGGAGGAGCTTCCAGAAGAACGTAATTCTGGTTATTCATAGTTCATCCTTCCCGCCCGGTCCTCCATCTGATCTTTTCATCTCCATGGCGATGGGATAACGAGCTTTTTCTGATGGACACTTGAGATTGGAGGAGGGTGGACATAAGTGGCAATTGCACATCGCCCTGTGGGGACTGCTGGTCACAGTTGGCACTGGCACGGTCCGGAATCGATACCAACGCGGAGAAACAACAATTCCAGGAAAGCGGGGAAGAACGTCTGAACAAAAAAAGAAAACATGTTTTATTTAATAAGCTTACGCATTAGACACATTTGAATTACAAAAGAAGGCACACAACACTTCGTTTTTATCCGTTCTCTTTAACGCGTGCTTGTTCCGCGGAGTGCAAACTAATCATAAAAGGACTTGTGTCTGATAGTAATTCCGCATTCCTCTCAGTTATTACTGCTGCGTGTTCAAGGGAATTCATTCGGGGGGAGGAGGAAAAAAAACCCATGAGAAGCACTGGACCGTTTTCTTTCTCTATAATCGCTGATTAGGCGAAAGAGAGCTGAAATCCTGTTGAAGAACAGGCTAGAATTGTACCAGTGACTGCGCAGCTCTATTATTATTATTATTATTATTATTATTAATAACTATGCATATGAAGGCAGTCAAAGTTCGTTATCTGTTCCAGGACGCTGGGTGGCTCTGAAGGTTCTGGAGGTCTGCTGACGGAGACGCTTAGCACCAGCCAAAACCACGCCCTTCCCCCGTTAACCCCAGAACTGCACAACCACATTTTTTTTCTGAGGTGACAGGAGGACACGGGAAAGCACGGGATGGAAGAATAGCAAAATGTCTGTGGAAAAGAACAGTGCCTGAACCAGATACCAGACCATGGGGCCCATCCATACCCTGGAGTCTTAACCAGATACCAGATCATGGGACCCATCCACACCCTGGAGCCTTAACCAGATACCAGACCATGGGACCCATCCACACCCTGGAGCCTTAACCAGATACCAGACCATGGGACCCACCCACACCCTGGAGCCTTAACGGGATGCGTCACCCAGAAGCCCCATCTCCATTTTAACCCTGTGTTGACCAGTGTTAGTATTAGGAGTGCCAGTAGCACTTTAAGTAGAACAGCACACTCTCTGTTTAACGTCACCCTGTCGGCACCTGTTCCCTATGCTTCCCTATGGAGTTTTAAACCCCAAAGATTCAAACCCAGAGATCACCAAACTGCATTACAACTGGAAAAGCTATCCGAATCTGTGAAATAAGGATTAACTGCTCCAGTTACAGTATAATGCAGTTCTGTGACATTTAAACTCCATAGAATAGCGCTGCCATTGACGATATGTGTCATTTATTTAGTGGAGAATAACTTCTCTTTAGTTAGAAGCTGTCTGTACATTTTTTTTGCTAATAAAATCTGTACAATGAAACATGAGTGAATTTTAAGTAATGTTGTCTTTCGATTTTAATGCTTTTAAAAAAAAGTAAATCCAAAGACAAACATCTCAAACATCTGACCAAAGATATTAAGATTTCTCCTCTGACAAGTGCACTTACATCACCAAAACATATGGCTTCAAAGGAGCACTTAAAATCTGCTTTGATGAAAAGCCTATTATTTCCAGGCTAGCGGTAGCGTCATGCGGCACATTTGTTTGTCAGGCGGCTCGCAGATTTCACCTCGGCCGCACGTGTCGAGCGTGTCATGAGCACGGAAGGGACCGTGTACCGAGAGCACGAGAGAGCCCGGAGGGAAATGTTTATTCATTATATTCAGCTGCTATTCACTGGGATTGCATAACGTAGGCAAGCTACCATAGACTATGCAGGCTTCTGTGGCTCAGTCTGAAATAAAAATCAAGTCAAGCGGCGGTATTTTGTTCCTCAGGGGGAAATTCATTGGTCACTTCCATGGCTAAAAAAAACGAATCACGGTTCACAAAGCAAAGTATGAAAACGACAAGCATCACGCTGTCACAGTAACTCCTTTAGTTTATCGTTCTTGATTCTGAATCCTTGTGTTTGTAGGAAGGAGTGAGTCACCTTGACCACCATGTCTTACAGAATTAAAGTTTGCTTTGATTTGACTTGACAAGGTTGCTGAAAAAAACACCGCTTTTTTGTGCATGGATAGAAGATCATACACTTTCTGTTTTGTTTATATTTCGAACAACGTTTTGCTGCATTTACTGAAAACTTTGTGATTGGTCCAGAAAAAAAAGTTCTTGGGAAGTGCAGAAAAAACAACCCATTGGCCAATTGGGCGCCTGTCATCACCCATTACATTAATTCCATATTAATTACCCACAATTCACCATGCAAATAGAGATTGAACAACATCCCCAGCGGCCCCCGCAGTTCCAGACAGCTCCACTTCCTGTGTCCGTTGGACACGCAGTCCAGTTTAATTATGGCGCTAATCGGAGCCATACGTGTTTTTTAAACGGCATCCCATGATGGAAACTGTTCTTGTTTGGGCAAGCAGGAAGTTCCTACGTAGATATCAGATCAAATCAAATCCATTTGATCTGTATAATTTTTTTTTTTAATATATAAAACTGTCGGAGAGACGCTTTGCAGAGTAACAGAAGGGGCAAACGCTGTACCAGGCCTGAACCCCGAAATAACAAACACGAGGTAAAAAAAAAAAGCTCCCCGAATGGGGACAAAAGACCTCAAACAGTAGTGAGAAAAAAGGCAGGCATGTACCTTTGCCACCACGACCCTGATCTGGACTAAGTGGTTAGAGAATGGATGGATGGATGTACCTATGTACCAGGAAAGTATTCCAGGTAGCAGAAAAATAATTTCCCTCTTCAGGAATGGTTCTTCAGCTGCCCAGGAGGGGGAGGTTGCGGGTTTGAATCTCGACCGGGGATCGAGCCCTGCCTGCGTGGAGTTGGCATGTACCCCAGGAGCCCTGCCTGAGATTCCTCTGGGTGCTCTGGCTCCCTCCCAGTGTGAAAGACACGCATGTCATGGCATTGCCCTCGCCCTCGACCGAAGTAACTTGGAGGGGTCAAATGCAGACGACAAATTACCCCCACAAGGTTCAATAACGTCTATCTCAATCTTTAAAAATTTGAATATCTTGTGTATGTGCGGCTGGCTCTCAGTTCACTGCCACTGGGTGCAATGTGATTGTCAGGCTTTAAGGAAAGCCTGTGACCGTTATATGATTGTCTTTTAGGACACCCCCCCCCCCAAACCCCCTCCCCCGTTCTGAAAGCGCAGTCACATTGCACACCTCATGGCCTGGCCCTGCTTATACGGAATCTCAGCGAACGGCTGCGTGACATCACTTCCTGCTCTTAAGGGCGCAGTTTTTCTTCATGTCCGAAAGCAACCGTGAGCCCAGAGACACCGAAGGACGCCGGTCCCTCTCCCAAAACGACCCGGCGGCCTGTAACATCACTCGTCTGCACACAGCCGTGTTCTCCAATCACAGGGCGACCTTGTCCCGACACGGCTCTGTCTGATCCCGACGTTCCCGGCGTTCCCGGGAGCAGGCGCTCCGCGTCAGCGCCTCCTTATTTCCCAGTCCAATCAGAGGCCGCGGTGCGCGGGATCTGAAGCCGGGAGCCGCGTGTAATTTTCCCTGAGAGCTCCGTCCCTGCACTGCTTCAGGTATAATTATAATATTCATAATGTTCATATACATGAGACAACAGCTCCGTGCGCTGGCTCTCTCTCTCCCCCCTTCCCTTCCCGATCTCACCCCCCCTCCCCTCCCCTCACCCCCCCTCCCCACCCCTCCCCTCCCCACCCCTCCCCCCCTCCCCGTGCAAATGTGACTCCCACTGCAGCACATTTCCTTCAATTAACACCTCTTTACCTCTGCTATTCATGCTGCCCTTATGATTATATATACATATGTGTATATATATATATATATATACATATATGGTTATATATAGATAGATATACACACATCTTTTCATTTCTCTCTCCAGCTCGTGGAGAAGCAGCATTAACCACCAAACCGATTACCAACCTAATAATAACAATAATACGCTCAGATTAATCTAGATTTATAAATTTAGTTCAATTTTTATTATGTTATATGTGCAGCACGTCTGTGAAAAGGTGAACTGTGTGTGTATATATATATATATATATATATATATATATATATGTATAGGCACACATATTCTTCTTGGCGTGCACAATTACTTATGGCACAATTCCTTTTAAGAGGGCGAATAATTCCTCAATAGGTGTTTAAAAATTAATTAAATCAATTACTGTTCAATTAAGTGCTCGTTAAACCCGGGGGGGGGGGGGGGGTGCCTGCGGTTGGAGGTAAGCCAGCATACACACGGGGGGGTCCCCCCCAGGGGGGCGAGCCTGAAAAGCCTTCCCCAGGTGTGCAGCCACCTGTGCCATCGCCTTCAATAAAGCAGCAGAAGCTATTCCCGTCGCGTAGCAGGTTGCCACTAGCAACAGGCCACTCCCACTGCTGCCTTTTTTAATTCAATTACCACCCCCCCTAGCCAGTACATTACATTACATGCATTTAGCAGACGCTCTTATCCAGAGCGACTTACACAACTTTTTACATAGCATTTACATTGTATCCATTTATACAGGTGGACATATATACTGAAGCAATGCAGGTTAAGTGCCTTGCTCAAGGGTACAACGGCAGTGTCCTACCCAGGAATCGAACCTGCGAACCTTTAGGTTTCTAGACCAGTTCCTTACCCATAATACTACACTGCTGCCCTAGCCCCACTCCCAGTCCCAACCCTAGCCCCGCCCCCTATCTCCAGCCCCCGTCTCCAGCCCTCCCTCCAACATTTATTGGGTATGTCCCATATTTTACTAGTGGCTCTTTTTAGCTCCTGTCTACTGCAGAAAACAGGCTTTCCACTGAACGGGAGAAGCGTCTGAATGCTCAGATTCATAAGATTGGGCACCCCTGATTTAAGTCGTTGATTGGCTAAACACACTCCACACACCTTGTCCTCAAGGCCCTGAATTGGCAGCTGATTGAAAGGAAGCCACGATAAACCCGCAGACACTGCGGCCCCCTGGGAATTCTGTGGCCTATACGAACCGGTGAGAAAGAGCCACGTTTCCATCTCAGCTTTCAGTCCACGCTCAGACCGGGGAAGGGTTCAGCGGCAGGGGGGGGGGGGGGGGGGGGGAAAGTGTATTAAAAAGATTAGATCTTAATTCCCCAACTGTCCTGCATTCAGGGAATGACTGGTCCATTCCAAATTCACATTAACCCAGCACCCATCAAATCCACGCAAGCGAGCGATAGACGCAAACAATAAACCAAGAAGAGATGAGTGTCAGGAGGCCTCAGCAATATGCTTTTTAAAAAAAAAAAGAACTCAACACATATCAGCACAGTTCATCACCGTTTCCCCGAGGTAAGCCCTTGTGTGTTGCCGAGCAACTGGATGAGCTGTGACTTCGGTCCTTCATCTCATGGATTATTTACAATCATTTCATTCATTTCCTGGGCGCGGTTCATTACTTCCTCCTTCCAAACCTGGGGCAATTTACACACTGACACTGAGTGAAGGGAGATGTGACCGATGTACCAACATGGTGACACCATGTCACAATCAGAGAGGTCATATCACGACATGATGAGACCATGTCACAATCATCAAGGTCATATCACAACCTGATGACACCATGTCACAATCAGCAAAGTGATGTCACAACCTGATGACACCATGTCACAATCTGAGAGGTGATGTCACAACCTGATGATACCATGTCACAATCATCAAGGTCATATCACAACCTGATGACACCATGTCACAATCAGCAAAGTGATGTCACAACCTGATGACACCATGTCACAATCAGCAAGGTCATATCACAACCTGATGACACCATGTCACAATCAGCAAAGTGATGTCACAACCTGATGACACCATGTCACAATCAGCAAGGTCATATCACGACATGATGAGACCATGTCACAATCAAGTGAGGTGATATCGCAACCTGATGACACCAGGTCACAATCGGTGAGGTCATATCGCAACACGATGACATCATGTCACAACCCGAACAATGGGAAAGCACACAAGCTGAAAGCTCAGACCATCAAACTGGATTCCGACTACAAACAACTGGATTCTCACCCCCCAACCCCCACTCCCCCGCCCCGCCCCCCCTTTGCTCTGTAACCCATTTGTAGCACTTCGCCTGTGTGGTGGAAGGCCAACGCCTCTGACTGCTGATCGCTCAAATTATCGCCCTCCGATGCATCTGGAGAACAGCTGTAATTAAGCAGGAGTGCTGGAGTACACCAGGCTCAACCTACGCAGGCAAAAGCAATCGCACACTAATCTGCGCCCATTAACCGCATTCGAGAGGTGCATTTACTCTGCGACGGTTCACCGAGTCCACTCTGGACTGAGCAAATCTCCCCGCTCCCTTTGCAAATAATGAAATTACAATAATTCCGTGAACGCCGGTCACTGGCGAAGTGACCTTTTTTTTCAGCTGCGACGCGTTGCAGTGTTTACGTTAGACGTCAGTGGAAAATGTAAATAATCCCCGGCCTTCATCAGTGAAAAAGCATCATAAGGCGCACACTGTAGTGCAGGCTGTTTGTACTGTAATACGATAATACATGTAATTTGTGGAAAATTTGTTGCGCACAATACTGAAACAGCAGGTCCATTACAGAAGTAACAGTGAGTAAAAAGGAAATTATTTTACTGCAGTGCTACGCTCTATATGCTTCGTACTAAATCAAACAAATCATAACCCAGAGAAACACTGCCTGTTTTAAACTAATATTTGTCATCTGTGTTTTTTCTACTACAACAGAAGTATTGTGATACACTGTCAGTGAAGGGCAAACACAGATGGCATTTACAAGCTTTTAAAGATGTTTAACCCTTTAAAGAGTTGTTTTTTTAAATGTTGTTCCAAATTCTAAATCAGTGTTCTAGAACTCCATTGCCTTCAGCTACCGGTAGTGATTGTGACATCAGCCTTAGAATGTTCAGTTAGCATTAGTAGCGATTGTTAAATCAGCATTAGAATGTTCAGTTAAGCTCATTCTAATCCCATTTCTTATATATTACACGTGAAAGGGTCAAAACCATCCTTTAAATGGCAATGAGACGTGTAACCTTCAGGCACAAAGGAAGAGCCAGCAGGACGTTTGTTTGTTGAGAGGAAGGAACAGGTCACGTATCACTTGGGGATTACAGTGGCTGCTTCTCCCTGAACAACATGTGTGATTCGGATCGCTCTGAAGTCCAAACATACTGGGAATGGCTTTCTTTCATCCTAACAGCTGGAATACCAGGCAGATTCCACATCCAAAGAAAGTGTGATGTGACTCAGTACTCCTGTTTCGTAAAATACCCCCCCCCCCCATAGACGTACTGTGAGATGCTGGGTGCCGCTGTTGAAACTGTGCAGCAGAACTGTAGTGTGTGTGTGTGTGTGTGTCGGGGGGGGGAGGTTGGGGGTGTGTGTGTGCGCGGATAGGTAGACCTCTGATCTGAAGTGAAGGAAAAAATAATGTCTGAAATGTCAGGACACCAGAAGAGGACAAAATCGATGGATGTATAATGTCAGAATGACCCATGGCGGACCCCCTGTGTATGCTGGCTTTCATTCCTGGGGACCCCCAGGTTATCATTCCAGGGGGACCCCCTGTGTATGCAGGTTTTCAGTCCTGGGGGGAACCCCTGTGTATGTTTGTTTTAACTCCAACCACAATTGCAATCCCAGAATTTTAACACGCTCTTATTTTTTCTTAATTGGGTGCTTTTCATGTTTAGAGGGTTTATTTACCCTATTAAGCCACAGAATCGGAGAAGCGTGTAAAACGCAGGTTTGTGACACGCTCAGCCATGGGGGGGTGGGTCATGTGACCCTGTAACACAACAATGAATGAGGCACTCAGGCTGCTGAACAGTGACAATTAAAATCCCCCCCCACCTCCCCATCCGCACACACTACACTCCAGCATCTCAGCATGCAACAGCCCCCCCTCACCCCCATCTTTCAGAGCCATCCTCGTGACATCACAAGGACCAGACAGCCTTTTGTGAAACAACACACAATGTCTTGGTAAACAGTTTGCACAACCAAAGGGGGAAACATTAGCATAACAGCGTCCTAGCGCTAATGTCAAGCAGGTATTATTACACCCGTCTATTTTTGTTGACGCCATGTAGCAATGTAGTTACTTGCTCACATGCTAATTTGCATGCTATTGTTATTAACAGCGAACCTTATCTTGCAGTTCATTAAATGAACTGTGATAAACACATTTTAAATAGGAATTCATTTTGAAGGGGGGGGGAGAAAAAGAGTAAAAGAGTAAAAATAAATGAGTTGTATAATACGCCTGCGGTTCTGGTCAATTTTTTTTATGTTTAATAGATACAAAGGAACACTGGTTGCTAGGGGCAATGAATAATGTGTCAAGGAAAGAGCTAAAAAGAGATTTTTAATTATTTTTTTCTCTTTCTGGAAGATGGAAGATGGCGGCCGTGAGGTATTGTCTGTCTATGTTTGATGTTACTGACGCCGCTGTATTGAGCTTCCCACCATGCTGTACTGAAAGCAAATAAATAATGACCTCGGTCGTGTGGTCATTAAAAGTGATTGATTGATTGATTGATTGATTGATTGATTGATTGGTTGATTGATTGATTGGTTGGTTGACTGAAAAGGTACGAGCCATTAGAAGGATTATAAAACCAAGAAAAAGTGTGAAATAAACAGAGCCTTCAATGCAAGCGTTGGGCCCATCAGTACATGAAAGAGAACGGAGGGAAGACTGCGAATAGAAATTAATTTGAAAGCCCTTCGGTCATTGTCGTCATTGCGCATTCACTTTCACGAGGCCAGCGTAGCGGGCCTGGCGCCGCCAGTTCGCTAGCGAAGCTCGCCGATCGGCTGCAAAGCAAAAGGCCTGGTAGCGGGCTGCCGCGACAACGCTCTCTGGCGGCCCGGAACCCTCGAAATTCAAAAATGAACGACGTTGCCCTTAGCCGGGGGCGATTTCGCCGCTAACTAACGCGTTTGCCCCCGGAGTCAAATCCCTCCCGGGGCAAATCTGGGCCTCGTTTCTCCGGAGTTGTGTGTTTTTATACAGAGCCGAGTCCAGCATACTCACAGACGTGTGTCTACTGCCCCGGGGCTGGGGGGGGGGACCTTCAGCCCAAGCGCATACCAGCGCGGTGGTAACCACGGAGACAGATCAATGCCACGACGTCACCAGAGCGACAGCAAGAAAAACTACCACAGTGCTACTCCGCTTAAAGTGAGTGAGAAAATAAAGGGATGCTGGGAGTTGCGGTCATCCAAAGTGCGGAACCCTTTTCGCAAGTAAAAGAATGCGCTTCAGCTCTTTCACCGCTTCCTGTGAACTTTAAGTATTTTTACGTGTAAATAAACCGAGCAGCCAAAAGGTCAGAGCTTTCTGGGGTGTGACCTCCCCCCCCCTCCCTCTCACACCTAGACTAACCCTGACATGATGACATCATGAAGCACTGTGACCTATAGCCAAAATGAAGCACTGTGACTTAGAGCCAAAATGGAAGCACTGTGACTTAGAGCCAAATGGGAAGCACTGTGACTTAGAGCCAAAATGGAAGCACTGTGACTTGGGCTTTGCAGGCAGCGTGAAGCGGCTCGAAATGTGATCCCCCCCCCCCATGTTGTCTATCCGATACACATCTGATCTTATCCTGAAGCAGAAAATAATCTCGCTAGCTCCATTTTCCATTTTCCAATTGCGATTGGGACCACATTCGAATTTGATTCTAAATTCAGTACACATCTGTGACGCCAGGCCGCCTGGCCAGCGCGTCTGACTGGGCAGAATTTATTTACTTCGCTTATTTATCACCCTCTCAACTGCCATTTTCTCCCTCCTCACGCAACAAAGCACTGACTCAAATCACCATTTCACAACAGAAAGAAGAAACATCTTGACCTTTTTGGTCTGAACACTGATGACGATGAATAGCCTATTGGCCAGTTGTTCTAAACAAGGGTAGAGGTCGCAGACTTTGAGCGCCAGAAGTGCAGAAACCAGCTACTGGCTCTGTCCATTGATGAGTGACTCGGACGTAGCCTGACGTTGCGCGAAAATGATGTCGTAACACTCGATGCTCACGAAAGCAACGACCTGCACCCCCACCGTCAACAGACAGGCGTTTATGTAACTCTCACGAACCCTGGCCACAGTCCACACAGATTAAATAAGTCATTTTTCCAAAGCACATCAGTGCTCGTCAGTTATTTTTTTTAAAAGAAGAAAAAAAAAGAGGCGGGAAACGCAGACATTCCATCCCTCCATGACGGCTAAACTCCACGTCTGGAAAACTGAGAAGAGCAGCTTTTAAACAGTCCTTGAAGCCACTTCTTGTCCTCTGTCTTTTAAAACTACACTACATGGCCAAAAGTATGTAGACACCTGACATCTCATCCACAATCATGGGCTTTAATATGGAATTGGGTGCACCCTTTGCTGCTATAACAACCTCCACTCACCTAGGAAGGCTTTATACTCAATGTTTGGAGCATCGCTGCAGGGATTTGCTCCTGTACAGCCAAGAGCATTAGTGAGATCAGCCACTGATTGGAGCGACTGGGCCTGGCTCGCAATTGGCTTTCCAATTGATCCCATGGACACCCCCGAAAAAAGTGTGCTGATTAACAGTCTGTTACATCAGATAAAAAAATTTAATCGCACATTTCTCTCCATGTAATTACAGAGCTCTTTATCTGAAATCGACCAACGTGCCTTGGCGGCACGCCTTCAGAGTGAAGCCATGCTGCCTGGAACACGTTAGCGACCTTCAAACAAAAAATAAAATAAAACTTCTTAATTGCATGGAGAAGACGTGTGAGATTCTCATTTTCTTTATCGGACATAGCAGCTGGTACACAGGGCTTGAACGCAATAAAATAAATTACAGTCCAGGACTATTCACAAATTGAAGTTTTTACAGTAAATCTATCGCAATTGTGGCTAACCTTAAACATTTAATTTAGGGTAACAGGCGGTTAATAAAAGCGTGCCGGATAAAATCGATGACAGAATCCATGCCGTTTTGTGAAAAGGTGTGTAAAACATACCCACGACCGACCATACATCATGCATATTGCATAACGGCGATTACCGCGGATACAGTTTTATATTTTGCTTCCGTCCGAATAATTAATTCATAAACATCGGCCCCACCGTTCACGGAAAAAAAGTGTAAGCCAGCTGTCGACCTGACCTATGTGAAGCGTAGCGGAAATTAAGTCGCATCTGGCACGTCTTCACGACTTCCGAAAGAAACTCTAATTAACAGCAGCACAATTCCGCAGAAAACAGGAATTCATGAGACAACCTGATTGCGCTGCTCACACCCATAATTTAACAAGCCGGAGATCTCAGGGGATGCTGAGATCTTGCTGACATTCACCGTAAACAAGGCATACTGCGTGTGGAATAAATAAGGAATATCGGGAATTTCGAACTGGGATTTTTTTAAACATTCCTGGTGGATGAAACCATTAGAAAACAACGTTTCTTCACCCCTGCACACTTACAAGGAATGTTTTCCTTTCCATATTAAAGAAAATAATCCTTAATGTGACAATGAATTTTCATTATAACATTATTTATATTACCATTATGATTGAAGCACTGTGAATGGATGAGTCAGAAAACTTCAACAGCTGGCCACAACATTAAATCCATTAAAGTACGCTTGGCAAAGCAATTGCTGGTAAAAAAGTTCACACTGCCATCAGGTGGTCATTCTCTTCATTTTAATTGGCTGTCATACCTGCACACATTAACTCAATTCACAGCGGAGTGTTAAGACTGACCTTTGGGTCCAAAGAGGTGCTATCGTAAACTGGGAGAGGGGCTCCAATTTTAACACACACATACACAACAGAAACACTTGCCAGATTTTGTGGAAGGATTTGATCATTTCAAAAAAATGATAAGAGCCAACAGCCTAGATTAAGGGAAGGGGGCTGAACTGCACTCTTCACGCAAACTTTCATTTAAGGCTACTGGAGCATTTTCGTAACAGCATTAGAGAAGACTCAAAAAATCGAAAAATTGCACTGATAAAACAATTTCTCGATTCTCGATTTTAACTCATATCCAGGAGGTCCAGCTGGGTCCGCTGGTTTTTGAAGTGTTCCGGGACTTAAGTTCTAAATTTAAGTCGTTGATTGGCTGATGAATCTGCACGCTTTGTTTCCACGGTCCAAACTGGCAGCCTTACAAAACAAAGAGCAGAGTCTGTGGCCCTCCAGGACTGCAGCTTGTGTTCCACTGCCACTCTATATGATCCACAGCCGCTCCATATGATCCACAGCCACTCTATATGATCCACAGCCACTCTATATGATCCCCAGGTGCTCCATATGATCCACTGCCACTCTATATGATCCACAGCCGCTCTATATGATCCACAGCCGCTCTATATGATCCCCAGCCGCTCTATATGATCCACAGCCGCTCGATATGATCCACAGCCACTCTATATGATCCACTGCCACTCTATATGATCCACAGCCGCTCTATTTGATCCACAGCCGCTCTATATGATCCACTGCCACTCTATATGATCCACAGCCGCTCTATATGATCCACAGCCACTCTATATGATCCACAGCCGCTCTATTTGATCCACAGCCGCTCTATATGATCCACAGCCGCTCTATATGATCCACAGCCGCTCTATATGATCCACAGCCACTCTATATGATCCACTGCCGCTCTATATGATCCCCAGGTGCTCTATATGATCCACAGCCGCTCTATTTGATCCACAGCTGCTCTATGCGTTCTATTGCCACATTGTTCCACTGCCACTCTATGTGTTCTACAACCACTCACGGTGACTGTGGAACACACAGAGCAGCTGTAGAACACATAGAGTGGCTGTAGAACAGAGTGGCTGTGGAACACATAGAGTGGCTGTAGAACAGAGTGGCTGTGGAACACATAGAGTGGCTGTGGAACACACAGAGCAGCTGTAAAAACAGGAGCAGCCAGCGGTGCTGTCTCTGCTCTGCTCCTGCTCACGGGTCGGCAGGGCGTGCCGGCGTGGGTACAAGGGCGCCACGCCCAGGCGGGTCATTCCACCTGCTGCCGGTGGCAGCGCTCGTGGCGGTACAGGTGGCTCTGCGTGCGGAAGGTGGAGTCGCAGCTGGCGCACCTGTAGGGCCGCCGGTGCACCTTCAGGTTGTAGGCGTTCGGGGTGGAGTAGTCGCAGTCCGCGCACTCCAACGCCCGCAGCTCGGCTTTGGGCCCTGGGGCGGGGCGTCTGGCGCCCCCCGCTGGCCTCAGGCAGACCTGCACCTGGACGTGGCGGTTGAGGGTGCTGCGGGTTCGGAAGAGGAGGCCGCACCCGGCGCAGGCGTAGGGCCGCTCCCCGGTGTGCGTGCGGGCGTGGCAGGCCAGGTTGTAGGAGCTGTTGGTGGAGTAGCCGCACTCCTCGCAGGTGAACTCCTGCCCCCCTCGGGTGGGGCTGCCCCGCCCCCACCCTCGCCCCCGCCTGTTGGTCACGCCCGGGTCCGATTTGACAGGTTTCACGTGCGAGGTTTTGGCGAAGGGGTGGAGCTTGGTGCGGCCGCCGCCCTCGTCTGCGCGCCCTGACCGGTTGCTAGGATGCAGCCCCTGGCCACACCCGGGAGGTGGCTGAGACAGGGTCTTCCCACGCGACTTGTCGCCGCCGCCACTGAGCCGAGGGTCTTTGACGTCTTCACGTGTCGCCCTGGCAACGCCGGTGCCTCCATCACCAGGGTCCTGCGTGTCCTCGCTGGACTTTCCATGCGTGTCTGTGTGCAGAGAGGGAGGGAACATGGCTGCCATTTATTTTTAACCCCCCTTCTTCTGTTTCTTTGTCTCTCGGTTTGAAATTCACAGGCCCGTTTCACAGCTGCAGCAAACAGCACATGCTACCAACCACCGCTAAATTTACTGCAAAGAGCGCTGCGCAGTCACTCTGCAGTCCCCCAGCCGAGCTGCGCAGTCACGCTGCAGTCCCCCAGCCGAGCTGCGCAGTCACTCTGCAGGCCCCCTGGCTGAGTCACTCTGCAGTCCCCCAGCTGAGCTGCGCAGTCTGCAGTCCCCCAGCCGAGCTGCGCAGTCTGCAGTCCCCCAGCCGAGCTGCGCAGTCGCTCCATACCTTTTGTATTTGTATGTCGGCCTCTTCCTTCCTTTTTGATAGAGGGAAAGTTTTTGTCTTCATTGCCATCAGCCTCTTCACCATCATCATCATCATCATCATCACTAGCGAATATAATAGTGACTGGAATAACAAAGCGATCCCCTGGAAGACAGGAAAAAAGAACATTGCTGAACTACACACAAGCCAGGCCAGCTATAAAAGAAACGTCTGAGATATTAAATTGGCATTGTGGGTAAATAAGCAGCTCACCACCAATCAACCAATCAGCTTCTTCAGGCTCAGCACTCATTTCTTTGGAGTGGTGTGATATTATTTCAGGCAGAGCCCCAGACAGTGTTAGGTCAGCTTTGTTTTTAACCTTTCGAAAGGTGTTCAAGGTGTTTTAAGGGCCTAAGGGTAACAGAAAAATAGCCTGGGTATCACAGTAACGAAAACATAAATTGATTTTTACACCTACATTACAACTCCAAATACTGAACATACAATTGCTGTATATCCACCCTATAAAGACCCCAAGCAACTAAAATAATAATCATTTCACGGTTTAATCATTCATATAAGTTATAAATAAACACCGAAATAAAATATATTATAATTATGTTCAATAATTCATCAGCCTGTTGCATCACTCTTGGATTTTGTATTTTTTAACGAGCAGTTATTTTCTTATGAAAAACGTGTACCTTTTGCTGGGCTGTTGCGGTCGTGAGTGCTCTAACAGTTATCAGTAGCCAAAGACTTTCAAAGACATCGAAACAGTTGAACCGTTCTGAACGCACGCAGATCTTAGGTAAAAGATAAAGTCGGGCGAGGTTTTTGATTTGTCTTGATTTGCCAACTCCTTCGCTTGCAAATACGCTCTCTAATAAACAATTAGGTCAACCAACTTAGTTGCATATCTTGGTCACGCCAAATTAATTAGCCAGTTAGCCGACGCTGGTGACAATGGTTTTAAACGAAATGTGCAAGAAACTGAGTTGCTGAAACAAGGACACTCCATCTAACACAACATCCCACATGCCACTGCATAAGCTAGGTCTACATGTGGTCTGTAAGCACATGTTAATAAACCGAACTAACTTTGTTTTCAATCCTGCCAGGTGAACAGCCACGACGGAAACCGGAAGTTCTTTTGGTTAACCAGAACTTTATCAAAATAAAAGTCATGGCCGCGGTTAATGATAAAGGCCGTTTGGTTGGGCATGTGAACAGGAAGGAAGACCAGTGTATTTCCACGTTGTGGTTTACGGGTATTTCTCCAAGTTCACACTACGGAACACTGACATCTTCTCAAGAATTATCTCGTGAATTTCATTAATTTAAAAAGCGATTGGCCTGGGGGGGGGGGGGGGGGGGGGTATATGAACAAGGGAAACCCTGATCCAGGTCAGCTCTCTGAGATGGTTTGAGGACTGAGGACCATCGGCTGGATCATGTCCCTGGCATGTACATTTTTAGGTACTTATTACCAGAAGCTTTAAAAGAAGCTTTTATATATCTACCCGATTTATAAATTCCCCCATTATCATTGTATATTTGCTTAGAAATCTTAACTCCTATCGTTGCTATTGTCACTTACTCCTAAGTCACTCTGAATGACAGTCTCTACTGAATGCTTACTAAAGTTACAATCCTGTATAGAATCTGATACCTTGCTAAACTACAGTGAACTAAACAAAGAATTTAAACCAGAATTTCCATTGCAGTTGGAGGTATTCTCTGATGATGGTGGACATCAGAATCAGAATCAGACATTATTGGCCAGGTGTGTTTTTATGCATACAAGTAATTTGGCTTGGTGAATAATTTTTCTCTCTGTGCAGCACTCAAGACAAAGAAAAGACAAAGTGAGAAGAAAAAACTATGAAAATAAGTAAATAGTAGTGTGTGTGGTATAAACTATGAAATATAATGTTTCTCTGTGCAGTAAACGGCAGGATGTTATTTGAACAGATGGATTGAATGGACAGGGTGGAGGTCTGTTAGTCCTCACACTGTTTCTGCCAGTGTGCAGGTGAGTTTGCCGAGTTCCTGTGTTGGAGAAATCCTTGTGAATGTGGGTGGTGTGGGGG
The DNA here is from genome assembly GCA_039654925.1 of Anguilla pacifica. Taxonomy (NCBI): domain Eukaryota; kingdom Metazoa; phylum Chordata; class Actinopteri; order Anguilliformes; family Anguillidae; genus Anguilla; species Anguilla pacifica. The sequence goes on along the minus strand of CM077289.1, from coordinate 63,426,755 downwards.
GGAAAAAAACCTGCTGAAGCAGTCTGTTTTAACATTTAAAAAAAAAAAGTTCCTCCAATGTTTAATCTCTGCTTTTCAGCGCTGAAATGTGCCTTCTCCAAACTCCGGACCTCTGACTAATTCTATGCCTCAGCTGTTCCCAAGTACAGATTCAGTATTTATTTTATGTGTGAAATGTCCTCCTCTGAAAATACAGAAATACAGGAGAGAGATATATGTGCAAATGTAGTTTCCACTAAAGAGGGTAAAAACAGTGTATATGAAGTATTAGCGCTGTTGAAAATACCGGCCCCAGGTCCACTGCCAGGTTTTCTTTTTTGTGTGTGTGTGGGGGGGGGGGGGGGGGGGGGGCACATATGGCCAAAGTTTGAGTTAATCAAGGAAAAGACTAAGAAAGGAGGTGTTTGTTTAGTGATTCTTGGCTCAGAAGACTGGGTGGGCGACTTGGATGTTATTCACACACAGCAAGAATGGGTGGCCATGGGGAGGGAGGGGGCGTGTGGATGTGGGGGTTGCATTGCAGGTTCTGTGTGACAAGATTTTTTTTGGGGGGGGTGGGCAGGATTTAGAATGTTCGCAACATGTGGCACATTTCTAGGATGACCCCCACGACCTCATTACAGCCGCAGAACACAGGGCTGCTCACCTGAACAGAGGCCGCCAAACGCATCACTGTAACCACGGATACCAACGCCACCGAGCGGCAAGAGAGCAGCGGCAGTCCAGGCCGACAGGCTGCTGCTTTCAGCCCGTTCTTACGGGGCCGCAGAGAACCACGTTTACGGTCGGCGACGGCGCCCTCTGGTCCACTTCCTCGGACGGACCGAGCGGCCAGAACCGGACTGCGTTTCTGAAGCTCACTTCCTGGTCTTGTTGAGAGATGTTGCTCACTAGCGAGAGCGGTTGGCTCCAGCATAGACGTTTCAGCCTCCCGTTTCAGTGTATGTCAGTGGTAACAATATTTGATTTGGACCAGGGAACGTATTCAACGCGGAGTAAAAATGCAACATTTGCGCGCACGCGCAAGCACGCACATAAGTCTGGGTTCACCCCCCACATGCTAAAGTCTGGGGTGTTTGATTTCCATGTGGATCTAACCTCCAGTTATGAAACCTGCTCTTGCAATCCTGAAATAACCGCTAGGTGGAAGCAACGTGCCATTTCTCAGCGCACATTGCCCAGCCAACAAAAACGTACTCTCCAACTGAGCTATTTTATTGCCGGGGTAACTACAGTTCTCCAATTCCAGCCCTACTGAATATTAGTTAGCATGTGAGTTCATTATTTAAACTTGCACAAAAACAGTGAAAACATCAGACATAACATTAATTAATTCAATTAATTAGTCTTAACAGTCCAATAATTAACCCACAAATACAACTCAAGCACGGCCATAAGATATCTCATATCTCCATAAAATTCATAATGGCTAGTTTTTACGCAGGGTCACGGAAAAGCAGCTGTATAAACAAGCTGCATAATGTTAGCAGTTTGTACTGTATGTGTGAGCAAAAGCCATATGTTATACAAATTGCAGAGGGAGCAAATTAATTATCATCTGTTTAATTTTTAATTGGAGGAGTCTGTTTCTGGTCTGGCGGTGAATTTTAAGTCTTGAACAATGCCAACTATGATTTCCTGCCGTTGTCAAACTTGTCTGAAACAATGTAACAAAAAAGTGAGAAAAAAAACACTTTAACAAACAACCCCGACAGAAACAATGTAACGAGCAACACCAAGGGACACCATATGACAAACGGCACAGAAGGAAACAATAACAGCCAGAGACGAGGGAAATAATGCAACCACTTCGCCTCTTCCTCGGGCAGACTCGTTCCGATGCAGTCAGCCGTAACCAGGCCCTTGTTACCATTAGCTTTTAAATATGTCCAACCTCTGCGCTCCAGGGATGCCAAAAAAGTAACCGGAGCGCTACGTACACAACGTTTAACTGCAGTATTCCAAAAAAGCCCTGGTGCCTGCCGTCTCCTGGGGCTCGCGAAGCGCCGCCGTTTTGGGACCAACAGTATAAACAGCCTGCGCGATATTATGCGGATCGAATGCCGAGGGGAAAATACCGCGGCGAGGCTCTCCTCCGTGCGCGAAAACATTAAGGGTCTCATTACTGCTACTTACTCTCCGCTGATTTTCTCAAATTGCCATGAAATTGGCCCCGCTTGTCGAGGTACTGTGCGCCGGCGCTAGACGCAAGTTAATTGCACTTCCTGCTTTTCTTTTTTGCGCTGACGCACGTACAAAATACAGAGTTAGAGAAAAAATATTGCTTTATGGAGAAGGCTGAAAGGAAGGTAAAACAGGACATATTTAAAAAGTATTATTTACTTTGGAGGAGGTTGGGGTATATAGATAAAGAAATGGTTTGTTCAGTTCCTGCATGCATTTCTGTACTTGTCTGACTATGGGTAATTCAGTTTGACTGCGAGTACACTGACTACTGCACATTAAAACAAATAAAATAAAATTCACTACATTTACATCACATTTAAAATCAACCGCAATCTAACAATTTGCATGTGCACACAAAATCAACAAGCAAAACAACATAGAATTTGACAGGGGAATTACAGTAGAAAAGCAGAGAATTTGTACTGGACAAACCCAGCCGGTCTCTGCCAGTAGCCCTAGCATTACTGTACTGTAGCTCTCAAGTTGGGTGGGTAAGAAGAACCTTAAACACAAAAGGTCAGATGTCACTCAGATTTTCTCTTTTTAATGCAACCAAATCAAACTTTAACTCTTAGGTGTGAGATCACAAATGTGTCATTACAGTGTTCTTAACTGAACATTCTAATGCTGATGTCACAATCGCTGCTGGCAACTGAAAACAGTGGAGTTCTAGAACACAACATTTCCAAGAAACCTACCCTTCAAAGGGTTAAAAAAAGACATGAACTCTCTGAGGTTCCACACTCTGTGAACCCCGATGTTTTTTTGTTTTTTTTTAACCTCAGAGAGTGAAATGAATGAGGATATAAAGGCAAAAGATCCACACATGTTGTAAATAAACGCAGCGCGGAATGAACGCTCGTGCGTCTCGGATCATGATAATGAAAGCCGCTCGGGTGGGGAACAGAAAAACCGCTGCATGTGCACTCTGGATGGCAGTGATTTCGCCTAAAAAACGTTTCCTCTCACATCGCGCACAATAAAAGGGGAGACGGTTCTGGAAAGCGGCCCGCGGCAAGGCGCTTTGGCGGGACGCGGAAACTGCTGAGGTTTTTTCCAAAATCGGCCGTTAAAAACTGTCACTTTGCCTTAAAGCTGCAGTCACGTTATATAAATGTTCCAGGAAGCTGGGGAACCAATCAGGGCCTCAGGCTTGGGGGGTACTGAAAAAGGGGGGTGGGGGGCAGGGCCAGGACGGAGGTGAAGGTGGAAGTGGGGGGAGAACGTTAAAAAAGTTCTCCCCCCAGCATCCAGCCAGAGGTCATTACAGGTTTCCATTTTCACCACAGCCGAACGTAACCTGTTTGTGAGATGTCACGTAGTAAAATGTTCAGGTGTTAATTCAACTCTTAACGGACTACACGTGCGTCCAATTGGAACCACGTGCGCTCTGTAAGAGCTGATTTAACACCTGTGCACCTGTCTGGACCTCTGAAACGGGAGACTGTTTATGAAGTCCCGCTTTCACGCCTGCCTGATTGGAGCGGGCTGCGAGCGGGAGTTGCCATGGTGCCCCGCCGCTACATTTTTCGCCACTGCGCCATTACCCACAATCCCACTGGGTCATGTGACCTCCGGAATACCGTCACATCGTGCTGTATTTCTGAGAACCCTCTCAGGAAAAAAAGGGTTCTTTGGCTTGTGTCCATAGGGGAACCCTGTCTAGTTCTTTATGGAACCCTCTAAAATGACTCTAACACCTACAAACAGTCTCCTGCACTACAATACCTGCAGCATAGCTGTCTCAGCAATACCTGCAACAGTCTTACCTGTATTACACCTCTAGTACAGGTACATACACCTCACCAAATGTGTACTGAGGTTGAACGGCTAGGCTTCACAAATCCCAAATGGGTTAATTGCACTCATGAACCAATCAGAAGGCTTTACTTCCTCCACAGTGAAACAGTGATTGGTGAAGATCTGTGGGGGAGATCGCGCCATCCATTTCATTGGTTGGAAATATTCTAAATGTTCTAGCTTATGAATAACTGTGTAATGACACCAATATCACTCCACCACAATATAATCTGCAGACGTAGAGTGCATGAAAGGCCTTCCTGTTCAAGAGGAAAACGAGCAGTTTGCCATTATTCGGGCGTAAAAATCTAAATCTGACCTGACATTATAAACGCCCGTGTCAAAGTAAAGTGGGAACGCAAAGATATTATCAGAGTTCCACGCGTCAGGCGGCTCGTGGCTGGTCCTCTGTTGAGTGACTGACGGCTAAACGCTGCAATTTTCAAATATTTATTTACGGTTTTTCCAGGGAATTGGCTGTGAAGTTTACCAGCCCCGTTTGGGGTATAATTTTACCCCCGTTCAGAGGTAAGAGAGCAGATGAAGTGGCAGCTTTGCCAGTAAAAGCCCCCCGTGTTCCCCGGTTAGCGTACCGCTAACAGTACGCAGCGGCGCGTATAAATAAAGCCACTGGCTGCTGGGGAAATGGCACGGAATGAACCACAGGGAGCTTAGATTTCAGAATAAGAGAAAAACGGTTCCAGCGTCGAACCACCGGCACAAACGAAGCAGCATTGCCCTTTCTACAACTCCCAACAAGTACTACTACTACTACTACTACTAAAGCTGTGATTGTGCTTAACGTCATTCCTAAGAAATGGGGTGAAATGAGTCTCTCTGGTGCAGGTATGAGAGGAATGGAGTCATGGATCCAGTCAAGGTCAAGGTCAAGGTCAATCCAGTCAAGGTCAGGGTCATTACTGCGGGACAGAGCGCCGTCTACAGAAGGCCAACTGCGAAGCGGAACCAGGTGCCCCCCCCCCCCCCGCCCCCCCGACCTCGAGCCCCAGCCCAGCAGTGTGTCTACGTCAAACCTAAACAAGGTCGACGTCGAGCCCAGACAGCTGTTATTTTGCTGCTGAGTCGGCATGGCGTCTTTTTCCTGTCTTTCACAACTGAGAAAACCCGTAATATATATAAATATAAAAATTGTTTTTTTAATGGTGCAAAAGCTCCCATTAAACCTCACATCCACTGATTCCAGTCCGCTATAAAATCGGTCCTGTCATGTAATTACGTATCGCCCGGCAGCGGGCAGCCCGGGAACGCTTCCAGCAGTCACACGGGGGAGAGAAGTGCATGCTGGGAAGTTCAGTAAAACTCACACGAGCGGCTCGTAACCCGACTTTGGCTCTGCATGCAAAACCCCGCCTGCCCCTCCCAATCCAGCGGGAGCTGTCCCTGTTTGAAGATGTTGTGACAGGAAACAATAGGGAAGACCCCTTTCATTAGAAACAGAAGGAAACTCAGAGGTCAGACGGAGGAGAAAAATCCACAACAAGAATACAAATCTTTCCGCCGTTATTGACAGTGACACAGAAAGCAGTTCAGGCGACAGTGAATACTGTTTTATGATTTTGTGTTTTTAAAAAAATCTTGATGTTTATTCTGGAATATGATCATTGTGCATGGGTGTCATTCCATTAGAGTTATGGCCCCATGTCTCTGTCTACAGTGGAATACAAGAGGGAAGCCACAACAATGGCAATGTTTCCAGCATTCTCATAAGTGTCGTTGAGACTGCCCAAAACAGAATCTACATGAGAAGCACACCATAAAAAAGACTCAAATTAACATATTAATGGAGGTTGGTTTAAAAAAAACTGGAACCACAAAGACCCTTTATAGAAACAAAGTCATTTAGTGTTTCATTTTATTTTGCTTTTGTTGACTTTATTATTTTGTTTTTTGGGTGAGGGTGGTAACTTAAATCTCAAGCAACACTTCATAGAAAACCACTGAGGGTAACAGTGTGGTTTAAGAGAAAGTCCCCCCCAATCCCGCACCCCCCTATAGTTGCTGAGGTCTTTATTCTCAGTGGTGTACTTTCAGGTTTTGATGCACTTAGTGAGAACTTTTTTTCACTCAGCCCAGCCAATCAGGATCTGGAATCATAATACGCTCGCTTGACAATCATAATACGTTCACAATGACCAGGCTTGGTCATTACTGTGGAAGCTGAACCCGGTCACAGAGTCGACATGACGAACACTGGGCCCAACAGCTTCTCATGCGAAACGCAGGAAGCAGCGATTTAGCGAAGCTAAAACGTGAAGCGCCATGTTAGCGACAGCCCAGAGCCAGCCTGCAGGGGCTAGCTACTGCCACTGAGGCCCACCCTGAAAAACCTTGGCATAGCTAAACAAAATGTGACGTGGACTGCAGTTACAGGTTGTACCGTATAAAGAGTTTTTAAAATGTCAACTGCGTTCATTCTTCGTTCCTGCACTGGATCACATGGAAGGGCCAGGTCTGCTTTCTGTGTAAAGTAAATTATGTGTTTAAATGTAAATATGCAGATTAATTAAAACATATTAGGGAAAGAAAAAGTGTCATGTTATGAAACGCAAAAAATGACACCCTGACTGACTGTGGTAGAATGCGTAAGATCCAGTCTTCAGAAGTTTCCAAAGAGACTACGCAGAGGGAGAGCAGGGGATGAACTTTTATGCACAAAATATAAATAATTATACTTTTTAAAAAAAAAAAAACATCAAAGGGTAGACTTAAAGGAAGGAGTACAAAGAGAGGAGAACAGAGAAAGAGAATAGCGAATTTGCCGTGTTGCCAAAGCAATGGAACTGCGGCTTTTTAAAAAAAAAAAAAAAATTTTTTATGACAGTTGACACAGAATTGGACCCGATTTCCTTTTATGTTTGAGAAGCAATAACAGGAGAAGAGCGGGAACGCAAACGACGCCAGGGGCTCCACGAGCCGGCCGACACCCCCCCCCGCCAGAGGTCAGACGAGTTCTCCAAAATTCGGGGTCCAAAGAGGAGAGAGAAACGCGAAAGCAACGTGCCAATAACAGGTCTGCAGTAACGGTCCATGTCGATTATGAATCTGTTTATGAATCATAAGGAAATCCACTACAACCCTCACAATGCTCTCTTTGTCCTTCCAACATTTTTTAAAAAATCAGAATAGTTGGCTTTATTTTATCTGAATTCTCAGAATGCATCCGTTTCATTTCGTTAGGACCAAGCGACGAATCTGTTTATTTAACATTTTTCTGCAGAGCTAATCAAGTTGTGAAAGTGAAAACCACAGAAAGAACCCCAGGCTGAACGGCGGACTTGGTGCTTTTCGGGGCACGCATTGCAGGATTATAAAAGTCTCCTTTTTAGAAACTGGGTGTGTTGTGCTAGCAACTTTCCACAAGCAGTCAAAAAAAAAAACGTGGAGAAAAACAATGTTTTTCACATTAAATTATTTTTTTCCATAATTAAATGGTGGAGCTGATCCACGCGCTAGAGCGGTGCATTAACAGGATGGGCCACCCAGCAACACCCAAACGTAGTTTTAATTCATCCAGCACACGTTACCCTGTGATTACTCAGTAAATGTATATTCATGTTCTTGAGGGGTCGAATGCTGCATAGAACTGTGTGGACGTATCTGCATCGTCGGAGCGAACAGGTTCTGATAGGACCACTAGTTCTACCAGACCTGTACGGCCAACCAGAGTTGGCGCTGGTGCAGACGGGATTCCATGCCAGACCAGGTGGGAGCCAATCAACACCCTGGGAACCGGATACCATGGCATGTTTTATGGACACGGCTCCACACTTGCCATCAGAAGCACTTGGAACGTAAACTCTTTCCTGGCAACAAACCAAAAGCAGCCGTTCTGTTCACAAACTGGCTTGTGGCGCAAAGTCAGCAGTTACTGCCTATACTGAAATACAGGGAAATAATAAAAGGAGATGCCGCGACTGCAGAGTTTGGGTCCGACATGTTGGGTTCTCACGTCAGAGGACGGTCACACATCACCGAGAAGGGTAACAGAACCTGTGAAGGGTGACGGATCGCACTGCTACTGTCCGCTAGGACCCGCGTCAGAACCCAACCCTATTATCCAGGACGGGCCCGGGGCCTCTTACAGATGGAGTTTGCCGCGCTGCTCGGCTCCCTGGAACCCAAATACTGCAGCAGCTGAGTGAGGAGGGAGGCCTCTGCCCCTGGGCCTGGCAGGGCCGGCTCATGTGGAAACTCTGCTCCGAGCCCCGGGTCGTTATTTCCAAACGCGGGGAACACGAGCCGTTTTACGGCCTCGCCGCGAAATTAGGAGCGGCGTTCACGACCGCGCCGGCGGCGGGAATGCCGAGGATTCCCCCGGAACGTTCCGGAACCCACCGCGCACCCGTCAGTCACGGGCTGGGTTTTTTGGGGGGGGGGGGGGGCGATTAAAAGAATCTGAGACCGAAGTGAGAGATGACTCCTGCGGTTCAGCTGGGTGGCACTGAGCTAGCAGCTACCCCGTCCAACAGCAACAATCTTTGTATTTCAAGGGATTTTAAAGACTGAAGGAAAACTAAATGAAATAATAAAGGATTTATATGACAGTTTTCATCTCAGGATTCTAAGATTCCCCACCCCCGCCGCCTATTTGTCACTGTTTTACAACTAAAAAAAATCCAACCTGTGAGTGAGTGAGTCTTAAGCAGGGAGGTCGAGAGGTAATGACATCTCGTGTCCAGCAGGGGGGGATGTTGACCCAGCCTGCTCCATCTATGCTGCGTTTCTTCAGAAGCAGCCACAGGAAAGCTAGCTGAAGAGCTGAAGACCCTCCTGGTGTGGTCTGGAGTGAGCAGTGCTGTCCAGTTGGTACTGTGTTAAAGGTTCTGTGTTTGCTATGATGTTAAGGGTACTGCGTTTCATACAGTGTTAAGGGCACTACAGTATGTTAAGGATACTGCATTTTGTACAGTGTTATGGGCACAGCTATTGGTGCAGTGTACAGGCTACTGTGTTATGCGTACTGCGTTTGGTACAGTGTTAAGGCTATTATGTTTTCTATGATGTTAAGGATACTCCATTTTGAACACTTCTAGGGGCACTGCCCTTGGTATAATGTTAAGGGTACTGTGTTTCGTAGGGCGTTAATGGTACTGCATTTGGTGTGGTGTTTATGGAAACTAGCATCTTGCCATCCTGCTGTGTTTTGACCACTTGTGGAGAAATATCTGGAGTGGTACCTTGGGGGACTGCTTCCCCTTAGAGCCTGGGGGGGGGTTTGGGGGATTGGGGGGGGTGCTATATAGCTCCCAGCTCCCCTCAAGCACGGATCCCCCTGCAGTCTGCCTGGAAAAGTCTTGTTTCCATGGCGAGTGAATTCTACAGCAGGGACGGGGAGAGACGTCTCAGTATGACTCCCAGCTAAGCCTCACTTAAGCCTTACCGCTTTGGCATCAGGGGAATTTTCCTAATGGGGAACACCCGAAATTCAGCTTCGGATTCCCTCGCACTGAGAAACCCAAAAAAACACGGGGGGGCCCACAGGGAGCACCGCCCCGACCCAGACTTCCACAGACACATGGGCCCAACAGAGAGAGGCTGGTCTGGCGCAGCGTTTGTTTGGAGATTAGCTGTTGTGTTTGGTGCATTAGGTGCAGTGTTTGGGTTTTTTGGGGAAGTGTGTGCCGTTTTAGGTGCAGTGTTTAGGTGACACGTTTGGACTTTGGTGCTGGTGTTTAGGTGAAATATTTTCATATTCACAGAGGGCTTTGGTTGCGTTTTTTTGGATATGTGTGGTGTTCAGACAGAATCCCTGTGTCTTGTGAAAAGTCAGGCTGCTCCAAAACAGATTAACTAAAAAATTTACTGTATATCAAAATATTTTTTTCCAAGCACCCACACAGCGGCTACTTATTTATTTATCTCCTCTGTATTGCTGTCATATGTCATGTGACTGAGACTTGGACCAATGAGACTGCTCAGATCCCCTGGGTGTTTAAAAACAGCAGCTGTGATTGGAGGATCAGGACCGGGTGTTCGTATGTAAGTGTGTTCCAGGCGGAGCCGTTTATGTCAAACCTCACACACGGTCACCTTCCCGTCCGTGCAAATCATCACTAACGCGTTCCACTGAACGGGGAAATGCTCGCTCCGCTAAACAGGAAGTGGCAGGGTTTCTGCTAAACAGGAAGTGGCAGGGTTTCACCACGTTTAATTGGAATGGATATACGTATTCGCAGAGCACAGAAACATAATCAGGGTCTTACCGTGAAGCTCTAGCTTCCTGGATCCTTCCGAATAAACGGGAACGGTGACTAAGGCTTCAGGCCTTCTCCTCTGCATATGAGGCAGTTTTCTTCATTAAGGTGATGGGCCCTTCAGCCTTACTGTGCAGTTATTAGACCTAATGAATGTAAAAATGAGACGTACATTAGGGTTCTGTTTGTGTTGGCCCTACGCCAGCCGCTTGCTCCTAAAATTTGATCTTTTTTTCCCTGCTCTGTTACACGGGCTGTGCACCAGGGGAGTACTGAGAGGGTGAGTATGCATGGACTCAGCACAGACCACAACACAAACCACAGCACAGGCCTCAGCACAGACCACAACACAAACCACAGCACAGGCCTCAGCACAGACCACAACACAGACCACAGCACAGGCCTCAGCACAGACCACAACACAGACCACAGCACAGGGCTCAGCACAGACCACAGACCACAACACAGACCACGACACAGACCACAGCACAACCACAACAACAGACCACATCACAACCACAGTACAGACCGCAAGAGACTGCAGCTCAGACTGCAGCACAGACCACAACACAGACTGAAGCACAGACCACAGACCTTTTCCCTGTAAAATAAAAAAGCATCTTCCCTAAGCCATCTTATTTACCTTAGAGGGGCACAGAGCAGCTCTAACATTCACATCTTCTTTTAGGGGCTATTTTCCATCACTACAGCATGAAAAATATATTCATAAAGGGTGTACATTCATGCAGGGCATTTCCATTAGAACCCTCCCCCCAGCCCCCTGCCCCAAATGCACAGCTTTTACACGTTCACCCTCCCCGCATGGGATGGGGACCAGCAGGGGTGAGGTGTGTGTGTGTGTGTGTGTGTGTGTGTGTTTGGGGGGGGGGGGGGGGGGGGGATAAAGGGGTACTCTGTGTAGAATTAGGGCCCCCGCCCCTCCCCCCACTCCTGAGTGCAAAGGCCAGAGGAAATCTGGACTCTTATCATACGACCGATCCCGCCTGTCTGCCTCTTAAGAACTGTTTGTGTATCTATGTCAGGGAGTAAAAAGTGAGCTACCCGAGATTTCCTCAAAAATACGAGGTTTGGAGGGACGTTGGGGGGGGGGGGGGAGGTATAACGTAAACACAGGAATGATCACCGGTAATGTAAGGTGGGGGCAGGGGGTGGTGGGGGGTGGGCAAGAGGCGATTTGGGGATAAGCGCTCTCACGCACAGACAGAGGTCCCCAAACCCGGGGCATCCCCGGGACGGTGCTCCCACAATGCACCTCTCTTCGCTCAGGTGCTGAAGTTAGACTGGTTTCCTGTCAGTATGTGTGTAAATGTCATAGCCGTTTCCAGTCAGTATGTGTGAAAGGTTAAACCTGTTTCCTGTCAGTATGTGTGAAAGGTTAAACCTGTTTCCAGTCAGTATGTGTGTAAATGCCAGATCTGTTTCCTGTTAGACCTGTTTCCTGTCAGTCCGAGTTAAAGGTTAGACCCGTTTCCTGTCAGTATGTGTGAAAACTTAAACCTGTTTCCTGTCAGTGTGTGTGTAACTAGATCCGTTTCCTGTTAGACCTGTTTCCTCCCAGACCTGTTTCCTGTCAGTCTAAGTTAAAGGTTACACCTGTTTCCAGTCTGTATGTGTGAAAGTTTAGACCTGTTTCCTGTCAGTTTATGTAAATGTTAGACCTGTTTCCTGTGCATTTCCCATTTTTCACTGATGGACACTCAGGTGCCCTCTGTACTTGTTTTATTTTTTATTTTGACCCAAATTCAAGTTCTGTCACCAGACTTCACCTACAAGAGGTGTCAAATAACGCAAACCTGTCCACAGTGCCAAGCTAAGCACACCAACAACAACAACAAAAAACCTGCCTGAAAGAAAAAACTGAGACAGCAGCAGTGCAAACAGGCACAGTGTCTGCATGCATCTGAGTTTCTGGCAGGAGCTGAACTTCCTTACATTCCGGAATTTAGAATACTCGCGAGAAACCCAGTTACAATGTAGCGATGGCATTCTATTTTTAGAAGAGAAACGGAGAGTGTTCATCCATACATCCATTATCTATACCCACTTATCCTGGGCAAGGTCGTGGGGGGTGCTGGGGCCTATCCCAGCATGCACTGGGCAAGAGCCAGGAATACACCCGGGACAGGCCGCCAATCTATTGCAGGGCACACACACCATTCACTCACACCTATGGGCAATTTAGAATCTCCAATTCACCCGCGCAGACACGGGGAAAACATGTGAACTCCACACAGAAAGGCCCAGGTTGGGATTCAAACCCTACTTGCTGTGGGGTGGCAGTGCTACCCACACCACTGCACCACCACAGAGAGAGTTCATTCTGACAACTCATTTCACCCATTTCACGTAAAAAAAGCAAGTTATAGGACACAAACGTTTCTGGCACAAAAGCAGTCTTCTCCTCCAGTTTAAGAGGCATGCCCTTCTCCCCCTTCTCGGACCCTTTCTGAGAATAAAAGAAGATGGACGCCGCTGATATTCAGGAGACGCGATTCAAAAAGTACATATTTACACAGCCCGTGACTTCTGTGGTCTCTAATCGGCCGGATTGCCATCTGCTGTCCGTGAGAGGCTGCTTGATTCAATTACCTTCCTCAACCTCCTCCTCCTCCTCGTCCTCCTCACTATAATCGGCAGAATCTCTTTTTTTTTTTTTTTTAAAGTATCTTAAAAGCTTTGTATCGGCTACGATTCCATTGGCGTTCTGTGACGTGGGATCCTCTCGAGCTCAGTCAGAGGGTTCGACTCCGGTCAGCACGCACTCCAGACCGGCCGAGGTTTCTGTCTCGCAGTCATTCGAGCCGAAATGCGGTTTTCCCTCAGGCCAATCCACCGGCAAAGTGCTGACATCAAGCTCTTATCTCATTGGCTGTCATGTACAATTTAAAGTGCCCTCGGACAGATCAGAGATGTCATCTCAGCATTTTAAAGGCACTCAGAATGCTGCAGGAAGCTTGCTTTACTAATTTCCCGGGCAAAGATTCAAGGAAAGAGAAACCCTGTTGGAAAAAACAAACCAAAAAAAAAACAAACTTGGAAATGAGAAGTCGAAGAGGCATGTCGTGTGCCATCGCGTCCTGCTAGCTTTTCCTTTAGGGTTTAAGGGTTTCTGAGGGTCAGAGATGCCCAGCATTTAGAAAAATAATCAGCTGACAAGCTGAATGCCAAACCCTCATAAATAAAGTGCATTTTTATTAATAAAACACTGTAGCCATCATAATTAAGGCCGTTGGCTACCTGAAATTTAACAGCAATAATAATCATTAATACACTAATACAAAGACATGTGGGTGAACAAGTACAGGAGAGGCCACTTTTTGACTGCATATTTTCTGTAGTTTTAATTTAATGTAGCACGCACTTCCTTATTTAAGTAAATAGGACTGAATGATGCTATGACAATACGTAAGTTATAAGCTATTAACATGTAACTTGCATATTGCCATAGCTCCAGTCCTAATTATATAGTACATGCATTCTTCCACACACCACACACACACACACACACACACACACACAGCACTTAACAGGGGTACTAGTCCTGGTCCTAAAGGGAAAACAATGATTTTCCGATTACCAAGTGATACTGCTAAGGATACACGTCTCAGGTGTTGAAAGCTTGTGGTTAAATAATGTGAAATTGAACACCTGGTTTGTTCAGTGAGCAGATCAACCCTTCAGTAAATATGAGTGGTGAAACAGTAGGCCTGGCGTGCTCCATATTCAGATTATCCCAGCAATAAATACGTATGCAGTATAACAGCTAGGGGGCCAATGTTAGTGTGTGGGGGTGGGAGCGTCCCCCCCCCTAAATCTGGAATGGGTATCAGTGGTGATCCCGTAAGGCCATCGCCCCCCCCCCCCCCCCCCCCCCACGGCCTTTACGAGATATAACTCAGGCCCATGACAGTCCCACAGGGCAGCAGTGTGGCCATGAAATCACGAGCTGTGAAGCGCTGTGCCTGCATTATAACTCCCTTGTGCATGTGTTATAACTCCCCTGTGAACACATTATGACTCCCTTATGCCAGCATTATAACTTGAGTTTTGGGTTCAATAGAACTGGAATTCTGGGGTTCAGGGGAACGGGAGTTTGGGGTTCAGGGGAACTGGAGTTTGGGGTTCAGGGGAACAAGAGTTTGGGGGTCAGGGGAACGGGAGTTTGGGGTTCAGAGGAACTGGAGTTTGGGGTTCAGGGGAACTGGAGTTTGGGGTTCAGGGGAACGGGAGTTTGGGGTTCAGGGGAACGGGAGTTTGGGGGTCAGGGGAACGGGAGTTTGGGGTTCAGGGGAACTGGAGTTTGGGGTTCAGGGGAACGGGAGTTTGGGGGTCAGGGGAACGGGAGTTTGGGGTTCAGGGGAACTGGAGTTTGGGGTTCAGGGGAACGGGAGTTTGGGGGTCAGGGGAACGGGAGTTTGGGGTTCAGGGGAACTGGAGTTTGGGGTTCAGGGGAACGGGAGTTTGGGGTTCAGAGGAACTGGAGTTTGGGGGTCAGGGGAACGAGAGTTTGGGGTTCAGAGGAACGGGAGTTTGGGGGTCAGGGGAACGGGAGTTTGGGGTTCAGGGGAACGGGAGTTTGGGGTTCAGAGGAACTGGAGTTTGGGGGTCAGGGGAACGGGAGTTTGGGGTTCAGGGGAACGGGAGTTTGGGGGTCAGGGGAACGGGAGTTTGGGGTTCAGGGGAACTGGAGTTTGGGGTTCAGGGGAACGGGAGTTTGGGGTTCAGGGGAACTGGAGTTTGGGGGTCAGGGGAACGGGAGTTTGGGGGTCAGGGGAACGAGAGTTTGGGGTTCAGGGGAACGGGAGTTTGGGGTTCAGAGGAACGGGAGTTTGGGGGTCAGAGGAACGGGAGTTTGGGGGTCAGGGGAACGGGAGTTTGGGGTTCAGAGGAACGGGAGTTTGGGGTTCAGGGGAACGGGAGTTTGGGGTTCAGGGGAACGGGAGTTTGGGGTTCAGAGGAACGGGAGTTTGGGGTTCAGGGGAACGGGAGTTTGGGGTTCAGGGGAACGGGAGTTTGGGGTTCAGGGGAACTGGAGTTTGGGGGTCAGGGGAACGGGAGTTTGGGGTTCAGAGGAACGGGAGTTTGGGGTTCAGAGGAACGGGAGTTTGGGGGTCAGGGGAACGGGAGTTTGGGGTTCAGGGGGAAATAGAGTTTTGGGTTCAGTTCTCAGGTCTGGCACAGCTGTCATACTCATCCTAAGCTCCTATCACCGTGGAGACAAGCATCTGCTAAGCAACTACATTTTGCGAAATAAGAGTCTGGTTTACTGGCCCGTTTCCTCTTCAAGGACACACTCAACTGCAATGTCACAGGCGTTCCCCCCCCCCATAAATGACGTCACATCCTGTTTCCCCCCTCCCATAACGCACCTCTTTTCAGCACAGGTCAGTGAACTGAAGCTAAATGAGTAACCAGACGCAGGTGAGGGAGCCAGCTCTCCGGCGAGATGAAAAAATAAAAGAAGCAGATAAAAGATCTGAACTGTCAGCTCAATGTCGCATCCATACATCTGTCTGTCTCCTTGGAGACAGAGAGAGAGAGAGAGAGAAACACTGAGGAAGCCGGTCAGATTTTTAAGAGTGACTCCAGAGCCAGAACCTGAAGGTATGAGAGGCAGGTGAGGCAGGTGAGGCAGGTGAGGCAGGTGAGGCAGGTGAGGCAGGAGAGGCAGGTGAGGCAGGTGAGGCAGGTGATTGAGGTAACGGGCGGAATCTCACAGAGTTCCACTCACAATAAAGGGCTTAAAACATCAAACCTCTCCTGTAGGTGAATTTCACACAGATTCCAGGTGCATTCCACACGTGGAGCCCAGGTACATTCCAGGTGCGTTTCCCGGTACATTCCAGGTGCGTTTCCCGGTGCATTCCAGGTGCAGTTTTTCACACGGCACAGTGTGGGATTACAGGTAATTGCAATAAGAAGACGATCCAAACATGAAAGCAAAAGGCTGCAACTCATGGAATTCAACATAAAATTAACCTGTGACTGTTTTTTTAACAAAAAGAATGAAATAATTGTTTATTGTACAGGTACAGACAAGTACAGGTATATAACCAAATGCTGGTTTTCTCAGGAAGTAATAATGGAAATGTACACTTGCCATTTGAAAGTTGTTAAAGATTTATTGTACTTTATTTCAAACTGTATTGCAGTTTTGCACAAACTCAGGGGATTCTTTAAGAAAACATATCACAATGGAAAAAGCATGTTGGCTTGATGGCTATCCAAAAAAAATCCGTAAATAATCTGCTCTCTGCAGAATTTTGGGACTGATTTTCTACACTCGAGCAAAACCCATTAAGATAGAGCCATTCCAGATCACGCGTGACTGGAGAGGAAGATATAATTACTTTCAACATCGACACAGTCCAGCAACTGAAAAATTAATCAGGGAGTACAGGGGTAATCTCTGTATGAATAAGACATTAAGACTCTTAGGCGAAATCCCTACATGAATCAGCTAGACATTAAACCTTTACTGGTAACTCCCGAATTAATTCGATTCTTAAGGGGAGTTCCTGAAACGACCATTCAGGATTAATATCTGAATAAATCAGATGTAAGATTTTGGGAGTAATCCCTGAATGAATTAGACTTTACACTTTTAGGATTAATCCCTGAATGAATGAAAGAGCTGTACGGAACCACATGCTCTCCGCCAACACGCCAACTTCGCCATCATCAAACGCAAGGCTGCTGCTTTTAACGGGCCAGTCCCTTTAACGCGATATCCACGGTTCGTTTGATATGCCTGCCGCAACCGCTTCACTTGTTACTTTTTTGGCTGGACCGCAGCAGCGGAGCCAGCCCTATAAACGCGAATGTCTGTGACTGAGTGATGAAGTTACACCATTGGTCGGCAGAGTTATGAAGTTACACCATTGGTCGGCCGGTCCAGCCATATACTAGGTTTTGACCTGGTATTGTTTTATTAGGCACAGATTCTGATTCGTTCATGCGGTTCGGTTGTTAAAGCGCTCTAAAGTTTCCAATCGCCGGTAAATATGGCACAGCAGCGTGTCTAAACGTACTTCGGAATTACTCCGTGACAGCGCTGAAGGGAGATTTTTCTCGGCATCGCCCCGACGGTTTTTAATATCCGCCATTTCAAAAACAGCAGCTATCCTGTGCGATCTAGGCTTTGACGGCCTGTATGGCACGTGAATGTATATTAGACAGTGATATGGATTTCAGAGGTTTCAGAGTGAGCCAGGGAGGCTCATTTTCATTGGCAGGAGGAAACCAGAGCGCCTGGAGGGCCACACAGAGAGGATCCGGGCCGGCCGGGACTCGAACCCAGATCCTCCTTCTTGCGAGGCAACAGTGCAAACCACGGGGAATCGCTGATGGGACATAAACATATCTAATGTATACCTATATTTAGGTATGGTTATCAAGTAGAATAACATGCATGCTAGTGGTGGCTCATTTAGGCCTAAGAAAATGTAATATTTCTCTGGGGCTCAGGATGGGTGTGGGGGGGGGGGGGTGTTCATAGAGTCCTGATCCTGAATCGCTGCTGTTTTCCTGGTCAGGGAGGGGGAGGGGGGTGGGGGTGGCAGGAAGGAGGGGAGGTGGGGGAGGAAAATCTGCTGTGAATTATCACTCAAACTCCTCAGATGGGCAAATGGGGGGGGGGGGGGGGGTTCAGTCCTGTTCTCAGTTCCTGCAGACCATGCTTGCAAGAGGGCCAGATTTTTAGTGCCTTTCTAATATGAGCTTTGGGAGGATGGGGGGCAGGAACGTGACATGGGGGTGATTACAAACTCCATTTGATATACAGCATGAGGGAGAGAGAGAGAGGAAGTGGGAGAGAGACACAGAGAGGAAGTGAGAGAGAGAGAGAGAGAGAGAGAGAGGGAGAGAGAGGAAGTGGGAGAGAGACACAGAGAGGAAGTGAGAGAGAGAGAGAGAGAGGGAGATGTGAGATTCCTCTCCAGTGAGGTTAGCAGAACCCCGTTTATGGGCCTGTTTGATGAACAGTGGTTGCATTGATGTCACAGAGTTTAGAGTCTCTATTTAGAAATGGGCCAGTGTGCTGGATGAGGGAACCGTAGAATACACAGCCAGAACACTGGAGAAGAGGTCATCTCAGGTCATTTTTAAACACTGGGGTTTTGGGGTAGCGATGCACCCCCGAGATGAACCCCCCCCCCTCCCCCTTTGTAGCCTTTGCAATTCCACAACCAACAGTAAATTTTCAGTTTAATCTGAGTAATCCATGTCTGTCCCTATAACGCCCGGTAAAAAAAATAACTTCCTCCTCCATCAAGCGAATTATTTTCCTGTTTTCACTGCTTTGTACTTTAGCTGATTTTGAGAAAATACAGTGAAGTATACTGAAATATTCCAGTTATGTAAATTAATTTAAAATGAGAGACTACAGAAAATATGACATTATTTACAGTTTCAACGCAAAAATCGTCAGAAAAAAACAGGTCCGGTAAAAGACCTACTTTTATATATGTTTGTATATGCAGCCTATGAATGCACATACTCAGCTTTGGAGTCTGCGTATCAGTAGGCACCATTAATTGCACAAAACTGTGCAATGCATATTTTTTAAAAAACAAAAAACTTCTATAATTAAATCGAATGTCTCCTTAATGATAACAAAAAGTTAAATTGATAAATTAATTAGTAACATCTTCAAAAAATAACAAAACCAAAATCCGAAGAACTAACATCCGGGGAAGTCTGAACATGTCCGCACTTTATTTATTTTTATTTTTCCCCTCGTGCATTTTAATAGACTCATATGCTATAAATAACTAAATGTACACCAAAGACCGGGAAAAGTCCGAACCAAGATAAACAAGCGCAGTAAGGCGCAAACACAGAGGTGGTTTGTTTATTATGATTTTAATTATTCAGTCGTTACATCAATTAGTCAGAAGCTGACAGCTGCGTTAAAATGTAGAAGTTATGGTAATCTTGCGAAAACTCTCCTACTCCGCCAAGAGCAGGCACTTACAAGGACGGTGTGTGATTTATATACTGAAAAATGTTACCATGGGAATATTCAGCGACGGAGCAAATACACTCTGAAGGGGAAAATTGTGTGTCAAGCTCCCGTGTCAACTCAAATAACCAACTTTAATTATAGCGAGTTTCGCCGACAAATTTTATTTTATTCTCCTGGACCCGTGTTGAGCGTATATTCTTGAGTACACAACGCGAACGCCTCGCAGTCTGGCGGAGAGAAGGGTCCAACTAGCCTGTAACATAAATACGAGCTCCCGGCGTTTAATTGCGAGCGGCGGGGGGCCCAGATCCAGATTTCGCCTGGACAAGTTTATAATACGCGGATGTTACAAAGGGAGCAATGGGGAAATATGTAAAGCATTCTTCTGGAGGATGTTTTAATTTAGACTGCGAACTAAGTTCTGTCAGTCTTTCATGTCGCCCCCTTCCTCCCTGGCGTTAACTATTTATACGTCGCGAGAGGAACAGAAAAACAAATTGCTCTCATATGTGGTCCGCTGTCATTCCTCAAATGCAGTCCCCCCCTTGGGAATATCACACATCTGCTAATAAAGAAAACGCTTTAAAGTGGCTGATTACAGTGGAGCATGAACGAGCGCGAGCACCCTCCCTCCCCGCGCCACAAGATCAAGGGAGGCTCGAGCCGTGCGGCTCCGCTCTGCGCGCCAGTTGTATCAAAGAACCAGAGCAACTGACAAGATGTCTCCACGCCGTTGAAAACGATGAATTAGCCTATGCAGCCTTTTTCATTCTTGGAGAAACAATCCTATGTAATCAACCGCGTGCCGTGAAACGAATGTATAAATTATGAAGGGAAATTAAATGGGAGCATACTAATAAAAATCCGCGCGCCACTGGCTCCAACGTGTAGCTTTAGCGTATTTACAGATGTGCGCGCCATGTGGCGCGTAACCGCACAGGACCGGTAGGGCCCCGCTCCCGACTGTCTCATGGCGCGGTAATGAGTTATATGAATTATAGCGGCTTGAACCTTGCCTCACTGTAGCGCCCACGGGAACATTTGCGGGCATTATCCCCGGGACATTTTTACGGTAAAGGCATCGGCGGTCAGGGTCTTTATTTTTAACCATAAGCGCAAGTAATAGTGACATGTTTTAAGGTTTCAAATCGCTCTGTCTCACTCACACACGCCCCATTCCCTGACCTTGGCAGTGGGTGG
This sequence comes from Anguilla pacifica, assembly GCA_039654925.1. Classification (NCBI taxonomy): domain Eukaryota; kingdom Metazoa; phylum Chordata; class Actinopteri; order Anguilliformes; family Anguillidae; genus Anguilla; species Anguilla pacifica. Next base: position 63,406,367 of record CM077289.1, on the reverse strand, counting down.
CGTCCGGCTCACCCCCCCCCCCCCCTTCCCCCTCCCCCCCTCTGCAGGACAGCTACTGCTGGTGAAATCCAAGAATAACCTGTAAATTTGCGGCGGTTGTGTGGGGGCGGGTTTAGTCGACAGGCCAAGCGCGTCGCTGCAAGGTCCTTGAGTTACTGCCCCGCTGACAGGACCAGACGGAAGAGGTGGCGCGGTTTTTCAAAAAAGAAAAAAAAAGGAAAAAAACACGATAGTGGCCTGACTGTGAAAACATTTTCACCGTAGCCGACCCTCACTGTTTTTATAGGCTGTAATCCTCGCGCTGAAGACGCTCCGCTGAAATCCTGAGGAGAAACGTCCGGACGCCGCGACAGCGCTCCCAGTTCTCTCGCGAATGCGTTTACTTTTTTAGCTTCATCGCGGCTCGTGAACTCACTCGGCTGTATCCAAGGGTTCTGTCCACACACACGCGCTGGTTAGTCACTCACATAATGAAACAGGCCAAGGTTAAAAATGTGTATAAAATTAAAGAAAAGGGGAAATGTTTGTCGAGCAGCGTTTGGATAGAATGACACACAGACAGTTTAATCCTGTTTGTGTGTCTTTCTATCCAAACACTGCTACATCATCTCTGTCAACATGCAGAAGGTTTAAAGAGAACAGTGCCCCTCTAAAATCATACACAGACACACAGACACACACACACACACAGTCTCTGTTACACACACACACACACACACACACACACACACACACACGCTGTCTTCTATCCCTCTGAACACACCACACTTTAATTAGGCCTCTTCAAAGGAATATCACACGCGTTTTGTATTAGCTGGTTTACAATTTCTTTTTTATTTCTGTTTGTTTACTTCAACACTACAGCTAAAGTTGATTAAGACACAGTTTCTCTGGGACAGGACATGTGCATCCAAATGTGACAGTGGTGTGTTCCTAACTGCTGTTCCTCTCAGATCTACACTGGAGAACTTTCAAAGATCCAAGCCCTGTTTTAATCCAACCACAATACGCTTTCTTCCACATTCAGTTTTAGATGGTTTTTAAATGAGATTTTTCTGCAGACCATGACAGTCTTACTCATTTAATTGTGCATTTATATTCACTCACTTTGGAGAATCTCACATGTTAAATGAGAGAATCTGACATGTGATTAGAGAATCTCTGATTTGATTAGAGAACCTCACACACTCAGTCATAGAATTCAATGGTCTATAGGGTGTAAAATAGTCACTGGCTCTCCTGTAGTACTGTGTGTGGCCTGCAGGGTGTAAAATAGTCACACACACACTGTGCACACACTTCCTGTGCAGTGCTTCTACGCGCTAATGAAGACACACAGCTCTGAAGCGGTCGGCCCTGATGCCGATGGTTGTGACGGCCATGTTTTGTGGTGAACGCCACAAGGCCGACCCGCCCGGAAGTGCACTGTGATTTACACACCGGACCCCCTCTCCGGAGGGTTCTGGGGAAGGGATTAGGGATTCCCGAACCTGGATTCCATCACGGAGCGAGGCTGCAGCATTACGGTTGGTCCCAGCAAGGAGGACCCCCCCCCCCCCACCCCCCACTGAGCAGTTTTAGGGCCCCAGCTCTCCCCAGCTCACCCCGCCCACACCCCGCCCCCCATCCACCCCCCAATCCCTGGCTGAAGACCAGCTGTTTTGTTGGGGTGTACAAGCCAAAGAATCCCTGCCCCCCCATATACACAGGTCAGCAACTGGAGCATCTCCCAACCCGAGCAAAATGTGGAGGTAAAACATTCGGAAGCGTTTTCTTCTGCATGGGCTGAATGCCCAAAATGAAACACCTAAAATTATAGAGAACCTCTAAGCTTTGATGGTTAAAAGCAGTGGTGGGAAGCCGTCCATCTGCTAGCCTTGCTGTTCTACCCGGTGATTCATGGCTGCGGCCAAACAGGTGAGTGTGATTTGGGCACTCCGGACTCAGACGCCCTGCTGTGCCTGGAGCTGATGCTGCTGCTTTCACTGTACACCCCTGAAATATGATTCACTGTACACCCCTGAAATATGATTCACTGTACACCCCTGAAATATGATTTACAGCGCACCCCTGAAATACAATTGACTGCACCCCTGAAATTTGATTCACAAATACACCCTTGAAATACAATTCATCATACACCCCTGAAATACGATTTACTGCACACCCATGAAATAGAGATTGACTGTACACCCCAGAAATACAACTGTACTGCACACCCCTGAAATAGGGATTTGCATACACAGATATGGAAACCTTCTATAAAGACAATGGAACTCATTCCGGTACCAAAGATAAAAACTTACATGTATATCGATATTTCCATTTATAATTCATGTGCATTCTGTTCATTTATATATTTGGAAATTTACATGCATAATTTATATAATATGTGCACATATTGGTTGATTCCAAGGCTGCCTCATTTTGATGACCCATCTGTTTCTGAATGTTCATAACCGTGCACAAAATCGTTATTAACGTTATTAAGGAGCTGCTGAAAGAGGAATCGGGGCTGTGTGTAATTATCCAGTCTGAAAGCCACTTCACTGCACGGAAAAGGCTTAGAGACTGCATGGTTATATGTAAATGATATTCCAAAATTAATAAAACACATTATTATTATTATTACTATCTCATAATAAATATTTTTCTTAGTGTATGTGTGGGCTTATGACACCCTTATGTTTCTCATTAAAAGCAGATTTTTTTTTCCCGGCCTCTGCGATGGCGGGCGGGACTTTGATATTTGCAGCTGACCCAACGCTGGAAGGTTCCCTGTTGAAATAATGCTGTGTTGCGTCTCTGTCTCTCCGTGTTTTCCTTGGCCTGCCCTGATGACCCACTGCTGGCGAAGCACCCGTGGGCCAGAGAGAGACAGACAGAGACACAGCACTCTGCAGGCAGAAGATTTTCCCTCCTGGAAATAGAATTCTAAATTTTAAAAAAATTACCAAGAGACAAACAGATAGACGGAGAGACAAATTTCCATGGTTTGAGAATATTTACTGGGTCATATTTAATGCCAATTTGTGGACAAAACAGAGAGCTCTGGGAGTCAGAGAGACGACAGCACTGCATATCTCAGCATATTTCAGGGTAGTCTTTTCACTGTCAAATATTTTGACAGGTTCTGTTACTTAAGAGCACTTGACACATGACCTTGAAGAGAAATGGACATGACAACTGCCCACGAAAGCTTAACCTATCACAGAACGGCCGTGCAGTCGAAGGATGTTTGCATGCCATACAGTGTGACCTGCTTGGGTAGAGTGACTCAGCGGTGATGCAACGTTTGACTTCACGTGACAGCCTTGTGTCTCTTCGCTGCAGATAGCGCATCGGGGGATAGTGATGTCACACACCAGCGTGATCCATGCGCCACGCGATGTCGATTTGGACACACAAAGCCGCCTTAAACCGACCCCCCCCCCCCCCCAAGTGGGCTGTTTAAGGCAGAGCCAGAGCTGGATGAAGAGAGGAGGGGGACAGTCATTAAAGTCTGTTTGAGATCAGAGACTGCGAGGCTGTGATTGCTGAATGCAGGCCTTTGAGAGGCCCAGACCTCAGACACAAACATGGCAGGAACCACACGCACAGCTCCTGCCCCGCCATTGGCCCCTTCGCACCCGCCGCTGCCATGGAAACGCTAATCACGGGCCAATGAGTCACGGCGGGAGCCATGTCATCGACTCGCCCACCAGCATCACCCCCCCCCCCTCCCCACGCCCCCACGCCCCCCACGCCAACGTTTTACTGTACCCTATAATTATCATTCAATCCTGCTTATGAATTTCAGAGCTTGAATTTAATCCAGTTTTTATGGGGTGGAGGGTTGGGGGGGGGGGGGGGAGCAATAAGTGCATAAACAAATGCTAAATAGTTCAGCCTTTGAACATCGATTGTGTAACTCCATCTGAATTGTGAATGTGGAATGTTCTTAGCTTAGGTCAGTTTTCAGTTAAAATCATCCCCAGGGCCGTTTAACTCAAACAGAAATTCAGTACATTTCATATTTTAATAAATCCATTTCACGTTCAATGCAGCTTAGACCAGGGAGTCGTCATGTCAACAGTCCAGCTGGGTGTCCCACAACTGAGCGACTCTTTAAAATATTCAATAGATTTAAATATTTCACACTCGCACACACACACATTTGTAGACACACAACACAGATCCTTTGTTTTCTACGACTCAGATCTCTGTCAGTATCATAAACTGTCAGTTTATGAGAGGGACATGGTAAAACAATGAAATTATATCTTACAAAATGGATTTCTTGCTACACAATTAATATATTTATTCAACCATTTCTGCCAGTTTGGCAAGCCCAGTCGTATTTGAAAGACTGGCTTCAATACTGCAGGATCCGGCACATTTTTTCAGCCATGATTCCCTCCTCACTTCAGAAGGACAGGAAATTTGATTGGTTTATGACACAATTAAGGCCATCAAATTTAAAACAAGCCCTGTGTAATTATTGTGCAATTACTGTGTCATTACTGTAGTTATTAATTAACTTCACATCAATGTGACCAAAGGGTTTATTAAACCAAATACATCGAAAGGGCCAAGGTACAGTACCTACAATGACCCAAAAAAAGAGGAAAGTGATCAAAAAGAGGGCAAAACTGTTTGCATAACTAATATAATTTCCTCTTAAATGTCAAAATGATATATTGCTCTCAACTGAAATATGAATGAACTTCAAAAAAAAAAAAAACCAAAAAAAAAACCTCTGTTGTCTTTCCAAAATTGACAAAAAAGAATTCTGTTTAATCCCCCGGCACAACTGCGCCAGTCTCATGAAGAACATTACCCCGACCGCAAACTGCTCTCAGCCGCTCCAGAGCTGGAGCGCTTCAGAACAGACCCGCTCTCCGCTTATAAATATAACGCTTTATGGCGCCGTTATTCCAAACCATGAGACAGCCGAGTGGGAGGGGCCTTTGGCTCCTTTTTGGGGAGAGTGGGCGGAGCCTTTAGCCCTGATTCTGACACAGGAGGGAGAGAGTGGGCGGAGCCTATAGCTCTGATTCTGACACAGGAGGGAGAGAGTGGGTGGAACCAAAGCTCTGATTCTGACACAGGAGGGAGAGTGGGCGGAGCCAATAGCCCTGATTCTGACACAGGAGGGAGAGAGTGGGCGGAGCCTTTAGCCCTGATTCTGACACAGGAGGGAGAGAGTTGGCGGAGCCAATAGCCCTGATTCTGACACAGGAGGGAGAGAGTGGGCGGAGCCTATAGCTCTGATTCTGACACAGGAGGGAGAGTGGGCGGAGCCAATAGCCCTGATTCTGACACAGGAGGGAGAGTGGGCGGAGCCAATAGCCCTGATTCTGGTACAGGAGGGAGAGAGTGGGCCGCCTATTTCTATGATTGTGATAGAATAGGGGAGTGGGTGGAGCCTATTGCTCTGATTCTGATAGTACCCACCACTGTATCAGCCCAGCTATGCTATCTAGAGAGTACCCAACACCGTGCCCACAATGCACTGCTCTCTAAAGAGTACCCAACACTGTATCAGCCTAGCTATGCTCTCTAAAGAGCACCCAACACAGGGGATGGGCGTATCACTGATACCCCAGGCCACTCACCCAGCTGTAGTCTGCAACCCTTCATTGCCCAGGAAGTTTAGGGGAAAAATACAGAATAGTCCGGGCCCTGGAGCTCTGCAGCGTTGGGGCAGCTGTGATTTTCAGGGTCACGTGTCGTTCCAAGTCAGCAGCACCTGAAATGAAAAACAGAAGTTTATTTCGGGGAGAAAATTCTCGCGGCAGACGGCAGTCGCCACGGGAGACCGGCGGGATTCGTACGCCGGGTCCCGATAGGCCGGCCGGCCGGCGGAGAAATAAAACGAGCGCTTGAGAACTCGCAGACGTCTGTGGCGTGTTTTACTGTACCCTAAATATTTTGAATATGTCGGTGCTTATTTGGGATCAGACATCACAGGGCGGTGTCGGGAGTAACCCGAGAGCTCTGCCTGCTCTGGGTGAGTTTGTACGGGACAGTACGGCGCGGGGCGGGGCGGGGCGGGGCGGGGCGGGGTGAGGTGTGTTCTTGGCATAGGGTTACAGTGATGTTTTTGGGGGGGCTAGGGAGTGGTCATGCAGAACATCCAAAGGGATGTCAGATTTCCTAACTGCCGTTTCCACCCTCTTCCCCACGCTGCCGGCGGGGCTCTTGCCCCAACCCTCGAGACTGCTTCGAGAGTCGTCTGGTCTCCCCCACCTCTGCGGTCCAGCCCCTCCTTCGTCATTGCCTCCACCCTGCCCACACCTGCCGCCACCTGCTGTTCCCCATCACCGCCACCCGGCCCCACCCATCATCTGAGCCACACCACCTATCATATCTTCTGCATAAACTGGCTGACATGCTGGTCACCAGTCGGCACCCTGAGCCGACCAGAGGAGGATGGGTTTCCCCCTTGAGCCTGGTTCCTTCCGAGGTTTCTCCCCATCTGCACAGGGAGTTTTTCCTTGCCACTGTTGCCTTAGGCTTGCTCCTGTGGGGGTTTAGGCTAGGGTTGTCTGTAAAGCGTATTGTGACAACTGTTGTAAAATACGCTATACAAATAAAATTTGATTGATTGATTGATTGATGTCCAGCCTGAGGGAAAAAACAAATGATCTTTTATCTGTGCTTCTCTCTCTCTTATACTTTCATGAAGCACTTCTGGCACATTTTCTGAAATCTGCAATATAAATAAAAGATCATTGTATTTTTATCATTATTGTTATTCTGCACTGCATACCCTAGAGGTGTTTACACTGTTGAGTCTCACTGCACGTGTTAAATAATGCTCATCCATCGGCACGGCAACGGCTGATGATGTCGCATCACATGACCCCCCCTCAGATGAGTGACCAGCTCATAATTACTTAACGGCTGCCCCAGGCCGTGACCCTTGGCCCCTGAGGGTGACTCAGCGCAGGGGTGGTTTTCGAGGGGAGCGTGAGGTGGCCCGGGACAGCTGCGCTCCTGTGGAGGGCCTGTTTTTGTTTTCGGACAGTTCCAGTAAACGGCCTTTCTGTGCGCTGTGCTGTTACAGTGACAGGAATTCGGGCTCTGTGTCTGAAGAGAGTCTGTATCACTGATCTCATACGGCCTTTTAATGAGGGCTCTGTGAGACAAGCTGACTCACTGCCCGCCCGCACACACGCGCATACACACACACACACACACACACACGCGCATACACACACACACACACACACACACACGCGCATACACACACACACACACACACACACACACACACATGCACACACACACACACATGCACACACACATGCACACACACCACACTCTCTGCTGTGCTTTTGTAATCATGACCCTGAATGGCAGTCTGTGTCATCACTGTGGTTTTCAGTCCTTAACAGATTTCACTGTATTTACGGTTTTATTTTTTAAAGAGTTTTCATTGTCATGGGTTGCATGAGAACTATTATTATTACACAGAGTTACCTCACTGCTCAATGAGTAAGCATGTTACAGTAAATGGACACTATTTTTGGACACTATTTCAACCTTTTGATTCTTTCTAAATGCAGTGTTGTAAAAGTCACTGTTCTAGAACTCCGTTGCTTTCAGTTACCAGCAGTGATTGTGACATCAGCATCAGAATGTTCAGTTAAAAACATTCTAATTACAAATTACATACACCTTAAAGGCTTAACTATTATTTTGTGTAATACAATACGAAAGTGTAATAATATACATAGAAATATAATAAATTATTTATGGTGTAAAAATATATATTGTTTAAGAAATTAAAAAATGGAAATGTTTGAGTCAGTTTGCTGTATGAATCAATGATTCATCTCCTAAAGATAACAGTAGTGGGCCAAGACAGTCAACTGAGAGCTAATCTGGGAGGTTCTGTCCACTGAATTGCCTGGCAATGCTGTTAATAAACTGTAATATAGAAAACATATATTTGACAGAGCATAAAGCTCAGCCTTGCTCAACAAAGCTCCTCATAAATAGATGTTAGATCACAGGAATTTATTATGAGGAATTGTTGGGTGGATTGACCCCCCCCCCCTCCCCGAGATCGTGGCCTCCCCATATATTCTGCTGAGTTACACCGATGACTCATCCATTTAGTCGTTTTCATTCGCTGTCAGTTTTACACAGAATGTCCTCCCTCTGCCACTCCCCCCCCCCCCCCCCCCAAATAAAGGAATGAATTACAGCAGAGATAAAACGAAGGTTGTTTGGGGGAAAAAGGGACCAGACATTTCTCTTTCAGCACCAGACCGTGATGGTGTTGAGTCCTGGTTGGGCTCCCATAATGAAACGGATCAGACTCCCCCCCCATTGTGTGTGTGTGTGCGTGTGCATGAGTGTGTGAGTGTGCGTGCACGGGTGTCTGTGTGTGAGAGAGTGAGAGTGACTGTGTGACTGACTGAATGTGTGTGCGCATGTGTGTGTGTGTGTGTGTGTGTGTGTGTGTGTGTGCGTGTGTGTGTGCGTGTGTGTGTGTGAGTGTATGAGTGGTGCTGCCAAGCCTGGGCAGTCCACAGCCACACAGGGCCAGGGACAGACTGACAGACTGGCGGGGGAGGGGGGAGGGGGGGCGGTTCTGGACGGGTTTTGGGCCACCCAAACTGGGCCGGAGATGTTTTATTTGGTTAGCTGGCAGCCATTGGAAATTCCATCATTTGAGACTACGCATTAATGATGCTGAAAATCCAGAGCTCCCTCCCTCCCTCCCTCCCTCCCTCCTTTCCTCTCTCTCTCTCTCTGTCTCCCTCTCTCAGTCCGCCAGTGTGGCTGGGATTTCTATTAGCGCTGTTAAGCGTGGCAGAGCGCGTGGAGTCTGGTTGGCGCTTGGATGGGGGGGTGGGTGGGGGGGGGGCTCGGTCTGGGTGTCTGGCAGTGTCCTGGCCCTTGGGAGCAACAGAGCCAGAACAAAGCAGGAGGGACAGGGGGGTCCTAACATCAGGGGAAACCCCCCTGAGACAACAGAGAGACTATCACTGGGGGCCTAAAATCAGGGGAAACCCCCCATGAGACAGCAGTGAGACTACCTAGACCCATAGAGGGAGAGAGAGCAAGAGGGAAAGAGAGTGAGAGAAGGACAGAATGAGAGGGAAAAGACAGTGAGAGGAAGAGAGGAATGGGAAAGAGGGAGAGCGCCAGTTCAAAGAGAGTGAGAGAGAGAGGGAGAAAGAAAAAGAGAGAGTGAGAAAGACAGAGAGGGAGGAGTGGGAAAGAGAGAGAGACTCAAAGTGGAACTTTTAAGGGCAGAAGACAGTGGACTGTCACTAGAGAGCACAGGACCTCGTCTCCCTGAAGTCAGACACGATGGCGAAAGCAGCCGTCATAGACCTCATTAAGAACAAACCTGAGAGAAACACGATCCTCTGGGCAGCGTCCAGCACGGCTGGGGCTTCCGTCTGATTCAAACTAGACACAGGAAGTCATCAGGCCGTACCCAAAATCATTTATTTTATCTGCCCCTTTTTTAGATTTTTTGCAAAAACCCAGGTTCTTGTCTGGTGTCGCTAATTAGTTCTTACAGCCAAGGTTAAAATGGGCCGTTTCCACACTCGAACTGCATTCAATCCCTCTCTTAATTTTCATCTGTTCATATTCATTTTTAAAAATCTGGAAAAATGTGAAAAAATAACTCTCAGTAAGGTGGGTAAAAATAATCTCCAGTTTAACTCTGCAGAAAAGTGCAAAAAAAGGGTCGTGATTACCAAGTCTAGAGTCTCTTTAGGTAAGAATGCATAAGTGTCACCACCACCATGAACCTAACAGACTATGTATCGTGAATGCTTTATTATCATGCTGCACGCACAAACCCTGTGGATCCCAGACTGTGGATTCTGAATCCTGGTTCTTGAGACTCCTGGTGTTTAGACTCGTTTTGACTCGCTGGGTGACTGCGGTTATTGCCTTGCGGGTTTGACTCCACATTCTTGACTCGTAGTTTTGACTCCAGGTTCTTGACACCCAATTGTCAATTTAGACTGTTTTTTGCCTCCAAGTTTTCACTCTGGGTTTTTGACTCAGAAACACACACTGACTTACACATGCTTGCAATTTATTTAATTAAAAAAAACAAATCAAAAGTCCATGTCCATTGGCTGTCACAATACTAGCTGTACATTCAAATCATAAAATGTTAACGTGTGACATTTCTAAATCCCAGCAGTAAAATGTTAAAAACATTTTACTGCAGGGCCTCTCAATAAAATCCTAGTAAAAACTCTTCCTAAAAATGCTCTTCTGTTTGGAGGTCATGCTTGGCCAAGCTTCTAAGCCTTAAATCTTTAACAGACCCCTTATTACTCAACTCTTGCATAAACACAACAATTCAATAAAAATCACAAAAGGATTCAAACATGCCGATACTTCATATTTGTGTTTCTGGGGCATCCAAAAACATGTCATTCGGAAAAGTTTACATGGAGGGGGTCGGGGGAGTTGGGGAGATCTCAGTTTGCGCAAATAACAAACACTGCTAATCACTTTGATGAAGATGTACATTAAAAAAACTGCTCCAGTAAACAAGCTAAAGCTCCCAACAGCAGTGATCCTAAAACTCGGAGGGGAAAAACTTTTCCCCAGAGTTCGTCTGTGGCGGGTTGGGATCAAATTGAGGGGGTCGTGTCTGGGTGACTTGGGGTTCTTGGATGGCAACGAACCAGCACACTCTGCTCAAAAGAGCACATATGGATTTTACTCGAGTCCAAGTCGTCTCCCGTGTCTGGTCACAAATTAAAATCAGATTACAGAGCATTAAACAATAAAAAAGGGGGGATTTTGAATTTTCCCATCTCAGTAACAAACAAATCTGAAATTGCCAAATAAGTGCTGATAAAAAAACTGTTGCGAGGTCGCTTTACATGGTCATGTTTAAACTGCATGTGACATGTTGTTATGTAAACACGCAAAGAAAATGGCTTCAGAAAAATATCAACGTCTGGGCAAAGTGATTGGATTAGTCAGTGATAGCAGTTACAGTATAGTACACACACAACGGGGTGACATACGCGCTGTGCTGATCGGGCATTTCTACATATTCACACGGCCCGTCATCCGTTCTGTTTATACTTCCGAACATTACTGCGCAAAGCTCTGGGACTTCTCATTGGTCCGTCGTGGGCCAATGTCGACCACGTGACCTAGCTTGAGTGTGTCTGGAAAGGGAAGGTACAGAATTGCGAGATTGGTTTCCTACGATCTGATTGGTTCTGGCAGAGTTACGCAGAAACACGAGTGAGTTGCTGCTCTGCCTGAAATCACTGTAAACGACTGGAGCCAGAAGTGTAAGGGACGCTACCCCAGATTCATTAATCAAAGTCAAACTTATTTGCATTCAGATTGTAGCAACCCCCACAATGCAACAGCCAAAATGGAATTTCCCCTGGATTCAATCAATCTTTCTCCTTGTTCATAGCTTACAAGGCCCAAATAAATTAAATACACGCGTTTCCGTTCACATTTATGTCCATTGTTTTTTTTGTAGTCACTGAAGTGGATGAAATGTGTTTTCTGAAATAAAATAAAAACTAGCGTTTGTATTTAATTGTACGTTAAGGCCCATGTTCTGAAGCCAGAGGCAGGGGCCCATTTTCCACCGGAGTTAACCTAGACCTGGAGCCTGGAAGTTTGATATGAGATCTGGTGGGAATAAAAAAAATAAATGTAAAAAAAAGGTTGAATTTTGACAAAAGACACATGGACGTGTGGAGCGGGAACGGCACAGACAGTTCCGGATCAGTTGCTCTTAATGCGCTGATTGCACGTGCAGTCGGTGTGGTTCGGTTTCACCCGCGAGCAGCGAACGCTGGGAACACGCTGGCCGCCCCCGATACGGTTCGGCTCCAATACGTCGCGAAACACAAACGTAAATGTGCAGCCACAGCGCAATTAAATTCTAAAGTTCCTCTATGGCATCGCCCCCCTTCTCAGCCTCTTTTATTCAAAAGACAAGCTTGGAAAGACTTACAATAATCAACTCAAGAGAAGTTTATTCTATTCGCAATTCTATCCGATTCCAGCGCTAATTTTAGCGACGCCAAAAATGCTGCACAGCGAGAACGCATGCTCGCTCCTACTTAAAGCAGAAAAAAAAAACCCGCCTCAGCACAGACACGCAGACAAGCAGGCTCCAGCGCGATAGTCTGTGAGACGGTTCTCTCTAAATACAGCGTTTAACATTGTTCCATGGTTCATTTTACAGGGGGGACGACGGGGACAGCATCCCGACGGTATTTATCACGAGATAAAAAGCGGACTCCCTCGTTTTCAGATGCGCCCCACACAATCGCCCCACCCCCACCCTTGCACTTCTTATAAGACATTGTTGAGCGGCAGTTCACTGCGGTCGCGAGACTGTGGAGGTTAGGCTAAGCTTCTGTGCGCGTCGCGGTAGTACGTCAGGATGGCAACGTTGATTGGCTGTGGCATGAAAATGACCTTGGCTGACTCGGTGCAACATGTGTGCCTTCATCATTTAAAGCCATGACTCAGCGCTAAAATGTAATTCATAAGACATATATATATATATATATATATATATATATATATATATATATATATATATATATATATATATATATATATATATATATATATATATTGAATTCAATAATAGAAATACAGGGTAGACTGTAGCACTTATTGAATAAACTCAGCTTTGCAAGGCTTCCCAGTCAGTCAGGAAGGCAAATTCACTGGCTGTATTCCACAATCTTTTAGAAAAATCCATCTTTTCAGACTACACACCTCAGTATCGCTATTAAATAACGTTAAAAAAAAAATTAAAAAACATGCCTCTTCTCTCTGTGTATCTCACTAATACTCACAGATATTAATCACAGGCAAACACACACTGAGGCAAGAAAGAAGGCGCGTGTTAGGTATTCAGGACCGGTGGAAATGATGAACACGCGAGTTATTCAGGACCGGTGGAGACGAACACGCGAGTCACTCACGAGCGTGTTGGGGACGCGCAGCGCGAGCGGCAGTAAGGCGGGAAAGGTGCTTCACGCATGGATGCACGGCCATGAGCGCGAATAAGTAATGAGCGCCAGGCCCGCCTGGATTCACAGAGGTGAAGAATAACATCGCCCCCGCTAATAAATATTATTTCTGCTAATATTTCCACGTGAGAACGGCTGGAGACGGCTCGGGGGTTCTTCGGTAATTGATCATTTTTCCTTCAACCTTTCAAAAATCACACCTCTTCACGGCCAAGCGAGTTGTAAATCACTCGACTGATCCGGCTGATATGAAACAGGTTTTAAAAACACTGGGAATGTAGTATAGCCTACTCAACGTACTATACACACAGGCTACTATACAGGAAAACACCAAATGTACTAAATGCGATGTTAATATTTCTAGCACACACATATTTTGCACGCACACACACACACACACATACACGCTCACACATGCTCTCTCACACACACATCCACACACACACCTCTACGTTCACACACCCGCACACACCCACACACACACCTCTACCTTGATTCGTTGTAAGAGATTCCGGGACTAAAACTTTTTTAGTGAGAAACAAATTTGAAAGATGACATGTTTTAATGATAGGTGCAGGAAAGTGCATGGTTTCTACTTTTATGCCACAGTAAGATGTCCAGTGTTAATTCAGCTCCAGCACGGCCTACATATGATTCCAATAGGGATCATATGTAGTTGATTTAACACTGAAAATTGTACCGTGTGGGATGTTGAAATTTTCTATACAGCGCCTCGTAAATTTTATCATTATCAATGAGCACCAACTTGGCTACACAGCTTCCAAAGCATATTGCATATTAGTGTATTGACTATCAATTATTGATTGATTAATTGATTGCTCCAGAATGAGATTAATGAATGTTATCATGATCAGAATTTAACACGAAACTGATTGTAACGATGTGCTTGCTTTGTGCTCTTGTGTGGCCGTTCGCTCTCATCAGCGACGCTAAGCGCGGATGTTTGCGATTATAAACGTAATTTCCCATGCAGTAGCAACGCGTCCCCCGTAACCCCCTTCTTCTCTGTTAATCAGCAGGAGCAGAGGAGCTTTCTGGCGGTATTTTTTGATGTTGCCGGCCGGGACAGGAAGTGGTGCATTTTCTAATTGCTGCAGCCGCTCTCGGTCGCCCGAGCATCTGGGATGCACTCCCCAAATCTCTGCTTTGATCCCCCGAAGCCGATCTCATACCTGCAACACGTGACGAACACGCGCGCTTGCGGTTTTTCTGTGATGATGTAGCATGTCGGCGTACAGCCCGTGACAGGCAACGCTCGCGGATTTTTGCGCTTCTGTTTTTTTTAATAGGCAGAAAACTGTAGATGCAAAAGAAGGCTGAGACACAGAAGTTCAGTTGAAGATGGGACGTGTAACAAAACGACAAAAAAACCCCACACTTTCATCCCTCCAGACCAGAAAAATAATAATTTTTATTTCCAAGAGGAAGACAACGCGCTCTTTGGATTTCGAGAAGGGACCCAAGACGACTTCATTAATCTTTTGCGTATTATGTCACAGCAAATTACGATTAAAAAAAAACGGGGAACGGTTGCAGTCATATGGAAGCAATCTTTACTACAGCCTCGCGTAAAGACAGAGGAGGGGTGGGGGGCGGGGGGAGGAGGGAGAGGTGGGGATTGAAGAATGTCCTTTTCAGCTCCAGCGGCGAAGCTGAGGAGCCGAAAACAGCCCATTTATCACTGTCACGCGCCGCACAGAATGATAGCTGTCCGCATGCAAATCAGCCGGGCGGGCGCTAGCGCCGCAGAATGAAATGAGCGCCTCGCCGTGAAACGCTCACAGTGTCGGCTTACCCAACCTCTTTAACCCAGCGTGTGTGTGCGTGTGTGAGTCTGTGTGTGTGTGTGTGTGTGTGTGTGTGTGTGAGTCTGTGTGTGTGTGCGTGTGTGTGAGTCTGTGCGTGTGTGTGCATGTGTGTGAGTCTGTGTGTGTGTGTGTGTGTGTGTGAGTCTGTGCGTGTGTGTGCATGTGTGTGAGTCTGTGTGTGTGTGTGTGTGTGTGTGTGAGTCTGTGTGTGTGCGTGTGTGTGTGTGTGTGTGCTAAGAACGAGAAGTAGAAAAGTGACTTTTGAAACGTGCTGAAACAGAGCTGATTAAGTGCCGAACATGCCCGAGATTTCCCCAGCTCCCGCGCCCCACGGAGAAGAGCGATGTGAAGGAAACCAGTCTGGGAAATGACCGAGAACCTGTCTGGGAAATGACTGGGAACTGAAACTAGTGGCCTATCTTGTGTTTATTGAGTATAACAAATTATTTTTTTCCCACCACTTTAAAAGTGCCTCACACTGGTATTCACCGTGGCACTGAAAACTGTTATTTCATCCAGGCCGAACAGAATCATGTGTGGGGTTTGTGATCGCTTTAACCCAGGTGCAGTGGTCTACCCCCACTGAAAAGGTTCACCTGTGAAAATGTTCACCAGTGTTGAATGTTTTACGCCTGGTTTTTCTTTCCAGCGTTCTTCTTTTCCAGGTTCTTCACGGGTCTATCCATAAGTAAGAACAGAAAAGGATAAAGATCGACAACTTCAGTGTTTCGGTCCAAACAATTTGTGCATCAGCACCTTTTCCTTGGCACTCCTCAGTCCAGTCCAGTCCAGTGTTTACCACGGTATTATGATGGTTTCCGAAGCAACAGTTTAATTTCATAGCGGGGAGCCGTGCTTATGTCAGTATAACACAAGGAAAGTGATACCCTGGATTCGATCAAATGCATCAATAATCGTAATTTACAAATATACACAAAGTGTTTTTTCTTCTTCTTTTGAAACAAAGGAAGTGTTGAGTTCAGCAATCACCAAAATTAATCTGCCAAACTGCATTTGTCGGGGTGGGGTGGGGGGGGGGGTGGGGGTGGGGGGGAGAACAACCAACACTTTAGTTTACAGTACTCATTAAGGACAAATGCTGATTGACCCCCCCCCCCCCCCCGATGTGTGGGTGTGTTGAAGTGCTTTTTCCAGGGTGTGCCAATAAAGCCAATTCTGCTTTGATAAATGATGTAAATGTTGTACCTCTGCACCTGGAACTAATGCACTTGTTGTACGTCGCTCTGGATAAGAGCATCTGCTAAATGTAATGTAATGTAATGATGTGTGCAGTACAGGCCTACTGAACACACACTTGGAAACTGGCATCTCCAATTCAGATTCCGGGCGAAACACGGACTAATGGACTGCTTGTGAAGAAGATGAAAGGATCATTTTGAAAATAAAATAAAATTCATAAAACAAAATGTCAAACATAACTTCCAACACAGGGTCTTACCCTGTGCTTGTTCCAGCCGAGTTGTAGTCGTCGTTATGTTACACAGCATTTATCTGGCAGACGCTTTTATCCAAAGCGACGTACATTAAGTGCACACGCTGTTGTTTGTGTGCTGTCCACCTGTATAGAGCGCTTATGGCAAAGTTTAAGTGATGACTACTGCCGGCCTTTTTCATGTAACGCAGGCCGCATGATAGACTTTCCTCAGCTAATGAGGAAAATGATCTGGGGGGGACCACAAGGCAAGCACACCGAGAGGGAGTGTGTGCGTGTGTGCGTGTGTGTGCGTACACAGGCACACGCAGAGTATAACACCTGATTTAATAAGACCTTCAGCACATGCAAAACCTTTTAGCACACACAAAACTAATAACACAACCAATCATTGGTGCAAAACAAATACCACGATCAATCGCTGGTCATGTTATTGGCTTTGCGTGCGCTAAAAGGTTTCGCACACGCTGAAGGTCTTGTTAAATCGCTCTGGTGTAGCCACAGAACTCCTGTTTCCACATAAAGGCTCGTACAAGCAGACTCCACCGGGGACAGACGCAGGTGTAGCTGTCAGACATGTCCAGCACACGAGCGCTCACTTCACACCTACACACACATCCTTTCTTTGGCTTGGCAGCGGTGGGCGGCTGGGTGTGTACTTAAGACACCGTTTTCACCCTCTTTACGGGGTAATTAATCTTCTGTTAAAGATAAGAAATCTTTCAAAATGCCCCGTTGTAAATTACATAAATTTATGCCGGTTCTTTTTTTCTAACCTTCCATTTGGTGTTTTTGAGGACACAGCTGGCGATTTAGGGGTGTACCCTCCGGCCATCCCCCCCTTTCCTGGATGGATTCTCGGAGGAGGGAAACTATATTTATGTACTGCACAGAACCACTGTGCTTTCCTTTATAACGTACATGGAAAAACACGGGAGACAGATTTTCTTTGGGAAACCTTGTAGAATTCAGTATCGTGGATCTGACCACTTGGTGAAAACAATCTCAGTAATACAAAATCTGAGCATAATAAATGATATATTATTATTATTATTATTATTATTATTATTATTATATAAGGAGAAGGGCTCTACCCTGACTTCCTGGTTTAATTTTTTCTTGATTTCAGTCTTCACTATCCCCGACCATTCTGAGATAAAATTTTAGCTCCTTCAGTCACTGCCTGGGCAGTGATGTCACATACATATATCATAATCATAATGATGACGGACCTATGATGCCATCAGTCATAGCTGTGTGACACACGCACACACAAGTGGGTCCTGTCTGTTTGGGGGCCGTGGTGTTTGTCGTCGTCGTCGTCCCCCCGCGCCCCCGCATGAACGCCAGCTCTGAGTCAAACACAGAAACCCGTGACTTCCCCCAAAGTGCCGCGGTGCGTTTGATCCAGACGGCCGTTGCAAAAAACACAGGCTGACATTCTCCCGTGCTGTTATTGGCCGTTTATGATGAATGCATTAATTTCTCATTCCTATTTCTCACTTTGCCCCCCCACCCCCCCACCCCCCCCCACCCCCCCACACACACACACACCCTAGTCACTCCGGCACCCGACCTACAGTCTGGCACCACATGATAAATGACAGATTCTTCCCCCACCAACTACGCAACTTTTGTTGCCAAGTAATATAGCTGAGCACAGTGTGACACTGTGCTGTGTAATATTATCCGCCCTAACACAATGGAACCTTGAAGCGAAAAGCCGCCTCCTCTGAAAGAGCTGCACCAGACCACACAGGCATTATTAGACTTATTAAAATGCCACGAAGGCTTGTGTGTAAAGCTCGGGCTTTCTGTCCGACTGCAGGCCCAGAACAATGCCACGACTGTGCCTCACTCCCCGACTCCTCACAGGGAGAATTCACATTTATGATTCCGATTAAAAAATGTCTCCTCTTCCTCTTCCGCCGGTACCGTCCTTCCTCTTCTACGATTCCAGTTTCAAAATTTATGAATTTGCATATTTTCGGTCCGGAGCAAGCGTTGATGAACAGGACATTTGTGCACTTCCAAGGATTTAAATAGCAAATTTTTTATATATTTTACGTTGTTGACAAAATGTAATATCTGAATTTTTAAAACAGCAACAAACATATTTAAGTATTTGTATCTTCATATTAAATGTTAAGTTGCCAAAAATGATGCAGTTAAAAAATATATCATACTTTGGAAAGGAACATACATGCATATAAATATGGGACTGCTACTGATTGGCTCAGCGAGATCAGGCCAGGGTGTGCCTTCTCATCCTCATTTTGTCATTGCTGAGGATGATCTGAAGCTCGCCCCCTTGTGGCAGGAGGCTGCAAAACCTGGAGTGATGGTGCTCAGGAATTGGCGGGAATGGCCGTCTAACCGCCACTGCGCTACCCCCAGCTCCACAGTGCGGCTGCGCTGAAGTGGACGTCCGTTTGCCAGCTTTCCACCCCAATTAAGCGGCTTATTATGACATCATCAGCGTGTGGCGCGCAGCTGCTTAATGTCACATTCGTCCGAGGAGGGGGGGAGCCGGCCATTCATGCGCAATGGGACAGAGAAAAATAATAAGCAAGCCTGTTGAACACAATTTCCTCCGCCGAGGCTGGAAATACCAAGGACCGTACGCACGACTTAATTACAGCGCAGGAGAAGGGCTTTTTTTGCACTTCACAACATCCAAATTGACCAGTTACGCAACTTCTTTGCAAGAGCAGCGGAAATGAAAGGGACAGTCAGTGTGTGTAAAAAACATACGGACGTTTTAGACAGAACACGTCTTCCTGCCAGACCGCTGTGTTTCCACGCAGAGGGGAGTATTTTTTAATGTCCCAGTTAATTTGGCGCTTTAGCTATCCAAACCTTGTGGAAAACTGCGCGTTAATGTAGCCGTTAGCTTAGCGGAGCCGGCGGAACGAGGCGGACGTCGCGGCGCGCTGTGGCGCCGCTGTGATTTATCATAACTGGCAAAGGCGTCACTAAAGAGACTTCCCTTCAGGTTCTCCGCTTCTTAACTTTCAGTGGAAAGAGGAGAAAGGCGGCCCTTCAGACCGGTCTCAACATTTTTTACATTTAATTTCGTTTTTAAAATACGCCTCCTTGATTTCTTTTGTGACAGAAAAATATACCTTTAAGGCATAAATAAAATTTTTAATGAACAGAAAATCCTTAAGTATATACGAGAGAGGATTAGATAAAAACAAGCAATCAGTTTTCTTATAGTAACATTTCTTAATTTTAAACTCTTCTATATTACATAATTATCATCATTATAAAAAATGATGGGCTTATATTCATCAGAAATGTCTGATTTATGATATTAATCAGAAATTTAACATTAATTTAACAGCTCATGTTGATCTTAAACAACTGCAAGCTTTAATATTACACGGAAGAGCTGAATATGGCATTGCTATTTATTATTATGGGCTGTCAAAGTAAACAAGTTAATCCAAAACTCTTTTACACGCCAGTTAAAAAAACAAATACAGTTAACACTTTATCATAATTCCAGTATCATTTAAAATTAGCTTACACACCACAAACGGTCTGTTACGACAAATAACGTGGCCCTGCTGCCTCAGAAAAGAAAGCTCACATTCCTGAAAGCGGAGAGACACAGAACAGCAGCGGACAGCAGCAAACCCACCAGAGGAAAAACATTTACGCAGCAGACGCGAGACGGGATGTGCGCCTACGCACCGCTCCGTCACATCTGCGAACCGCTGAGCAGTCGTGTTTATTGACCATGGCCATCTGAGTAACCCCGACTACGCCAAACACTGCCAGTACAATCCGCACATCCAAGCAAAAATGGAAACATTGTTAAAACAACCCCCCCCCCCCGCCCCCTTCCCCTTTCCGCCGCATCGCTGTTTCACCTGCACGAGTCCCCAACTGGGGCCTGGAGTCGGGCAGATGCTCAGAACAAACGCGCCAACGCACGCGTAGGTCGCCAAGTCTATTCTTTTCGTCCGGATTAGTCATTTTCTGTACGAGGCAAGGCACGGCCTTCAGAACACACGCGTAAACCGTCCAAATATTAAAACTCAAACATATTTTTTAAAAATAATAAAACATTCCGCCAGTATTGAAATGTCCCGGTTGTTATTAGCAGGCCCAGGTCCCTGCTGTAGCGTGCTCTGTTGGCTTGAGAGCGCGCGCACAAGCGTGACCTCGGGATTCGAGGCACAAACCGCCCGCCTGTGTTTGTTCACGTCCCTGCTGACTGAAGCCTCTCTCTCTCTCCGGGTGACTTAATCCGCCGACTGCTGGCAGCACGCGCTTCAGATGAGTTCTTCCCAAACTGGCTCTATCTGGGCCTTTCTGTTTTTGTTTTATTCCATGTGGAGAAATGCCCACTGTGAAATTTCATTGATTGACTGATTCATACATACTGCTATTAATAAGCACAACAAGAACAGCATAAAGAACAGATCAATACATAAATATAGATTTTTTTTAAAGCCATGTTTTCACTCAGTGTCTCAGGTGCCATGCCTGACCTGTGATTTGAACCTGCAACCCTTCAGGCTAAGACCCCAAGTCCTCTAGCTGCTGTGCCACACAATAGAACACAGCTGCGCTCGAGACCTGAGCACTACTGAGCACATATAAAAACAAGGTTTATTAAAGCCCCTAATGGACCCAATAAAACAGGCCTGGTTTAAACACAGCCGCTGGGTCCTGTCCAGCATGGCGGTTAAACCTGGCTTGGGATGGAGAGCAGAAGCCAGGAGAATAGAGAAAGAGAGAGAGAAACAGAGGGAAAAAACTCGCTCACCGTCTCCCAGAAGGACATTTAACAAGCTTCTCTGCTAGTAATTAAAAGGGCCGTGTGCAGTGACACACTGCAGTGTGGCTCGTAAATATATTACAGTAGCTGCTCCCTGGGACATGGGGCGGGGGGGCTGGGGGGGGGGGGCTGTTCTGAGCTCCTAACTCCGTTCAGAACAGCAGCACACCTTGGAGGACACAGGTGACGCACTGCTGCAGTTCCAGGGGGCCTTTAATATTGCTGATTGGGAGAATTAGCAGCTCGTTAGCAACCAGGCCCTTGCACCTGAGCACAATAAAGAACTCCAGTAACCGCAGAGACAGGCCTTCCTCGGTAACCACCAGGTGTACTAAACGACAGGAGTTGACACCTACACCTGGGCCAAACTTAAGCAACACAAACGATGAGAGTCCAGGCAAAGGCGCCTGTTTCTGTCAAAATTCTTTCCCTCTGCTTGGCTTGGTATTCCTGAGTGGTTCCCAGTCAGAAATGCGTAATTCTCTCTCCTGAACACTAGATGTCAGTGTTGGGACCCTCTCCTGCCTGGGCTTTCGCCTGATTGGGTGGCCATTCCATCACCCTGATTTTCACTGGTAGTCTCTCAAGGACATGCAACTATTTTAAAATTTTATTTTGTTTATTTATTTATTTATTTTCCACAGAAGCTACCACTTAAATGTTTATCTTATTTACCTTATCGTTAAATTTTATTACCCCCACCTTGGTGCATAGTTGTCTGGACAGATTCATCTGTGCTGGATTAGTAGTCATTATGAAATAAACTGCTGCTAAAATTTTAAAAAGAATATATAACCGGGTGAAACACGTGTGTGGAAAAGAATATGCATACTTTACTGAAAAAATGTTTCACTACCAGAGTTTAAGATAATAAAAAAAAAAAAAAACTCAGCATCGCATCTGGAGCACTGTTTGTGACATCCCATAATTATTTCAGAAAATACGTACACTGATGCCATATTATTGACATCAAGTTACGCAGTGACCTTTGGCACAGTCTGAGCTGGGAATGGCCGTTTTAATGCAAACGTTTACCAGTGTCATCAGTGCAGCTGCTCCTTACTGTGAGGCCTGCGGAACTCGTTCTTGTGATGTCACAGACTGCGTGCCATTTGATGTATCTTTGTAATGCCACAGGATGATGTGTCTTTGTGATGTCACAATTCCCAATTCAGGAAAAAAACAAATGGGCTTTAAAAAGAGAATGTCAATAAAATGTAAACTATTTGCTTTTAATGCAAATCATTTCTTTTTTCAGCAAAATTTATTTTTTGTTTGAAAGTATTTATTTTTAAATAGATGTTTTCAAAATATTATTAATCTCACCTTCAAAGCAATGGTATGTATAGAATAATGTCCTGAAAAGAGAAGCCTTAACTGGGTCTGAACTGGGAAACACAATGATGCCTTTTCATAAGAGAGAGAGG